>JAIFAC010000153.1:0-161618 GCA_026545765.1 Plantago major | reverse complement strand
ATAGGAAATTAATTGGGTCTCTACTATATCTTACAACAAGCAGGCAAGATATTCAATATGCAGATGGTGTATGTGCAAGATTTCAGAAAAATACAATGCAATCACACTATAATATTGCTATGAAAATTCTAAGGTATGTTAAAGGTACAGTGGAAGTTGGATTGTGGTTTCCAAAAGAGAGTGGCTTGAGTTTAGTTGGCTATTCAGATGCTGACTATGCTGGATCAATGCTTGATAGAAAAAGTACTTCAGGAACATGTCAATTCATTGGTACTAGATTGATATCATGGTTCAGCAAGAAGCAAAACTTAATTGCTACCTCAACCATAGAAGCAGTATATTTCATTGGTGTTGTGCTTCACAGATCTTGTGGATACAACAACAACTCAAAGACTATGAGATCAATGAAGAGAAAACTCCTATTTTCTGTGACAACACAAGTGCTATTGCCATAACTCAGAATCCTAAGTTTCATGCAAGAACAAAGCACATAGATGTTAGACACCACTTCATTAGAGATCATATTGAAAAATGCAATATTGAGATACTCAATATTGGTACAAAAGACCAACTTGCAGATATCTTCACAAAGCCTCTGCAAGAAAGTAGATTCCTAACTTTGAGACATAGTCTTGGATTAATGTAACTACCAAGGTGCTAAATTGGTCACTGAGACGGGAACTCAAGAAGCCAATAAGAGAAGAATAAGGCATTCTGAGAAAGAAAGGCACTTAAAGAATGGAGGAGATATCTGAGACGGAAACTCAGATATCAAGGCTAAGTGTAAAAGTTGGTTAAAGAAGTATCTGAAACGGGTATTCAAATACATGAGGCCACTAAGTAAGGGGGAACACAAAAGAAGAGAAGTTGACCAATAGTACACTGTCAAGTCAATTATCTTCGTGTTTTGAAAAATTTCCATTCTTATGATAATTTTCAAACAACACTGGACGCTTAATTAATAAACTCAGAAAACAGTTTGTCTCCTAGTTACAGGTTACTGAGAGTCTAAATTGACTCAGATAGCTATTAGCCAAATAGTATTAATTGGGCACAATTACATGTGCTGATTGATATCATTGCTGAGAAATCAATCTCAACTATTGAAAAATGCCGCTTGTAAATCAACGGATTAGATGTGCTAACTAGCGCAGAAACCCAGTAACTGGCCTCACTAGCATTTAATGAAAAACCGCTTTTTCACCACGCCTGTGCAGATTGCGAGATACATAGATATAGAATTCATTTGTATCTGTGTACTTGTATTGCTATATAAAGGAGATTTTTGCAAAGACAAACACTTTTGCCTAATCCCCATTTTACCTAGCACAAAAACAACAAAACCTTCATCTTTTCTATGCTAATCTTCTCTGAAAGAGTCTGAATTTCTGCAAAGAATCACTTAATCGAATTCGACCTTAACCTCTTTCGATCTTACTTCTCTACCACATCTATTTAAAGAGATGGCACCAAAAAGAGCTAGATCTAAGAAGTCCGAAGTCTCTACTGGTATCACGATAAGCAAGACTTGGAGTTGATCATCAACAATCGATTTTTGGAGACTTTAACCTGCATTATCGGTCTTCAAATCACATAATGATTTGGGAGGCGCCTAATCGACGAGTACATGATGGGTGTCAGTAAACAAAACCGATATGCAACAAATTTCGACTTATTTGAAAAGGCAAAATCAAGGAATTTTGCTCGCTATTTCTAGGGTGTATCCTCGATGTCTTGGAATTCTACAACAATTCCAAGATTGTTTCTAGATTGGTAAATGGCACTGAAGAAGTGGCCATCAAAACAAAAGTCCAAGGAAAACCAATTTTTCTGGACTGTGTGTCTTTATGTGGAATCTTTGGACCCCTTAACAAAGAAAATGACTTTGAAATAGACACTATTGATGAATTCCTTGTTGAAGGAGTTAAGTCACTGTACAGAGATGTATGTGACCTTACCAAATCTGGAGCTTTACCTGATTTTACACTTACCAAAATCAGAAGAAGACATCCGTTGAGCATCGATATGATGACTCACATACTCCACAGATGCCTTGCTGGTCTACAAGGAGGAGCTGATCAGATAAGTATGGAGAGATGGATGATAATGCTCCTTCTCAACACACAAGATGACAGGCTGGAAAACCCATTCAATTGGGGTAAGTACGCCTTCTTGAATTTAGTTGCAGCAGTTCAAAGTTTTGAACCCACAATTGTCAATGATCTTGCTGAACCAAATGATGCTGTGACTTTTGGACTGAAGATTTTCTACTTCGGAAAAGCGGCTTTACACTCGAGAGGAAGGTAAAATTTCCAACAAAGAATTTACTCGAATTTGAGTATACAAACTTGATGAAGAAAGCTGTTGGGACTCAAAAGACCAAGAAAGGTTCCAGGAAAAAAGACCGAGGAGATATCTGAGGGGTCTATTGTGACCAAGAAACCCAGATCTTCCAGAAGGAAGACAACTGGCAAGAAAGAGGAAACTCCTATTATGGAGGTAAATTCTCAGATATCTGACTCTAGTGGTGATGAGGACACCAAAGTCAATGCATCCTTAGCACTTATTGAAGAAAGTGGTGAGAGATCACACTCTCCCGTCAAGAAGTAGATGCTTCACAGAGTTAAATTTCACCCAATCTTGGAAAGGATTGAGGTTGCTGAGGAAGTCCCAGCTTCCAAGGTTGCTGAGCAAGTAACTCTACCAGGGCCATCCACTTTTCAGGGTATGCGAGAGGCCTTGAGGAGTAATGAGTTAGTACTAGAGGACACAGCCAATGCCTCAGTACTTAAAAATCTAACTCAAAAAAATCTGGACAGACCTCATACTTCCACACCTTCAACGTCCATATCAGGATCACCACAACAACCACAACAGCCCTGCATGATGAGGATGTTGTTGAAATGATCCTTGAGTTTCAAAGATTTGATGATATACCAGCAAATTTTACTGCTGAAGAAATTCCTGCAAGAGAGCAGGTTCCCCAACTCTCATCTGAGAGGGATCAACCTGATGTTATGACTCGGGAAGATATCTCAGGAAAGGCATGAAGTGCCAGAAACTTCAAACAGAATGAGGTCATCATTGGACAACAAGACTAAGCATGGAACCCAGATAAGTTCCAGATACCAATCAAATGACATTGATCAAAGTTATCGAAAGTGGTTTAAATTTTCACTCAAATTTCTATGTTATATGTTTTGTTATTAATGTGATTAATCTTTGTTACAGGCTGAAAAAGAAACAAAGGAAGGAGAGGAAGCTGAAAAGCTTCCATCTCAGAAAGAATGAGAGGAAGCTGGAAAACTTCCTTCACAATCTGAGAAGGAGGATTATGAAGCCTCCATCAACAAGGACTCTGAGTTCACATGTAGCTAAAGATTCTAGTTTGAAATCTCAGAGATCTCCCTCCAATGAACTTTTTCACCCATTCTTATGTTTCTTAAAGGCTCAAACTGAGAAGAAAGATGATGTGGCTGAAAAGCCAAAGACATCAAAGGATATACCAGAAACCTCAAAGGTTTATGAGAAACACATATCTAAGCCTCCCCGAGAGGTAGACAACTCCAGACACCCTTGTGTGTGAAATCCTGCTAAATCTTTCTAAGTGTACTAACGGTTTTTATTCTGAGGTTCAGAAAGAAATGGAAGTTGAAGAGGATAGGACACCCAAGTCTCCTCCACCAACTAGGATATCTGAGGGTCCTTCCACCTCACTAGCCAAACCATCTGAGCCTGTTGTTGAGACATAGGTAACTCAGAAACTTGACACATTTGATACTCAGATATTTGCACAAGTTTTGACATTTACTCAAAACTCCATTTTCTTTCAAGCTCATTCTCGCCATAAGGGGTTCCCGCCATCGATGAGGATCTCATACGCTTCTTCAAGGATTATATGCCTGCATACCTTAGCCGCTTCAGAGAATGGCGAAAATAAGGAGCTCACATCGATGAGATCATCAAAATTTTGATGATCCTACAAGAAGGGCAGTGCATTTGATCCGAGAACCATGCAAAACATGTTCCTTATGAACAATATTCTTTTCCTAACGATGGAAAATAAGTTCAGAAGGAAGTGGCGCGCAAATTATTCAAGCTGAGCAAGCGATAGCCAGTTAGACCGAAATGGCACCAAGCTTCTTCCAAAGACTCTGCAGATTGCTCCATCTGAGCAAGAAGAAGATAGTGGTCATCTGATAACTCTTCCAGAGGTTATTAATATGGTATCTAAAGATGATGAAGAAGATGATGAGACTGGTGAAAATGATGTTGAAAAACCAAAGTCTCCATCTCCATCTGCTCACATGAAGGATGATGATCCCAGGGATGATGATGATAGTCCAGCACCTGGAACAGGAGGGATTACTAGAACACTTACTACCTCATCTGCTGAAAAGCAACCTGAGAGGACAACTCAAAAATCCCCTTCTCCATCTCCTTCTAGATCATCAAGTCATCATACCCAAAAGCAAGACTTTACTGAAATAGTAGGAGAGCTCTCTGAAGATACTCCACAGAAGATCAAGGATGCTGAGTATAGAGTAGCTCAACTCAGAGCTCGCTGAAGAAGAAGAAGACCCATCTTGAGTTGGAAATCAAGATGGCAGAAAAGAAGCCAACCTAAGGAAGGTTGAGGAATTAACGCGCAAGGCAGAAGAGGCCCTTGCTGAGCAAAAGGAAATCCAGCTTGCTGCAAAAGCATTTGCTGGGGAACTGGATGCTGAAGAAACTCCAGAGAAAGAAACTCCAGAGGAAGAAACTAGAAAAGATGTGCCCTCATCTAGTAAAGCAAAAGTTGTTGACTTAGACAATGAGGATGTCTAGAGTAATGAAGAAGAAGAAGACAAGGCAGCCACCCCTCAGAAAGTAAATGACAATAGTCAACCTCAGACTATTGAGAAGAAGACTTTGGGTCCCCTTATGCTTATCCAGGTTCCTGAAGATGAAGCTGAGGTCTATGAAAGAAGATCTCAGATTATAAAAGACCAGTTGAAGGAGCTAGAAGATCAAAACAAAAAGTTGATCAGATCTGCTCCTCCCGCATACCGTAAACTTGTCAATTAATTGCCATGAGAACATCCAAAGATAGCTATGGAACATCAAGATCTAGCTTTGCTAAGGAAATCGATGAAAACTAATGCTTTTGTCGACAATCATTCGCCGACCATGACCACTATAAGCCGCCATCGAGGTTGCAAAGCTCATGATGCGTAAAATGGCCTCGCCAAAGTAATGTTGCACTCAGAAAGAGTTGCAGAATTATTCAAGCCTACAGATCGCAAGGGAATTTTGAATCTCTTTCAGAATCATTTGTGAAGATGGTGGATAATTTTGATCAGTCTCCTATAACTAAGGGGGTAAGTTCTAGAAAAGTCACTAAGGGGAAAGGCAAACAAAAGATGCTATCTGAAGCCCAACTCCAACATGAAACCCTAGTCAACTACAACCTGCCTCACATCGAAAAGGTCTCGAAACCTCCTAGAGCCAAGAGCTCAAGAAGGAGAAGATATAGAGACTATGCAGATGATGAAGAAGAGCCCTCCAAAAAGGAGAAAAGGCAACAATGATGGATGCAAAGGCTTAGTGCAATCTCATCAAGAAGATGATGATGATGAGGAGGAGGAAGATATCGCACCTCTCATTCAAAGAAAAGTGTGAGAAATCCATCTAAGTTTACTACAACCGCAGACTCCAACCAACAAGGTACATATAGTGACAAGCTTTCAAGAAGAAAAGCTAAAGAAGCTAAAAGATGAGGAAGATCAAGGAAAGGATTGAAGAATTCAGAGGAATTGATACTTTAGCTCGAGGAAGCTAGGATTAAGTATCAACCCACAAAAGTTGATCTAAACTCAAATCTACAAGTGCAAGAATGGTTATCAATAATGTTTGCAAAAGACCGCTATTTAACACGTAATGGTCTCCCAAAGACTAATCTACCTTCAAATGTCACAAGAGAAAGAACAAAGAAGTTCTAATATCGAGGATAAGTCAAGAATGCACTTGATTTTGAAATCCTTGTCGACAGTAGCAATGAGGAAAGATATATCCACACTTGCCCCTACCATAAACCCGATGATGCACATGTAATGGAGAATGTTCTCGCACTAAAACAAAGCCAATACTAGTCAGACTTTACGAGTCGCTTTATCTCACTAAAGAAGATTACAAGCTAGATCTCAAATATCTTAAGACAATTTATGACAAATTCAAACTGCTCCTATTCAAATTAAGCATGCTTGGTTATGGGCAAGACACCTGGTTGAACAAACTTGCAAGAGAAGATCCACCAAATCTTACAAAATTATGTCGAGTTCTCAAGAAAAGTTGAAATGATTGTGAGAACCTATCTTTTACTACTCAAATGACGTTATCGATATGGTGATTACATTTACCTGTATGATGGAAGTCGACAAGATGAAGACTTGAAGACCAACTAGTAGGATGTTCACTTGGAACTTGGAACTTCCTATTGTCCTATTTAGTTGTGTATTTTTTATTTTTACTGATTGTACTTTAAAGTTTATTCTTGTAAAAGTTATTTGTGCTTTCACTTGTAATTTATCTAATGAACCTACTCTCAGATACCTATTCTAATGAAAAGATGACTTGTCAGCAAAGATCACACATTGTGCTTTGGTTGATGTTTACTTTCTGCACTCAAATAAAAAGAAATGAAAGATCACAAAAAAATGTTTAAGTGTCGGATTGTTTCCTCATCCAAATCATGTTAGGTTTTAAAGATAGTCATAGTGACCATCAAAAGGGAAAATTTGTTAGGAATATCTGTTTAGATTTTGATCAGTAAACCATAATGACTTATCTTAGCTTAGAAAGGTAACTAGTACTCTTAGTTCACTTGAACATTGTAAAAGAGGAAACTTACTGGGTATGTTAGTCTAGCAAATCTTGTATAGAATGTTAGGACTCTGAATGTAATTTTTATATCTTTAAAGAGGACCAAGAAGGAAGCATCCAACAGAAGAACTCTTTTATTCAAGATTAGAAGATCGCATAAGATTGTCAAGACTAAGGAAAAATGTGTCCTCAGATACCTTGAAGAAACTAAGTGTCTGAGAGACAAACGTTTCAATAGGTTTCTGATTCACTAAAGGTCACTGAGAATGGACTTGCAAAGCCTCAGAAAGCTTGCATTGTTCCGTTGACACTACAGGACAAAAGTTGGTATAGTGCATTAATTACGCAGACAGAGATGTCTGAGCAAGAGAGGAAATCTCTGAAAAGAGACAAAGATCACTGTCATACTAACTTCAGATATCGTTAATTTGAATTTCATTGTGCCTAACGGATGCTAATTCAAACGACATGATTTTCAACTATAAATATTACCACTTAGAATGCTTGAAGGGCACACTTACACCTTGAACTACATTGAACATATCTTACTTTCAAGCATACAAGCCTTCCGCCTACTTACTCTCTAGCTTTCTATTGAGACTAAAGCTCTTGAATTCTAAGTAGTACGAAATTTCTAAGTGTCCTGATCCTTAACAAGACTTGCATATTGTGAAGGAGTTGAATCCAAGATATAGTACACTAATATCCTAGATTCATTATCTTGAACATAATCAAGACTTGGGTCAGTTAAGAACAAGTTACCATACATCGAAAAGTGTATTAAGTAATCTTGATTCTACATTGCACTCCTACATAACTGCAGAAATTATTAAGAGCTTGCTCACCTGACAAACTACCATAACCAAACACCAACAAAGCGCTGAGCATAGGAAGTACTTAGTTTGGGAAATTAAGGAATAGCTCAAAGGTTACTGAGTAGAGGAAGTACTTGGTTGGGAAAACCAGGGAATAACTCAGGGGGAACACTTGGTTGGGAACCTAGTATTAAAAGGATCAAGAGATAGAACTTTGTAAGGGGAACTCAATATCTTATCTTAGTGGATTCAAGTCCTGAGAAAGGGCGAGTGGATTAGTTGAAGGATTACGCCACCTTCAGATACCACTATAAAGCTTTGTGTTATTTACTTCGCACTTTCTCAGATTATATACTACTCATCGAGTATTTACACACATTATAACTTGTCGAGCACGGCACTTATCTGAAAAGACTTCTCTCTCTGACACTAAGTATCAGATACCTTCACAAGTATCTGAGAAACTGTTTTATCGTCAAAAGTTTGAAAAGACTATTCACCCCCCCCCCCCCCCAGTCTTTTACTTTGTCGTTATTTGGACCAAAAACATCTCTCCTGAGAGAGAACTAGTCCTGGGGAAGTGAAACCCCAAAACCCTAGCCGTCAGCAAGCAATCAAGGAAGACATCAAGATCGATCAAGCAAGAAGGAATCGAAGAGGAGAAGCAAAGGGTCGACACTCGCCATCTTCTTACGGTTTAGTTGTTTCAAACATGATTTCAATTCCATTTTCTGTTTCTTTACTTTCAGTTATGTCAAGCTAATTTACATGTGTAAGGGTTAGCCGGGAGCTTTGACTATTGTGTGTATATATGATGGCACAGTTTGAGCATCAATGTTGGTTATGTGATTGTTGTTCAGATTGTTGTTTGAGAAAGATGCTTGTTTGTTTATATTTTCGAGACATGAATATTCACCGCATTAGATTAGAGGTATCACCTATGTCTATAAAGTTGATATTCTACGAGGTATGAAGTCGAGCTAGCAATGGTGATGCCTTTGAGCTAGACGATAGTCTACATAGGGTATCTTTGCTGACTGCACCTTGGTATTTGATATGTGACATGTGTGACTCTTCAACCGTAACTATTGCTATCTATTATTCCTGATATAATCCATTTATCAAAGTGAAGGTTAAGCTTACATACTTTTCTCTATAAGTTCTTAGTTCACAAATCTTATTCAAATTACTTTTCTTGCTTACGTGTTTATTTTACTTATTCAAAATCCAAAAATCATATTTACTTTTTATTGAAAATCAACCATTTAATATTCTATTTCAATCGAGCGTTATTCCTTAGAGAACGACATCTCGAGTTAACTTACCGCTATAAACCGTGTTGGTGAGTTTCGCAATTATAAATTTAATCGCTTGATTATATTTGGGATTATATTTCTACAACTAAATCAAGATTTTCAATACACATCGGTTAAAACAAAGAATGTTACTTAAAACTACAACAATAGGTCTTAAGATCAGAATATACGCTAAAAACAATAATGTATAGAAATATCCAACATAAGCTAAATATAGTAACATTGATCGTGCATCTTACAACTATAACAATGCCTCTTAAAACTATAACAAAGCAAGAACATGCAACACAAGTTAAAAATAATAACATTGATGTTTAAAACCATAACAGTGTCTCTTAAAACTATAACAATGTTTCTTAAAACTATAACAAAGCATTTGCAAAAAAACAGTCATAAATATTTCATCGGTTAAAAACACTAACGCTGTCGCTTAAAACTACAATAATAGGTCTTGAAACTATAACATACTTCGAGTTAAAACAATATCATGCTAAAACATTCAACATGCTAAAACCATAACAATGATGCTTAAAACTATAACATCTAACCCTTAAAATCATAACAAAGCACTAGATAACATGATTGTAAATGATTCGATTTTCATCGTCAATTTCGATCTAGTTTTATCCGAAACATCATATCGTAAAATCAACAAAAATGAAAATAAAAAGTCAAATTTCACTTCCAATTGAGATTTTAACGAAAAAACGAGATGAATTTGTTTGAATATTCTAGCTACTATTCGATTTGAAAATTCACAAATCGCATGGGAGATAGAAGAGAGATCGACAGTACGATTTGATCGCCGTGTCAAGCACCATAATTTCAAGTGGAGGATATAGAGGAGGAGGTGGAATGTTTTCGTGTCTCATTAACTACTTTATCTCACTAGGACTTTGTAGAGAGAAAGCATGGTTGAGCATGTGACTTTTGGGAGAGTGTTCAGTATTTGTGTATCTATATAAAATATACCGACCGTGTTGTGTTTCTAACCGATTTTTATCAAAGTTCTAATTTTCCTATAGATTAGGAAAATCTTACCTTTGGCAATCGCTTAGCACTAGGTTTTAGCTAGTTTTTAGCTCGTGAGCTTCTTCGACCATCGACTAATAAAAGTTCAAGATGAACGCATGCCTTCTTAAATCAGATAGCTGATTGAGAAGCTAACCAAGTTAGCTTTTTAAAAAAAAAATCCTTATCTTTTCATTCCACAAATGTCCCTGACCTAAAATTAAATAAAAGTAGAAAAAATTAATCGTTATTATAACTGTCTCTTTTTAATTCATCCGCATTTCTTTGAAATGCACACATGTATACTATACATCCATTACCAATTTTTTTCTTATTAAGTTAGAATGCTCACCAATATTTCTTTTAACTTTATGATAATTTTTTAATGAAGTTAAATTGACGTGAAAAATACATCGAGATATATTTAAATAAAATGTAATGTACTACTATTATTTAAAAAAATAGACTAATAATATGAAAATTTAAAATTAAATAATAATAAGAGTATTTGCTAAACATCTATACATAAAAATCAATTAGTTTATCAGTTACCAGTTAATTAATCTACCAGCTAACTTATCAGCTACTTATCGAGCCTTAGTATACCTCTCTACCTTAGTATACCTCTCTTTTAAGAGACCTACAAAGATAGGTCTTATAAATTTTCAATTGATATTACAGTAATCGCAACAATCCCCGTAAAAAGTACATTTAGATGAAAATGACCATTGAACCGGAGGATAGATAACAATGCTATACGCGTATTACATGGAAGAGATTGTCATCACGGGAATCATGAAGATGAGGCATTGAGGCCGTTTAAAAACGTGTATAAAGGAGGAACAGAGAACATGAAATGTAAACAGACTACCTAATTGCTATTTATAAAAACTCCCTACGTACAAATGGCAACTTCTTTATATCAGCGCAGCATTTCGCCTGTAGACATACTTCTTCTGTCTTACTATAATCTTATTGCACGAATAGATATATATATCCTCTAATCATGTGGCATGTGGAAAGGTTCCAGTGTGTCTAATGTGATCCAAAGTATGCTTGAGCCCATACTTGTCCACTGCCTTTTTACCCTCCCAGAAACCATCATTATAACCAGCAAGGGTGGTGGTGTTTTCAATCTGGTATTTACGATATTCACCAAGCCTTTTCTCGAATTCAGAAACTTTGCCCTTTTTGGGAGAACCGGAAACAATTTCATGTGTCAACCACATATGAACAAGTACTGCTTAATACCTCCTCCAACTTTTCGACTTAAATTCGAATACCCTGAAAGATAGTGAATTCATAACTCAATCACTATGCATGAAAATACTAAACCCCTAGCCCACTAAAGAAAGAAAAATTAACAACTAAACAGAAAGGAAAGTGTTGATTTTTATATGTTTAAAAGCATTAACTATGAGAATGTATACCTTCAAGGCACATCCATGCTTCCATCATGTGTAAAGCAATGAAGTACCCGGTTAGTATCCTGAAGTTACGACACGATGTGATTATTTTTGTGACATGCCATTAATGAACAAACATCAGCAGCAGCCCAGAAGGAATTAGTCAATTACCTTGGAAGACCAGACAAAACAAGAAGTTCGTTGATTACTTTAGAATTGTCTTTATTATACCGCAGGTAACTCAAGAATACACTTCCTTCAGGTGTGGCTTCAGTAATTGCTTGTCTGTCAACCAAGCGTACTGGAAATTGCTGCTCTACCTTGATGTTTAAACCTTCGAAAAAATGTTGTATTTCCATATAAAGAGTCTGGCACTCGTCTGTATCTTTAATCGATGACTCCGTAATCAACGACAGTGCCCAACCTTCACCAAGACTGAAGTATGTACTATCTACTGGCTGCATTTGTCAGAATACGCTTCATTAGAATTATGTAACAATAACACAGGCCTCCATGTGTCAAAAACAACATCCCTCTAGATTTTCATTACGCTGTTAGTTTCTTGCCCTTTTTTCCATAACTTGAAACGAACTATTTTGTTAGGTTACCTCATCGCCTGCCACAGCTGCAACACAGAGGTGTCCCATCAGTCAAATGTGATCTGCAGAAACTCTGATCCCAGAACTTGCATTCATACAAGTCAAAATTTCCATCTGCATTTGTTCGACCTGTGTCAATGGAGGGTGAGATACTGAGATCCAACATGTAATGCAATAATTTGTTGTAATTAGGAAGTAGTAATGAGAACAAGAAAAGAAACTATTCCATCTATAGATGAAGAGCTAATCGTGATTCCTGTTGCTGCACCAATTAACAGGCCTAATCGAATAGGAGCAAGCCCATCAAATTTTCTGCTGTTCATTACATTCATGTTTTTTTTATGTTGTGAACTTACAAAATCTTTGCAAACATAACATTTCGGATGACACAGGTCCTTAAAGCAGGAATAATGGTAAGCACGATAATCAGACATGGTAACCTGCAACATAATACAAAAAAGAAGAGTTTCACCTGAAGTTGGCAATGTATGTGATCGAGAAATGTGAAATAAGCATCTAAAGGATTGTTGCAAAAATGAACTGATATGATTCTAAGATCACAAATTCACAACCGCAAACCTCATTATCATAGATCCGTTGTTTACAAGCATGACAACAGAAACATTCTCTATGCCAATTAGTTCCTCCGCATTAACACATCTGCCTATGGCAATCTTTCTAAGGCAACCTGCACAGATCCTAAAGCAAAAGTCAAAGCCACAATGTCAGGAGAACGGAATGTGGGCATGCTACTGCAATGTTTTCAGATGAAGAAGTATTGATTACTCGCCAAACAGTCAGGTTATCATTACAGATGTAGCATGGAAGAGATGCCAATAAGAGTCCCTGTTGGCACAGGTGGTCTAATAAAGTCTGCAAACGATGTAAGAACACTTTGAACCCCATTAATTAATTAATTAATTCAGAGCATATTACTGAGTTGCTAAGGGCTGAAATTGAAGTGAGATAGCTGGAGACCCTCTAAGAGATTCTCTCAGTTTTGATGTTACTTCCACATTTTGACTTTCTTGGAGAGCTTTAGGAACCACATCATCTCCTGCCAAGTCATCTGATAACCAAAAAATCGATATGCCAGGCATGACATGGAAAATTATAAATTATAGAGACAACAGAAAATCTACATTTTTGGGGTCTCAACTAACCCTTAGTCTTTCTACCACGGGTGATTATCTTGAGATCTGCATTTCCATATTCTTCTTGCTCTTCTTTTATATGTATGGCACTTGTATAGACCTCATTACCGCAATTGCGCACTTCAATAGCTTGCAAGGTTGCATGTCACCAAACTCAAGAGGAATCTCTACCGGACATGAGCCAACACCAAGCAATCAAGTTTAGGAAAATGTTCGCTGCATGTGGTCCATTGTCAGACTAGGAATATTATATATTTTCAAGAACCTCAACTCTTGAAATTGCCATCTCTTGTTTTCCATTCACTCCCACAGAAGGCATCATAGAATAACTTGAGCACACGAAGATTTGGCAGTCTCCCCACTATTGAACTCTCCTCCCAGGGCATGTTCGCTCCAGATAACGTAAAGCCTTCTCAGCGTTGAGGGAAAGTTAATATTTGTGATCAGCCTACCCTTGTGTGGGCTGTCGAAGATGCTCATGTTTAGTGATTCGAGGAGAGTAAGAGAAGTAAGATCAGGGAACAATCCGTCACAAATGCATTTCAGTTTACGGAGATTTGGTGAGCATTTCAAGACATCTTCATCCTCATGGTTTCTGATGCTAACACGGGAAAGGGATTTGACATTATTCTTAATCTCAGAGATGTCACAACTTTTCAAGAATATTAATTGTGCAGCAATGCACACATGTTTCAGTTTGACCATCCTTAGAATAGTTGAGGGTACATCAACTTTGAAAGTAGTATTGATAAAAATATATTCAAGGTTAGCTAGCTTGCATATTCCTTCGGGGAACTTTTGCATTTGAAGATAAGAGCTGAAGTACCTCAAGTGGACAAGACCACCAATTCTTTCATCAATAGATGACTCTTGATTATCTATAACTCTAAGAAGCGGCATCCGAGTGAGATTATGTCCTAGTCTCGGTGTCCATCCTGAAACAGAGCGGCAATGTAGAGCAGAAATGTTGCAGATGTTGCCAGGCTCTGAGCATAGATAAAGATGTGGGTTTTCATTGTACATAAATGCCGGGAACCTGTAAACAGGAGGAGTTTATAACGACCAAATTATGATATAATATACCAAAATACTGTGAAAAAAAATAAATAATAAAGAACAGCAGTAAATTGCTGTCACAAAGACATCCCACATTTATTGCTTGTAACAAAAAATAAGTAAATTTATTACTAAACAGAAAATAAAAAAATTCATAAGGTGTGCACTTACGTATCAACAGGATAAATGAACTTTTCTTCTTCCGCTTTTCGACGGCACATTTTAAAGATTAAGTCATGAGTCTCACATGCTTTGATCTCACCATCGCTTCTTCTTGTAGATACAGACAACAAGCTTCTCTTTATAAGATCCCAAAGATATTCTTGTGCAATCTCCTCCCGACTCTTGCTTTCCTCTTTCTGAACAAAACCATGAGAAATCCACAGAGGTATAATGTCTCTAGTTGGCATATATTTGCAACTAAATGACCACCCCAAGCAAAGAAAGCAAGGTTTTAAATGATTTGGCAAATATTTGTAACTAAGTTCCAACGTATTCATACTTGAATCTTCTGATATATACAAGCCCAGATTTTGTTCTACATTTTTCCACGTGCTTTCTCCCTTCCCCGCATTTGCCAGAACCCCAGCTACCACCACTACTGCAAGTGGTAATCCATTGCATTTTGATGCAATTCTCTTTGCTGTATCCCTTAGTTCAAAGGGGCAAGGTTCCTTGTCAATACACTCCTCACGAGCAAATCGTAACACTGAGAGTTTGGTAGAAGCGGAGGTGAATGAAAATGCTGTTGGCTGGAGCACTATCTTTGATCTGACTTGTTAACAGTATTCTGCTTCCATTTCCATTATCAGGGAAGTATCTTCTCAGTTCATCCCAAATATATGAATCCCAGACGCCATCCATGATAATGAGATACTTCCTCCCATTAATGTTTGGTAGATCTCCAACGCCAAACTTTCAAAATTCTCTTTGAGATCCCGCCCTTGTCTGACTTGATTGGTAAGTTTAACCAGATGTCATGAAAACTTTATGCTTGTCATATGCCTGAGAAACAGTACACCACACACGAAGATCAAAATATTCAGATACCGTGTGATCGTTGTACAATTTCTTTGCTATAGTTGTCTTTCCAATGCCAGACATCCCAAAAATAGAAACTATTTCTAGCTTTCTAGACCTACCCACTAGGTCAGCCAAAATTATTTTCCTTGTATCCTCGAAACCAACCACAATGCGTGCATCCTCCCTAGGATATCTCAAAGCTTGAATCTTTATCTTTTTCACACAATTTATCTTTTCTACATTTCGAACTCTTGTACCAAATGTCTGAATCTTTCGGACAGTGATTGGAAGCCTGAGATTCAGATACCAACTAGGAATATGTCCAGCGGTATGTGTATTGATGAGATATTCAGCTCATATGTCGGCCTATAATGTGAATCAAATCTTTTTCCATTTCATCAGTAGTATGCATGACTTGTGATTTTTCAATGTCCTTGAAAAAGGTCACCAAGAAAGTAAGCTCCTCATTGAGTGTATTGATTTGATCCTTGATGTAATCAATGTATTCGTCAAAGCGGTCACTAATCAAACCTTCAAGATCTTCAAGAAGAGATTTCATAATGAAGAGTGAAGATAAAGGACTGGACATTGAAGTTGCAGTTTCTGGGAGCTCTTTGGTGCAGTGCTCTTTGATGTTTTTGTTCATGAAGGTCTCAACCTTTTCCAAGAGATCATGTATGCCAGCATCAAATTTCTCCATCCTCAGTTTTTTAGTAGGAATGGAAACACAAGAATAAATGAAGCCCCCTACTTCATTTGCTATGGATTCGAATTCAAACAAGATCTTGGTGCCCTCCAGCTCAATGTTCTGAAATGGTGTATCCCCAAGAAAGGCGTGAAGAAACGTTAGCTTCTTTTGGAGAAGAGTGTAAAAATACTTCCCTCTGCTCGAGAAAGCAGGCGCCTCTGTATCCAGTATTTCAAGGAGGAAAACCACAAAACATGCCAGCCGTTTTTTTGGCATGTGGGGTTCATAATTCAGGATATTGAAGTATCGCTGGCTCTCTGGTAATAAGTAATTGATACATGTTCTGTTCTCCATCATAGCTTCCAACTTATGTTGACCAGCAAAACTCTCCTGAAAGAAAACAAATGTTCCATTGAAGTCATTAAGGTGATTTAAAATGAACATTCAATCTAATTAGATGGAATGACAGTTCTATATGTAAATTCAATTCGATTTTTAATTCTAGAGAATCAGAAACCCAGATCTCGAGTGATACATTATAATATTATATAATAAGCAAGATGCCATATGCAATATCTGTTACTCATTAGTTAATTGACACCTTTTTGGAGGATAAAGATGTAACCACCACATCGTCTAGTATGTCTAAGCCAAAGAATGCTTATCCAATAGTGAGCGGTTGAAATTGAACTCCTACCAAAAGGAAGGAATATCCAATAACTTGATTGAACTCGACACTAGTAGATCATGTTTCCTTTTACAATTCTGCTAGTTATACAAAGATTTATTGCAGATACAAAAAAATAAAGAGCTGTAAGTTCCAGATAATAACTCTCAACTAAGTAATTGATCGTTCTAATGACAGAAGGTGGCAAAATACATAATTTTTAGCAGTTCTGGGATCTCGAGTATTTTTAAATGATTGATTGAATATCACATACAGAGATGAGCATTGTAAATTACGTGATTTACCTCCACTACAGTGTAAATACAATCGTCCTAAGCACTTCATAACAAATCAAAGTGGGTGTTTGCAAGGGCTTTCTAGTTGTGTTTATGGCTTCTTGGGGGCCTTTAAACCATTTTCTAGTTTTTGCAAGTGTGGCTTCGGCTTCAATTTTATAAAGATAAAATAGCGAGAAGCTCCAGCAGAAGCCAGAAGCATCTCATTTGATGTTTTTGGAAGCCACTGAAATTGCTTTTAAAAGGCCGCACAAACACTTCCTAGCTATATATAAATGAAGTTTAACTGTGAATCAGTCCGAAAAAATAAAGATAGTGCAGAAGAAAAAATAATCAAAGATAACATCATGACACTCGCAAGAGATGAAGTACACAAAAACAAGTAACGTGTCAAGATAACATCAGAAATCTGCGATATAATCTTTTTTGAACCCGTCCTGACCTGCACAGGAAATGATCTCAAGGATACATCGCACCACGCTCCAATTAGTCCGAAAATCATTTCAATTAGCGTCACGCCCATCCTGATCAGAAAGTGACAAATCTTTAGATCACAAGCTAGCAAAATAAAGTATTCCAGTAGAAGGGAATATATTATGGTATGCTCGAAATTGTCAAGCTACAACGCACAATTATGATCATAGAATTTCCAGCACAAAATGTTATACTTGAACTCATAAGAATCATGATTTTCGTGAAGAGCAGCCAGACAAACCTTATTAGACCTGGCGACATGGCACCCAAACAAACTGAAAAGAAACCCCCCTGTTCGCTCAATCAGTCACACCCAGGGTACCCTGCTGTAAGTTGTCCAGCGGAGCATGATTGGCCTAATATCTAAGAAAACTTTCAAACAAACATTAAGCAAAGAGAATTTAAAATTAAAATCAAACGAAATACAAGATGAGAGGACTGTAATGGAATAAAAGGTTCATCATGTTTGATGACAAAAATCTCAAAATATTGGCAATAGTCCGCATAAAATGGAAGAAATTCCAGTCAATACAATAATAAGTAATATGTATAACATACTAGCATGCAAGTGTCACACTACGCACGTCAAGCGACAATATGTAACTAGATAATTTGCATATGCTAACATGGTCGCTAAAGTTACAAGGTCAGTATTAATCGATTTATTGTGAATACAACAACGTAAATGTTCTCGTTAATAATTATGAAGGAGATTTCAAAGAGTTTAAGTACGAAATCCTAATGTGTTAAATGGGGTATGATTTGGTTCACCTTTAATTATGCATTGGTTTGTATGCACATGTAATTTTCTCTAGCTAATTCATATAGCTGGATTTCTAAGTCTCCTAAAAGACTATAATTACAACAAATACTCAAATCACATAATGTGGAGCACGATATAAGAATGAATAGATGCGGGTGCATCAATGGATTTTAAAAGTTACAAAAGCAATTGCACGTAAAGTTGCAAAAACAATTTTGAACACTAAATAATACTTTTTTTTAAATCAAACTTGCTTCATTAACTACTCGTCAAAAAGTACATTAGTGTCTTCTCCTTATATGGAAAGTGGAAACCATGCGGGATCACATTGTTCAGATCATGCTTAATGTACAAACCAAGCCACACCGGGCGTATGTCCCAAATTAACAAACTAGTTATAAGATTAACATAAATAAAACTTATACATATACTACTCTCTTTTAGTTTCTTTCTTCTATTTTACTTGTTTCACAACATTTAAGGGGAAATTACGTACATCTCTATGCTAAATTACACATAAATCTTGGCTCCATTAGAAACTGACATTTAGAACAAGGTTGTCAATCGCAAATCGCGTCGCGTCGCGCTAGGCCCAAAAAACCGGGATCGCGGATCGCAGTCGCGGGCGGGATAGCGAAGGAAAAAAAAAACGCAAAATTTATAAAAAAATATATAGGATGAGTTAAAATTAGTGTAAAGACAAGCAAAGTAAACTAAGAAATAAATAAGTCTCATACATAACATAAGTCATAATGTCATAACACAAGCAAGTCTCATACATAACATGATAACACAAAGCAAAGTCATAAACGAAAGTCGAAACACACACAAAAGCAAGCAAATAGTTGGCCTTTGTTCCTTTAAGCAATTTTACCCCCCAAATGACGCCCTAGGGCGAATTTAACCGTCCCGGGCTATCGCGTCCGGGACGGGATCTGAGATCGCTGTCATCGCGCGACAGCCCGCGATAGTTTGCTGTAGTGGACAGGTCTTTCTCGGGCGCGATCGCGCAAAAGTTAAAGCAGTCAACATTAAATGATATTGAAATGACCAAATTAAAAAAACAAAAGAAAAACATGAAACAAATTAAGAAAACAGGAAAATAAATAACCCCTCAGCAAAGTAGCATCGTTCAAGTTTCAAGACAGAAGACAATACTGGAAGAGTGATTATCTGAATTTGGAATACATATTGTGGACAATCGAAGCAAGTGCAACGAACGCACCAGACATTTGTGTGCAAAATACTAACACAAGTAGTTCATCAGTGGAGGAATTGAAGTTCAATTACAGCTATGAATAAGAGACATAATTGTAACATTTGTGAGTGAAATAGTAACACGGGAAATGCTATAATATATCAGCTAAATTAAATTAAGCAGCCATGGATATTATAAGAAGTAGGACAATTATCAACATAATCAGATAGATTAGATAGATACCTTGTGTTTGAGAATCTGATCAGCAGGAGCGTGGCGAAGCAGCGTTACTGAAGATGGAGAGGAGAAGAGAAGAGAAGAGAAGAAGAATAACAAGAAAGAGGAACAGATCTGAGATGATGAATGAAGGAAAGAGATGAAGAGGAAACAGAGCACCTTATTTTATTTAATTGAATTTCCTTCACGCGCGCTCCATTCGCCAAACAGAGTTGGAAATACTCTGCTCACTATGCTCCAGCAGAGTTGCGACAGAAGTTGCAAGTTTACGGCGTTGAGACTCACCTCAAATTTTGGACTAGTTCCCGCAAGTCCTAAACAATTTTTTTGATTTTTTATTTTAAATTTGTTTAGTTTCTTTTGTTTTATCTTTGTTTTTTGCTTGATGTTTCCGCTTTATTTTTTGTTTGATTTGTATTTCTTGTTGTTTTTGTTTTTATTTATTTTTTATGTATTGTAATTTTATTTCAAGTAATATATATTTTTTTCAATTTCAAGTATTATTAAATATTTTCATATGATAATTATACGTGTAACAATGCAAACATACTTATATATAAGGAAGCATGTAAGTTTTCTCGGATATGATAGTTAGGATTTGCATGTAGTACCATACTTGTTGTAATTTTTAATTTAAATTATTGTAATTTTTAATTCAAGTATTATAATTTTATAAGTTTATTTTCAAGTAATGTATTTAAAAAAATTAATGTGATTTTATTATAATTAATAAACGACATTTAAAATAAATTCAAGAATAAATTAAGTTTAATAGTGATGTGCACTTAAGGATTCGAAAGCGTTGTAGTACATGTAATCCTCAATTACAATCAAAATTAAATTTATATTAGTCGGAAGCTCACAAACTACAGTAATAGCAATACGTTAACTCGAGATGTCATTCTCCACGGACACTTAGCCTAGGAACAAACAAGTATTGAATTGATTTCTCTTGCAGACAACAAACAGATTGAAAGTAAACAGATGATTAATTCGCAATAAATCTAATTGACTTTGTTGTATTCGATGGTGAGAAGGTGTAAAGGACCACCGACTTCCCTGATGTGCACTCAGAGATTTTGAATTTCGTTGTAATTAAAACATGTAATCCCTAAATACAATCAAAGATTAAATTTATAAGTCGGAAGTCCTCAAATCCATAGTTTATAGCGAAAAGCTGGCACGGGATGTCGTTCTTCACGGACACTTAGCATAGGAACAAGCAAATAACGCTTGTAAATTGTATGCGTAAGTAAATGTATTGCAGAGATGATTGATTGAATAACAATAAATCAGAATTGAATGTAATAAAATCGATGGTGGAAAGCGAAGGATCCCCGACCTCTACTATGCTACTCCCAACTACTTAGAATCAAACAACGACTAGCAACTACAAAGAAAGAAACATGCCAAAAGGATTAAGTCGAGTTAATCCGCATACCTTCACTTATACCAACAATGTGTTCATTACTCAACACACCATCTCGCCACGCTTTCGCATAAATCACACAGGATAATATAAAGTCCGCTACTAAGTCGCAGCTTAGTAAGGATTTCCCATGAAAGAGCTCGGATTTAATAAAGAACAAGTACGAAATTGCATTATAAAACTAATTCATTAATATATCACACGGTATATAAAGAAGTAGCAAAAGTAGAGTTACGGTGGTTCGCTTTTACAAGAGAAAATTAGCTATTCATAGTAATACTACTAGCAGAAATCGAAAACAAGAAGAAAAGGAAAACAAGAAGCTTAGTATTTGATGTCTTCGTGCTGCTTTTAGAGTTTCCTCCTTATGGGTGCCTGACGGCCAGCAGTTTTGGGGTTTCACTTCGAGGATCGGTCCTCTTTCGAGAGCTTGTCAAGGCGTAGTAGAATTATGAGACCCATGAGGTCTTATTTATACTTGAATTTTCGTGCTCTGGCCGCCATTGATCATTAAGGAAAGTTTAGGAAGGCCTTAGCTCGACAAAGCCGTAAAATGATCAACACCAAACAGATAGTTGATCATGGTCCATTGTGGGATCAAGATAAGACTTCTCATGGGTCCATGGGGACCGCAGAGTGCGATTCCTCCAACTTCGAATTTGTTTCCTTTGTTCTTCAATTTCGGGCTTCGTAACTTCATTTTCTCGAAAAGTTGTACCATCTTCAATTATCTTCGCACTGACTGGTCACATGACATGTTTTGACACCTCGAACTCCATGCATCGGCCAATTTCACAGATTTGCTTAACTTTCGACGGCACAATTATGTCGTTGCACTAAATCGTGCAATTCCTCAATAACGCGATCATGACCTACAGAAAACACGCGAAGTTGGTAATTGACCATAAAATGATATAAATATTGAATCTTTGGCAAAAAAATGAGGGTTTAAAAGGATGCAAAATCGCACATTTCATGGTCACATCACACCCCCAAACCAGTTTCTTGCTCATCAATGAGCAAGGCAATAATGATAATTAAGAAGTGAACATGAAATGAGTAAAGAGCATAAATTACAACATGGATAAACAGAAAGTTTCTAGGGTTTCATACTCCACTGACTCACTTAGTTTCAACTCCGACCTTTACGACTCCACAGCATGCATATAACAAGTAAGCATCACTCACTACAACCAGCGGTTATAATTGTAACCCATTTTCCTTCAAGGTGTACTTCAAGATCATTACGTCATGTAATGTTATGATCCCGCCCCAAAAGTCAAGGAACAAATCAAAGTAGTACCCAGGTTGGCTTGGTAAGTAAAATATGTAGGATAATATAGAGGACTGTTTGGCTAAGCATCATTAAAAGATGAGCAAGGTAAAGCAAAGGGTACTTCAGGGGGACTTATCCTTCCGGATACCAAGTTCCTTCATTCAACTTCGTCTTCTCTCAACAATAAATCTTCAACTTCTCCTTCATCATCATAACTACTTCATCGGTTGCTTCATACATAAACTACTTGCTCCTTTATTTTTCTTTTTCTTTTATTTTCTTTTGAGATACTATTTTTGCAGTCATTTTACCGACTCATATGCTTTTGGTTGGCCATAATTAGGCTCTTTAGTCTCTACATTTTTTGGTAGTGTCTGTTTTACCGAATTCCACACTTTTGTGCGTGCTGGTTTGGTATACATGCCATCAACCCTCACGGACATGTAGCTTTTAGGGCCATGCTGGTATGTGTGTAGTATCTGTAACATGCCCAACACGAAAACGGTGATCACGAGGACCACAAATCCACTCTGAGACTTTTGTACCTTTGCTTTTTTTGGGTACTTTTCTTTTCTATTTTTTCTGGAGCAAAAGCTAGTGATTTTTAGCACCGGTAATACAAAAGTAGGGCCAACAAGGTTACCTTTCGATGATGTTCATCTTCCACTTCCCCCCCCCCCCTCCCCCCAAACCAATTTCTCGAGCTAGGATTAGGGTTTTCCTCTCTCCTTTCCCCCAAACCAATTCTCAATCATGGTCAAAACATGATTCTCCCCATTCTTTCGAACTCGTAGTTTCATTTCTTCGCTCAAGCACCTGCATGGATGGTCACTTAAGTAAAGCATGTATAGGATATATATGGTGGAGTTTCATAGGCTCAAAAGCTTTGGGGGTTATGGCAAGGTATAGAAAAATGGTTTAGAAAGTTGAGTACTACAAATCAAGTTCATGCTGTTGACGTATAAGGACTCAAGGATAGCAGTGTTCACACAGTCGCACACAAGACTTAATTGGAGCAGCAAGTAAACTCACTCATCAAAGTAGCATGGTTCAGTTTAGCCCAGAGCATATATTCCATAAGCAGCGAAGCAAGAAAGCAAATCTACAGCCCCTTATCTAGTCATACTTTATACTGAGTACTCTTCCCACAGATCAACCTTCTTTTCAGAAAGCAAATAACCTTAGACGTAACAGATAAAAATAGAACTAGTACTTAGACATAAATTAAACTAAATATTACTAAGTGCGGATATTTAAAAGTTATTACAGACCGAGTAATTTAGCAAGTAGCGCCAAATTCTCCCCAAACCTAGCCGAGAGCGATAGAAAACTAGGAAATTAAAGAGAAAAGAAAAGCTACTTCCTCTCAAGGTTGTCAGGCTTCCATGGAGAAATGCATCTAGGATGAAGGATCATCCACGGTGGAATAAAGAAATCATTATGGCTTCCATAGTATCGCTCGATTCTCGTGCTGTGGCGGTGAAACGGTGGCTGGTATCAAGGTGGGTAATCATGTAGGGTAGTTCGTGATAGCTCGCTTCCATAAAGGAAGTTCTTTGTTGCGCTTTGAAGGCAATTCGGTATGAATTCCATTCTCTCCTTTGGTAGCTAGCGACATCATCTCTTGTTGTTTTATCTCTTCTGCCGATTTGCTTGGCATCGTCTAAGAAAGCTTGATCCGCTCAGATCAAAGGCTCTTGTCATTGCTCCTCATATTCCTCACTTCGAACTGCTTCATGGTGTTTAATAAACATCCGTCGATTTCTTTATAGTGAATAGTTCGTCAAAGCCATGTTCCCCGCTTCCTTTATCCCCACTCCCTCTTCCTTGCATATTCCTGTTATTAATCCGGGGAACGGTAGATTCCTCCTATGATCTCCTTTCAGTGAGTGCATTTCTTCCATAATGATCCGCCCGACATCGACGTAATGTCCAGTCATAATCGAGTAGACCAATACTGCCTCCTCTTCATCAACTCCACTTACGCAATTTCTGGGCATGAAGTTTGTACGTACAAATTGCACCCAAAACCTGGCATGATCGGTGAGAGTCGCCGATATCTCCTCTCAGATTTCATGTTCCTCATAGTCATCCTCAAGTAAGTGGTGCATCTCATTCTTCGCTCTCCGTAGAAAAGCTCGAGTGTGGTGGCTCGACGAGTTTTATGTTCTCCTCTCTCTCGGGTATCTCGTAGAAGTTATTGATTCTCTGAGGCCCGAACATAAACTCCACTCCTTGTATGGTGATGGGATGTGTCTCACTTAGCTCCTCCAGGTCATTTATTTCTAGTTGGAAGAACTCCGCATAGAAGTCTCTCACAATGTCAAGATTGAATCCAAAACCTGGCATGATCGGTGAGAGCGGTCTTCGGTATCTCCCTCTGTACTTCATGTTCCTCATAGTCATCCCTTAGAAGTAAGTGGTGCATCTCATTCTTCGTCTCTTCGTAGAAAAGCTCGGATTGTGGTGGCTCGACGAGTTTTATGTTCTCCTCTCTCTCGGGTATCTCGTAGAAGTTATTGATTCTCTGAGGCCCAGACATAAACTCCACTCCTTGTATGGTGATGGGATGCATCTCACTTAGCTCCTCCGGGTCATTTATTTCTAGTTGGAAGAACTCCGCATAGAAGTCTCTCACAATGTCAAGATTGAATCCTTCAAGTGTGGTGGTAAAAGGGCCCCAACCTTGGACGTCTAGCGGTTTGAACAACCAACTGAAGAATCTTACTCCGCCAAAGTTGATTTGAATGTTCCTTTCGGGAACTGCCCCTTGGTTCTTGTTTACTTCCAACCACGCTTGGGCTTCCTTCGAGAGTGAAAAGCGAGTGGCACTCTTCCCGGGTCTTCTCCTCTTCTTGCTTGATTCTCCCACTTGTGCTTTCTTCATGGTACCTAGGTTCAAGAAGTGTGTGAGATAGCATGTTTGGAGCTAAATCAATTCTAACGCTAGCATGCAAATCCCATGGGGTTTCTTCTCCCCTGAACCTAGTGTTTGGCACATCATGCATATAAAGTCTTAGCTTATAACAAGATCAATAACTTCTCTAAGTTGATACAAGAACTAGTCATGTAAGCCTATTTTCTCAAGGTGTCAAGTACAAAAATAGAGAGCATATTGCAAACGAAAGTTCATCCCTATGAGCATATGGCTTAGCAAGCTATGTTTCCTAATCATAAATCATCAAGTTATAACCATACGAGCATGTGATTGAAAGAGAAAGAAGTCATTAAGAGAATTTGTTTCCTTGAGACATTTCATCAAACACTTGGTGAGCATGAACAAAAACTCTCAATTTCTCTATCAAATTGCCATATCTCCACCAAGTCAAGTGATAACAAGTTAAGTACTACTAGTAAGCATGTATTCTCATCAACAATCAATACCCATATCAATCAAATGAAGCATATAATTGCAAAGCACCAAAGAAGCAAGAAGAAAGTGGTAGCAAAGAGTTTCACTTACTTGATGTTGTTGATGGATGTGTAAGCTAAGAATGCAATGTGCAAGTTCAAAATGTGAAGTTTGTGAAGAGTTTTGGGAGAAGAATGAAGTGGGGGGAAGAAAAAACGAGTCAGGGTTTGGGGGAAAGAGGTCGGAAGCGTACCGCGGTCAATCGGCCTCTTTTCTTGCAAAAGTTTTATGCTTTTGCTTTTTGATTTTTTGGTTTTTCAAAATGCAAGCATTACCTCTAAACTAATAAATAAGAAAATGAAAAGCTTTTGAAAAGTTTTTCAAAAAGGTTTTTGGGTGGAAAACGAGAAAAAATGCGAATGCAAGTGCGTAAATTAAACGTCACCTTGGGTTTCCTCCCAAGAATCGCTTGTTTTAGGTCTTATAGCTCGACCCCTGTTATGAAGGCTTATTTGTCGAGGTCTAGACCTCAACCCGCTGAAGCACTCATCCATCCATTCCTCAGGTAGCTCGATCTTCCATCCAACGTTTCATTTCTTCTTCCTCGATCTCATCTACCTCCGGATCCATGTCGATATGAAAAGTGAACTCTAAATAGTCGTTGGTTTCTTAGACTATTCCATTCACCGCCTCCTTCGCAGATTCGTGATTTAATTGTCGCCCTCCCACCCAAAGTACTCTGGGATCGATGGAAGAGTATTTTCATGCGATTCTTCTTTGTTTCTCGTATGTCTTGAATAGATCCTTCGTGTTAGCAAACCATCCCGAGGGTCCACTAATTCGCCTTCGTCCATCCACCATTCTCCGTGGTGTAATTGATCCTGCTACCTTCGCTTCTTCCAAAGTCTCGCCGAATCCCCATTACTATCCGGTGATTCGATATGTTCATCAAATCTCTTCTTGCCACGTTGATGATGATATTGGTGGTGGCCATAAATGGTCTTCCTGTACATGGTATCATTATCCGGATCAGAGTCTACGATGAGATAATCCACAAGAATATCGAGCCCTTCCAGTTCCGTGATCATATTGCAAATCCTGCCACATGCGGTTGTAGTGGAGCCATCAACGACCAGTATGCCGGTTCTTGTTTCCACCATTCCTGCTAAGTTGAGTTTCTTGTAGACGGCGAGTGGCATCATATTAATGCTGGCTCCTAGATCCAGGGTTCCCGTGACTTTTTTCCCTTTGATGACCATGTTTATGTTGAAAGCTCTGGGGTCGGGTTTCCTTGGTAAGATTGGCTTGACCCTTTCTTCATCGGCGGGAGAGTTTATGTTATACCCGAATGTTGTAGGAGAAGGTTTGAAGTTTTTACCTTGCGTCCCTTCGGGGTTTTATCGTTCAGATGCAGTACAGCTCTCTCCTCCATTTCATGTTTCCTCATCAGCTTCGATAATCATCATGGCTTTCTCTGTGTGACCCGGCAATTTTGTCCTTGTTTTGTCAGCTCCTCTACCTCCTCGGCGATTTGACCAATCTTCGCCCATTCCTCTTAAGGTGTCACGCCTCCTAAAATTATCCTCGGCTCTGAGATGAATGAATTGGTCCTCACGGTGAACTCACCTTGCTACTTCACAAATTTCCCGATATCTCCCATCTCCTTCATTATAGTATCTATCTTTTCTTCCATGGAGGGTGGTTTGAGTAGGTTTTGTGACTTTGGTGGTGGTGTAGGTAAAGGATCCATAGTTGGTGGCCTAGGTGGTATTTCAGGTGGATTCAAGCTAGGTCCAGTACGATATGATAGGACAGGGTGTTGGGGAATATAGATGTTTACTGGTTGGTTCCTGGGTCTCCATTTCCTTGACTCTTGCACGTAGTGTGCCTCTTCAATGTGTTGGTTCTTCTGGCTCCTCAATCATAGCTTTCTTTCTTCCCATCCTAATCTCTATGGCCTCAATCCTCCTGTTACTCTGTTTCTAAGGAGCTTATTCGATGGCTCTGACTTCTTTAGTAGCCATTCTTCTTCCTCGTCCCTTTTGCATGGAGTTTTCACTAAGGTTCTCGCACACCTCTGATGTGACAATGAAATGTGCGATATAACATACTTTCAGACCCTCGTTTTTTGCCTTAGATGTAATATTTGTATTGTTTTATGGTCAATTACCAACTTTGCGTATTTTCTGTAGGTCATGATCGCGTTTTTGAGGATTTGCACGATTTCAGGCACAAAAACGGCATAATTGTGCCAAATCGGGACAAGGAAGAGAATATGCCAGATTGACCGTTGCACGGAGTTTGAGGAGTCAAAACATGTCATGCGACCAACCGATACGAAGATAATTGAAGATGCAACAACTCTGCAGAAAACCACTTTCCGAGGAAACGAAGTTACGAAGCCCGAAATTGAAGAACGAAGAAAACAGATTCGAAGCTACATCAATTGAAGACTGCGGTTCACAGGGGACCGTAGAAGGGCCCACTGCGGTCCATAGGCGACCGCAGTGGAGGTTCTAATTTTGCTGGGCTATTTCTCCTGGCATGTCAGGCTAGAGCCCGCCTTCCTAAACCTTCCTTATTGAAGAATGGCGGTTTGAGCTCAAGATTTCACCTATAAATAAGACCTCAGGGGTCTCATGATTCTACACCGCTCACAAAGCAACTCTCCTGAGAGAGAACCAGTCCTCGGGGAAGTGAAACCCCAAAACCGCTGGCCGTCAGGCACCCAGAAGGAGGAAACCCTAGAAGCAGCAGCACGAAGACATCAGATACTAAGCTTCTTCTTCCTTTCTTCATTAGTTTTCGATTTCTGTTCTAGATTACTATGAGTAGCTAACTTTCTTTTGTAAGTTCGCCGACTGCTACTTCTTTACATACCGCCATTTTTAATGGAATAGTTATTCGACGAAATCGTGGTTATACAACTCTATACATCCTTTGTGGTGTGATGTTCACTGAGTGACACAAGAGTTTCATTGAATCGGTAAGGGTCCTCGCCGATCGCGCTTGAGCACCATAGTATTATGCCTCATTGCGTTAGAGATAATCACGGGAATTTAACTAGGAAGTTGGAGTAGTATAGTAGGGAGGTTAGGGAACCTTTACGCCTGTCCATTATTGATTTACAACAAAGCAATTTAGGGTTTACTGTAATTTAATTATTCTATCTGAGATTAATCTGTTTACTTTTCTACATTCAAATTCAAACGTTATTTGCTTGTTCCTATGCTAAGTGTCCGTGGAGAACGATATCCCGAGTCAACTTTTCGCTATAAACTGTGGATTTGAGGACTTCCGACTTATAAATTTAATCTTGATTGTGTTTAGGGATTACATGTGCTACAACAGAAAATGAAATCTCTAAGTGCATATCAACCTCCCAAATCCTTCTTGGGTGCGCCTAGCAGTTTCTCGACAAGCTCCATCGATGAGTGTCATCGACAGAGTCAATTTCCTTGTAAAAGTTATTGACTTTGTCAAACAATACAGAAGAGTGCATCGACATCTATCAATTAGATCCTTATATCTCTTCCATGCTTCATGAAAAGTTTCTCCGCCAAATTGGTTGATGTTTGATCCGTCTTTTCGTGTCGGATGTCTTCTTCAATGGGAAATATATGTGCATGAACTTATTGAACACCTCTTCCCATGTAGTCAAGTCGTCATGGTAGTGAGATAAGCCGCTTTGTCTTTAAGGCGCCTAGGAAAACCCTTCTTCTAAGTCGACATTCCGTGAGCTGCTCAATGGTATACCTCAACTATTGCATAGAACTCCCTCATAAAGTGCATCGGTCTTCCGAACAGTTCCCATAGAAGTGTGGTAGTTGGTTTAGATGGGTGCCCTTCAGGCATATTCTCTGCAATCCTTTCTGTAGATGCTCGAGGCGGCGTGTAAGCTCGGCATAACATAATCGCGCACGGGTCCGTTTTCTTCGCCTTGTAATTCCACCTCATGCTGCATTCCTTCTTCTATTCCCATCTAACCTCAAATTTTCCTCGGCTATCCTTAGCCTTTCCCTGCTCATTCTTCTCTCTTTTGAATCTTAAGTCGAATCTTAAGCAACTGCTCAAGTTCTGAAGTTTTGACATTCCCAGATGGATTGTCGTTGTTGTTTTCTTCCCCACTCATGTTGCTAGATGACTCCATGATGGTAGTAGTCAGCTTTTGCCTTTCGAGCTTATCTATGTCGTCTTTAAACGGTACTAATGGTGTTCCTGCGCTTCTCTTGTCTTGCATAAAGACTAACAGAAAAACCTTTGCAGATACGGATAGAAAATACTAGAAAGATAATAAACATAAATCTAAAGTTATGTGTTTTTGGATTTTTTGATAAGAAAACAAACTAATACGGAAAAGAAAATATTTTTGAATTTTTTCCTTTGAAAATCGATTTCAATATATATATACATGTACATGTACATGTACATGTACATATACATGTACATATACATATATATATATACATATATATATATATATATGTATATATATATATATATATATATTTTCTATCTTCAAAACCTGTCTCAAACAAGAGAAAGAAACAAGTATGAAATTATTTATAGATATTCCGATATGTTCCCTATGCTAACCGAGCTCTTGAATTCTGGTCAACAAACAATACGAGCTGCCAGGTACATTGGTCAAGGTTTCATGATTACCTTGTCCCATGCAAATCGCTTAATTCAGAATTATTCAATACCCTACGAAAAATTCATCAGATCGAGCATTTCCTAAATAATACACTTTGAATTTGATAAATGCATTGCTTGTGAAGTATGTGTTCGTGTGTGTCCTATAGTATATGTATGTATATATATATATATATATAAAATCTGTTTGGAGAATGGAGCGCACGTGAGTGAAGGAAATTCAATTGAATAAAATAAGGTGCTCTGTTTTCCTCTTCATCTCTTTCCTTCATTCATCATCTCAGATCTGTTCCTCTTTCTTCTTCTCCACCATCATCAAGCAAGTTTCGTTCATCCAAAATAAGTTGAAATCTTTCTTCGCTTTAATAGCATATGTATGTATGTATGTATGTATGTATGTATGTATGTATGTATGTATACATACATATATACATATATACATGTATATATATATATATGTATGTATACATATATACATGTATGTATGTATACATATATACATGTATATATATATATAGATATGTATGCATACATATATATATACATATATATATGTATATAGATATATAGATATGTATGCATACATATATATATGCATATATATATACATATATATATGTATATATATATATATATATGTATATATATATATATATATATATATATAGATATATATATATATATATATATATATATATATATATATACATACATATATATATACATATATATATACATATATATATATAGATATATATATATATATATATATATCTATATAGATATACATACATATATATATATATATGTATATAATAATAATTTTTTAAGTTTATTTTCAAGTAATGTATTTAAAAAAATTAATGTGATTTTATTATAATTAATAAACGACATTTAAAATAAATTAAGTTTAATAATGATGTGCACTTAAGGATTCGAAATCGTTGTAGTACCTGTAATCCTTAATTACAATCACAATCAAAGATTAAATTTATATTAGCCGGAAGCTCACAAACTACAATAATAGTAGTAAATTAACTCCGGATGTCGTTCACCACAGACACTTAGCATAGGAACAAACAAGTATCGAATCGATTTCTCTTGTAGATAACAAACAGATTAAAAGTAAACAGATGATTAATTCGCAGTAAACCTAATTGACTTTGTTGTATTCGATGGTGAGAAGGTGTAAAGGACCTCCGACCTCCCTCTAGCTATGCTACTCCCAACTTCCTAGTTAAAATCCTACGCAATTACCTCTAAAGACAGTAGGGCATAATACTATGGTGCACAAGGTGCAGTCGGCACGAGTACCCCTACCTAGTTCAATGAAACTACTGTGTCACAAAGCAGAACATCACACCACGAAGGATGTATAGAGTCAGATAACCACCTAATTACGTCTAATAACTATTTCGAAATTTTTTTTTACACTAATAACTTTTGCCCTTTTTGAACTTACGCCACAACCTTTTTTTTCTTCATTTCACAGTAAAACGTTTAGCAAAATTTTGACGTTACACTAAAAATTGACGGCCGTTAAGTTTGTATTTTAAATCACACTAAAACCTTTTAAACAATTTGCACCTGCTACCAAAACTTTTTTCCAGTTTTTTAAATCACACCAGAACCTTTCTTGACTGGTTTGAGTTATCAAAATATATGTTCGCATAAATTCTTTGGGGTTGCTGGTCTAGTGGTGGTTGGATTATGCATCGTGTTCGGCGTGACTTTTGCTTTTGCAATCAAATTCATCGAGAATTTGTCGGTTCAATAGAGATTTACTAAGACCGCATATGTGCCTATGTCATTTGTGTATCTTCCTGCGTTTGGATCTAAAAAATGACACAAAACTACTCGTATATGTGGAACGAGCATATATTTTTGGTGCCTTCTTTTTTGTAATTTTATTGAACCAACTAGGAGGGATGGAATGTTAAGAGAGTTCGAACACTTAGTTTTATAGATAGAAGAAAACATATGAATGCCAATTAATATACTAATAAATTTTGTCATTTATTATCCGTACTACTGAATTTGACATTCACCATATAATTATGCAAAGATCTTATTGTTATATTTATCATAAAAGAAAATTATTGTTATATTTAGCAAACAAAGTAAGAAAGTGTGTTTGTAGACAAAATACACTAGTGTATCATGTTTATGGAGTGAGTGATAAGAGTTGATCATTATATTTTAAGTTTAATGGATGCTCGTTAATATTGTTTATATTGGTAGACAAAATACACTATAGTGTATCATGTTTATATTAAGTTCAAAGCATAATAATAATAACAATAACGACGACGACAACATTAACAATAATTATATGGGATATGAGGTTTGTTGTTGAGCATTTGTGGTTGTAAAGTAAAGTTCAGCTTGTCGTTTAGGACTTGCATCAGAATCCTTGCTTTCCGAATACTTCTAGTATTTTTTTATTGGAATAAAATTTTAAATTTTTCAAAAAAAAAATTAGAATAAATTTTATTTTACACTAGAACCTTTGTGGCCACTTTGAAGTTACACCACAACCTTTTTTTTTTCTCACTCGACACTAAAACGTTAGTCAACACTTTGAGTCTACACAAAGGTTGAGTTTTTTTTCCAAACAACACCAAAACCTTGATGATAAATTACACCTACTACTAAGACCTTTTCAGCTCACCAGAAATAAATTATATACAACATTGATGATAAAAAAAATAAAAGAAAATTTATAAAATAGATTGCTTGTATAAGAAGAAACATGTAATTACATTATTTTTTATGAGAACAAGTATAATCAGAAGAATTAATCGTACATAATGTTGAAAGAGAGACATAACTGAGTGAGAGAGAAAGAGAAGGAAGATATCATATATGTATTTTGTTTGCCATACATTAGATGTAAATTTCATTTTTAAATCATGTATATTGCAATGAGATCAATGAGGTGGCAAATATTTTCATTTAATGCCCTCATCTCATCTATATTGCAAGAATTCAAGGAACCACAACTATTTTTATGATTCCCTATTATTATTCTTATAACAATTATGCAAAGTCGGCATATTTACATCAGGATGGCTATTAAATATTTAACAATCAAGAACCACATCCTGCCACGTAAGAATTTGCAACTATGGCCACGTATAATTATGTCTATCTTTCAATATTATGTACGATTAATTCTTCTGATTATACTTGCTCTCATCAAAATAATGTAATTACATGTTTCTTCTTATACAGCAATCTATTCATAAATTTTCTTTTGTTTTTTTATCATCAAGGTTGTATATAATTTATTTCTGGTGAGCTGAAAAGGTTTTGGTAGTAGGTGTAATTTATCATCAAGGTTTTGGTGTTGATTGGAAAAAAAACTCAACCTTTGTGTAGACTCAAAGTGTTGACTAACGTTTTAGTGTCGAGTGAGAAAAGAAAAGGTTGTGGTGTAACTTCAAAGTGGCCAAAAAAGTTCTAGTGTAAAATAAAATTTATTATTATATAGAAAGGTTCTGGTGGCGAGTACAAGTTTTTTCAAAGGTTTTGGTGTAATGTAAAAATAAGTTAACGGTAACTTAACTGCCATCCAACCTTTGTGTAAAGTTAAATTTTTTATAAACTTTTTGGTGTAAAATGAAAAAAAAAGAAGTTATAGTGTAAACTCAAATTAGCCCAAAAGGTTTTAGTGTAATTTTTTTTTCTTTTAATATAACATGGCATATAAAGAAGTAGCAACAGCAGAGTTTCGGCGGTTCGCCTTTACAAGAGAAAGTTAGCTACTCATAGTATTCTACTAAAGAAAGAAATCGAAAAGAACAATGAAAGAAAAAGAAGAAGAAGCAGCTTAATCTCTGATGTCTTCGTCCTGCTTCTAGTGTTTCCTCCTTCTAGGTACCTGACGGCCAGCGATTTTAGGGTTTCACTTCCTCGAGGACTGGTTCTCTCTCAGGAGAGCTACTTTGTGAGCAATATAGAATTATGAGACCCCAAGGGTCTTATTTATACTGTAAATCCATCATTAAGGAAGGTTAGAAAGGCGGGCTCTAACCTGACAGGCCAGCAAAAGCCTGTTTCTGGAAGATTCTGGTGTATTGCATTCGTGAAAGACAAGGCTTTCATGGTCGATCACAACCGCCTACCGATATCTTCGTGTTTTGTCTGCTTTCGTTCTTCGATTTCGGCTTCAGAATTTCGCTTCTCAAAAGTGGTCTTCTAATGTTGTAGCATCTTCAAATATCTTCGACCGGTTGGTCACATGACATGTTTTGATGCCTCTGACTCGTAATGGCCATTTCTGCATATTTGATTTACTTCCTCGATTTCGCCCAAATATGACGTTTTGGTACCCGAAATCGTGCAATTCCTCAAAACACGATCATGACCTACAAAATACACAAGAAGTTGGTAATTGGCCAAGATACGAATATTGAATTTTTGGCAAAAAACGAGAGTCTAAAAGCATGCAAAATCGCACATTTGGGCCTCAACTATTGGAGTAGAGAGCTGGAGAGAGTTGCAGTGAGTGAATGCTGATGTGGCAGAAAAAGTGGGTTGGAGATAGTTGCAACTAATGGAGATGGTCTCATACAAAACTAGAAAAAGTAAACCTCGATAACACATATTCTCCTTACTTTATTACTCATTTCGTCCCGCTAAAATAGTCCACAATCTTTTGGACGTTTGTTAGAACTTAGGATCCCGGATTGGTACTTGGAATTAGACCAACAGACAATGTTGCCAACAATGTTGTTCAACACTGTCTACGCTAATGTGATAGCGGATGAATAATAATGAAACTTCTATTACCAATCCAATATATAGAAAAATATATTGGCAGCGCCTTAGGCATAATATCTACTGACAGGAAAAGTAGATCTATTCAACTAGGTTTAATACAATCACAAACGATTGATTAAACAACCAAAACTAGCCCTAGAAGAACCAACAGTAAAATCTATTCTAGGTCGATGTTTGAAAGAGTTATTCCAACAATGAATACTCTTAGACAAACTCTAAAGCTAGCAGAAAACAAGAAGCCTAAACTCTTTTAATAAAATCTCGATTGATCATCAAGAAAGGCTCAATGATTGCTCGGCTGAATCCTTGTATATATACTTGAGATATCGACAGCTCCCATCCAAGTCGAAAGGCAATAGGATATCAGCAAAGGCAATTTTCCATGTTCTTGTTTTCTTCAATAATCAGCTAGAAGGAAATTCCCATATTAGTGTCTTCAACAATATATTTCCTTCTTGCTTTCTTCAACAATATTCTTGAAATATTCTCTCTTTAGATTGCATTCCTTATGTCCAAAGCAACTCAAACTCTTTCCTTATTCCTGCAGAAATTCGAATTGATTGCTTCCAGTCCAAGTCATCAATCCAATTGGCCTGCTTGTTTCTATGTTGTCTGCTGTTGTCCGTAATGTTGTTCCAACATTGTATCGGCACTATTTCGCAATGTTGCACAACATTGAAATCTCGCAGCTCACAAACAACAACAACAAACACAAACATTGAATCAATCATGAAAGATAAGATTAACTAATCAAGTGCAACTTGCATTTTCAATCTCCCCCTTAATCTTAGTCTTTCATCAAGCAATAGCATTCCTTCGGGCTCATTGATTCCTTTTGATCCAATAAGCATGTTTGAGCCAAACTTGATATATCCTACAAAATATTCATAGAAAAACAACTACAAACATTTAACCGGTTATGTTACGAAGAAAGATTGAATTACTAAACAAAGTGCACTAAATCGCACTTTCAATCTCCCCCTTAATTCTGATCTTTCTTCACACAACCTAAAACCAGTTAGTTAGTCAAATCGAACAAGTAGGATTTAAACAAGTCAAGAGGAATCCTTTGTTGGGAACTGAAAGATAAAGTGCAATCGATCAATGCTAATGGACAATGTTGAGTCAACACGTAACTCAACATTGTCGTAAATATGCACTTTCAAATTCCTCTTATGTCTTTGTCTACTCATCTCCTTTGAACTCATCATGGGCATCATATCATACTTCTTTCGACAATTCCGCACTCAAGAGTTAGTGAATAAAGACAAACTTATGAGAATCGCAAAGATAAGTGCAAGAACAAAGTCGCTGCAATGTCGACACAACATTGCAAATAACACCGCACTATTCAATCTCCCCTTTGTCTTTCTTCACAAAACACACCGAACAAACTTGTTAGAAACAAACAAATATAACAGCATGAAACTACGTAACTCCCCTCAACATTAGACGAGAGCAATATAACAAAATAAAGTATGTTTGCTTTTGTTCAATCTCTTCTCTTCTCCGCCTTTTGAGAAGAAAGATATTTCAGATTATTCAACCAAGTTCATGTAAGGAGACAAGAAGACATGCAATGAGTGCAATCGAGTTGTGGACTATAGGACTCGCAATAAGAGTCAGGTAATGTTGAGAATGATGTTGAAAACAATGAGTTCAACATCGGCGCCCAAGGTGATAGCAAAAGCAGAAGAAAGTTTGATCGGCCGAGGGCGAATCGAATAGAGGTCGATTAGCCGGAGAGCAGTGTTAGGATAAGAATGGATGGTCATGATGGGTGTTGGGTTTGCTTTAAACGATCCTCAAGATATATATCAATGCTACGTAAACTGCATAACGGTTAATAAAAGATTAAAGTTACAAGTAAAACAGCTTATCCGTCAAGTCATAGTAATCGACAAACAGATGATAAACCTAGGGAGGTTGACCAAAAATCTTGATCTTAAATAATGAATTGAAATGCAAGAACAGGAAAGCAAAAACCCCAAACCCCAAAGAAACACCTTAGACCTGAAACACCTCAGACCTACTCCCCCTCAAACCCAAAAACACACAGAAAGGTCAGAAAGAGACGCACATATAAAAAGAGCAAATAGTACTTCAAGCACAGTCAATGTTGACCTGAATGTTGACTCAACATCGATGACAACATCGGGAAATCAGACCACTCTTAATGTAAGTCACCAGAAACCAAGTCTCAAGATGTGCGATTCGATTAATTAATCGATGTCCGCAGTAAAGACAGAGAGAAAGGAATACCAAAGAAACACACTCAACATTGCCTCAAAAAGTAAATTGAACATTTAGCATAAGTTTGAGTGGGGGTGACCATGAGACCGTGAACCATGTCAAATAATCGAACACGATGAATCCGCTCCAAAGTCGGGTTTATGCGAGTTAGGCAAACACACGCCTCATGGCATAAAATCACCAATTTGACCACATTTGTAATTTGGTACTCGAAAGTGAACCAAAGATTACGAGAATCGGCACTTTTGTGCGGTTTGCTTCAGACAGTCATCAACCCTCACGACATATGACACATCACCACGCCGATATCCGGATAGTATTTGAAACGTCCAACACGATCCTCGACGGAAACACTTCGAGCCCTTTTATCATAATTCATCGACGATACATAAAGGACAGGAGGCAACATCAAGTGTGAGTCAAGGTACGAGTAAAAATAGCCAAAAAAACAGCAAAAGTGGATTTTACATAAAGCAAACACACAAGAGACTCGATCCCTTTCAAACTTGATTTCAAATAGCCTTTCAACCCCTAAGCATCACCACTGTAAGCTACAAAGTAGGAACAACCATAGACCAAAGATGTACATGTAAAGCACATAGACACACACAAAAAAATAAAAAATCGAAAGGCAACAAAACACATCACTTTTCCGCAGCCTGGTCGTGATGTCGAGTCAACACCGGTTTCAACATCAAGATCACGAAGAGCACAAATCAAGAGATCTCCTAAGATCAAGAATCTCTCACAATGTAAAGGTTTGGTAAAAATATCGCAAGTTGATTGGTCAGATCTAAGTGTCAGATGACTATTACTTGCGATTGACCATATCCTTAAGAAAATTATGCCTAATGTCTATGTTTTATGCGTGAGTGCAAAACAGCTTCTTAAAATTATTTATGGCACTAAGGTCATCACGTAACATCAACAAGGTATCACATTGTCGACCAAAGTCATGCAAAGATATTTTTCACCCATTTCAATTGAGTAACACAACTCCCAGATGTTACATGTTCAGATTCAACATATGAGAGTGACACATTGTTCTGTTTCTTGTAATACCATGACATTAAATTAGAATCAAGATAAAAGCAACCTCCACTAGTGTATTTTCTATCATCTAGATCACTAAATTTCAATCGTAAACACTAAATCCCACTAGATTAGTGTTTGTATCACATGCATACCATAATATAAGATTAATGCTCGATATATATATGAAAAATCTTTAAGAACAATCGTGTGTGGGATTTTAGGGTTAGACCGACACCGCACAAACACACACATAAAACATGATGTCGTATGTGTTGATAGATATAGAAGGTTGTGAGTCATTATTCAGATAATGTCAGTCAACATCATCTCCAACATCGATTCTCGAGCATAAGACCATTAGCCATAGGAGGCCGGGTTCGCTTATCATGCTCATCTCATGGGTACCGCTAAATGGAATTTCACCGTAATGTCGAGCTCAATGTCAGGTCATCATTGTCACAAGATTGACAATTTCTCCATGTACACCAAATTGAGTTCTTGGTTTAGACACCTTTCGTGTTCAAGACGCTTTCAAGAGTAGTTTCAATCTGCTCAAGACTGCAATTGCCGCTTATTCTCGGGTACAAGGCCTTTCCGACAGAGACATCGAAAAGACAGCTTCAAAACAGACATCGTTGATGTCAATGTCGACTCAACATTGTTTTCATTCATCGCCCACTCTTCCCAAAGGATAACTGCAGATCAATCAACCATGCGTACACAAAACATTAGTAGAAACCGATTCCTCGTGGTTAGTCCGTAAAAGTGCTTCGCTTTGAGAATCATCATAGTCGAAAAGACTTCTTTTGTCAATGTCGACCATCCATGTTGACCAACATTGTTTCTCAACATTGTTCGTAACATCGATAGGCTTTCGCATGAACTTCCGGATCATCGCCTTCCTGCTCATTATCCTAAAACATCACCGAGACAAGCAAGCATAGTCTTTTTCTCCTTTCGAAGAGTGTTAGCACATTCATTCTGATAATGCCCCCATCCTTGACATTCAAAACATCTAACTTTACTAAGTTTACTCAGACTAGGGCTAGAGTTAGACACACCAGTTTTCTTTTTGAAATTTCTAGTTCCTTTTGAGTTGCTCGAAGAGCCTCTATTAGAATTCTTCCTGAATCTAAGTTTCTCAATTTTCCTAACCAAGTCATTGTAGGCTTCTTCATTCATGTCTTCAGAATCATCACTACTGCTTTCAAGCTCAGTAACTTTAGCATTAGATTTAGAGTGAAGGGACATACTAAGGATTTTCGACTTTCTTTCGTTATCAATTATCTCAAAAATTTCAAATTGTTCATCAAGGTATGAAAATCCATAGTAGCCAGATTGTGAGTGTCTTCCAAAATAGTAACTTTAGTGTCAAATTTGAAGCGAGAGAACGTATGGCTTTAGAAATCAGTTGCTTGTTGGAAATAGCATCACCAAGAAGTTGAACATCATTAGACAAAGTCAAAAGCTTTTCAAAATAAGAATCAATGGTTTCAGCTTCTTCCATTTTTAGATTTTCAAATTTTGACCAAAGCATTCGAAGTTTAGTTTGTTTGACACTATTATCACTTCACAATGATTCTGAAGTAAGTCCCAAGCTTGTTTAGTCAGAGTAATTTTGAATGATTTTAAACATATGAGCATCAACATGTCCAAAATGGCATTTAAAGCTTTTTCATTGTAAGAGCTTAAAAGAAAGTCACCGCAGTGAAGCTGCTCTTCGTATGGGAACAATATTCCATCAAGATCGTGTCCTTCAAGAGCTGCATAAATCCTTCAAGAACAGATCTCCAAGCTCGACCTTCAATGGACTTAATGTATGTCCTCATCCTTATTTTCCAAAGAGTGGTAGTTCGATCCATCAAGCATAGGTGGCGTAGACACTCGAGTTTGCAACATCCATTGTTGTAGTACCAAATCCGCATACCAAGTTAGGTGGTCGGCTCATGCCACTTGTTAGAACTTAGGATCCCGGATCGGTACTGAATTAGACCAATGCATAATGTTGCCAACAATGTTGTTCAACACCGCCTACGCTAATGTGACAGATGATGAATAATAATGAAACTTATTACCAAGCCAATATATAGAAAATATATCGGCAAATACTTTAGGCATAATATCTCGACAGAAAAGTAGATCTAATCAACTAGGTTTAATACAATCACAAACGATTGATTAAACAACCAAAACTAGCCCTAGAAGAACCAACAAGAAAAGCTATTCTAGGTCGATGTTTGAAAGAGTTATTCCAACAATGAATACTCTAGACAAACTCTAAAGCTAGCGTAAAACAAGAAGCCTAAACTCTTTAATAAAATCTCGATTGATCATCAAGAAAGGCTCAATGATCGCCCTACTGAATCCTTGTATATACTTGAGATATCGGCTACCCCATCCAAGTCGAAAGGCAATAGGATATCAGCAAAGGCAATTTTCCATGTTCTTGTTTTCTTCAATAATCAGCTAGAAGGAAATTCCCATATTAGTGTCTTCAACAATATATTTCCTTCTTGCTTTCTTCAACAATATTCTTGAAAGATTCTCTCTTTAGATTGCATTCCTTATGTCCAAAGCAACTCAAACTCTTTCCTTATTCCTGCAGAAATTCGAATTGATTGCTTCCAGTCCAACTCATCAATCCAATTGGCCTTCTTGTTTCTATGTTGTCTGCTGTTGTCCGTAATGTTGTTCCAACATTGTATCGGCACTATTTCGCAATGTTGCACAACATTGAAATCTCGCATATTAAACAACAACAACAAACACAAACATTGAACTGAATCATGAAAGATAAGATTAACTAATCAAGTGCAACTTGCATTTTCAACGTTGATTTTAAGACGGTCAATAGTTTATTATTTGTTAGTGGAGAATGAATGATAAAAAATAAAGAAAGTATGAAAGATAAGAGAAAAAAATGATAAAGAATGAAGAAAAAAGTATAAGACAGTGAAAGTGGGGTTAGTGGGATTTACTTTTTTAATATTTTAGAAAATGACCTAAATTAGTGGTACGTCTCATAAAGAAATATGTACATTTTTTAATGGGGTGGAGTTAGTATCTCTCTACCCTTTCTCACATATTTTTTCATTCTTTAATATTATACGACAAACAATAAACTACTTCATCCGTTCCACAACAAATGATACATTTAGTTTTGGAACACAGAGTTTAAAGTTTAAAGTAAATACAATAGTGCCTCCGCCTCCGCCTCCGCCTTCAAATTTCTTCGGGATCCGATCACTGCTCTATCGATCTCCGGCCTCACCGCAACATCTCCGATATCGCCGTGATTCAACCACACTATGAGAGCGGAGAATCCGAACGAAAAGATCTACAAACCGTCAGCCGAGTTTCTACCTGGCCGTCGTCTCTTCTTATCTCTCCACCGCAAAATCGAGTGAGCTCTCACCGGCGGCAACTTTGCTCTGCAATCGTTCATTCCAGGTAACATACCGATGGCTCCCAAGAAAAACCCATCTGAACCTCCGCGGCCGCGTGGCCGCCCGAAGAAACAGGGGACTCCGGCGAACGCTGTGGAACCGATTGGTGATTGGGCGACATCAGGCAAGGGCGATACAATCGATTTAGGGCAAGCAGAGGAATCGACTATGGAGAAGGGAGACGGGTCGAGTTTGGTCGATCCTAGACCACCGGATAAACAGACAACGATTGAAATTGCGATGGTGAGGAATTCAAATCCTCCCAACGATTCGCAGGGGTCGATGGCATTGTGGAATTCGTGAGGTCAATAATCATGACCGTAATATGGAGAATATACGTAATATTGATTCGCTACTAAGGACAACCAAGACAAACCATCAGGGTAGATATTATTAGAGGAAACCGTCACGGATCATGAGACAAAATTCAGCTTTATTGCACCACCGTTGTCGATGGTGACGATTGATGAAGAGGATGTGGCATCGAGCTCAAATTCGGGAGAATTCCTTGATTTTTTTCATGGAACGGACCTAACTATGAATGCGGTGAAACAATTTATGATAAAATACTGGAATTTTGTGCAGCTACCGGAACTTTTCTACAACGAGGAGGGTTATTTCATAATTCGTTTTAAGAACGAAGAAGAATGGAAGGTTGTTATGAAGAACGGGCCATACTCAATCTTTGGAAAGACAATCATATTATTGCGTTGGGTGCAAAATTTCTCACTCAAAGAGGATTTACTACGTACCATACCGGTATGGGTAAAGTTCCCTAATCTACCATTGCATCTCTGGGTGAAAGGAGTATTGCGAAGATTGCAAGTACGGTTGGTAAGTCGATGGTCACGGATGAATGCACTGCAAAGAAGCTCAGGGTTACGTATGCTAGGGTGATGATTGAGGTTGATGTAACAAAGGAATTAAGGAAGACGGTCATTATCAAAGATAATAAAGATAAGCGTATCGAGCAGATGGTGGAGTATGAGTGGCAAACACCGTTTTTGTAAAACCCCGTATTTTCGTTTGTTTATTTATTATTATTTTTTTAAAATTGTTATTAAACTTTATGCTTAGTATTTTCACGTTAAATATTAAGGAGTTTTACAAAAGAGTTCTTTTTTTTTTTAGGAAGAGTTTAATTCTTTGTGGGTTTCTTTAGCCAGGTGCAGTTAGACTTTTAATTGTTCTTGGACTCTTACGCCTCACGCTTTCTTTTCCAGCAAATCTGAACCTACCATCGTTAATTATACCTATCAGAATGCTTCTTCCAACAATCTGCTGCCATATTACTTCTATTTGATCAAATCTCCAGTATCCTTTTCCGAACGCCATCTTCACGAACCTAACACCCAGCTTTTTTTTTCCGATCAACCTCTTCACCGAAATCTTAACCTTTTCATGGATCGAACCCCCTTTCGCCTCAGTTTCATCCGAGTCTGTTGTAAAGGCCTGAAACTTTTACTTTGTTTTGATCGCGTTTTATAAAGCTTCCAGTCCGTCTTAAGTAAGTTTAACCCTTCGTTCTACTTTCACGTTTACGTTTGGAGTTTTGCGGGGGCAGTTTACGAGTTTAAATGGTTGATTCATGTGTTTATTTGAGTGGTGATCGTGTTATTTTCTGTTAATTTGAGCATGCTCTGTAATTCTTGAAAGTGAAGTTCACCCATTAATTTTGTATGCTCTGTTTTGTTTTAAATATGAAACTGCTGTAATCTCGGATGTATAGATGTGTTGAGTGATTTATGTTGACCAACTTGCTGTAGCTGAGTGGTATTAAGGCCAAGTTTAAATCCCTGCCTTGTACAGGTCATGGGTTCGAACAAGGCCTATACATGTTTTGTTCTCTCGTTTTGGGCACTCTGCTTCCTGTCTCTTCTTCTTACTGTTGTGCATCTTGAATGTAAATGAAAACAGGTAATGTTGGCTAACATAACTTTCTGTAGCCGAGTGACCTGGTGTTAGGCTTAAGATCTTTATGTTGTAAGTAGGTCTCAGGTTCAATTCCTAGTAGGCAATTCTATTTTTTTTTTTCGGTTCTCTTTTGCCTTTTACCAATAAATTTGCTAAAGTAGATTCGTGATACATATGTTTTAGCTATGTATTTATATGCTTAATTGCTTCTGGTGTTTTATGACTCGTTTTGCCCTTATATGTTAAGTGATTTTTATTCTTGTGGGAGTCGTGGGTTAAGGGGTAGCTCTTGTAGTCTTAGATTGATTTCTTACTAGTCGGTACCTTTTGTTCAGGAACTCCGTACTCTGAGATTTTACGAGAAACTTTACAAGGTGAGTGTTCTTAAAACGCTTGCGAAAACCAAGGAAGTACTTGCTTGTATATATATATGTATTGCATCAAAGTTCCGACTCATTCTTTTCAAACATTGCATCAAAATTGATTTGGCATCACTTCCGCTCAAATAAAAATATGTATATATTGTATATGATATTGCTTCGATTGATTGATTGTTTTGGCCAAGTTTTCGGTTAGGGTATACTCATTGCATTTTCAAAGCAGGATCGCCGATATGTAAAGGGTTGCTCGCTTACTTATCTTTGACGAAGGTGAGACGCCGAGGTCTTAGAGGTAGTAGTACCACCGCACTATGGCGGGTATTGATTGATTGAGTGGAGAGATAAGGGCTCGGATTGGGGTTATAAGGAGCGGCACCAACGAACGATTGATTGCATTGTTATTGCTTCGTTATATGATATGTTTATTATTTTTGGATGTTGTTATGAATTTTTCTATTGATATTTTAATTGTCACTGTCACACACGAACACCACTGAGATTTTTGTCTCACACTCTTTTGTTTTCCTTCCTTATAGATTCCGGAGTTTAGTGGAGGACCGAGTCGGGTAGACTTTCAGCAACTAGAGTGAGAGTTGGGATTTAAACTGGGATTTTGTAAATTGTTAGCTTGTAAAAACTTGTCTATTTACCGCTACTTTCAAAAATAGTGTCTTTCGCAAGTCAATTGTTAGATTTTAGCTTCTCAAAGTTTTTAGATTGTCTCTTCGTTATTGTTTTAACGCCCTTGTTCTTTTAAAATCGGTAATTTTTCGGCTAGCTATGCTTAAGTGCCAAAAGTTGTCGACATCAATGTGCTAATGAGGCGGGCGCCACCTACACCACCTAGAACCTGTGGCGCAGAATTCGGATCGAGTTCAACATGGTGGTTCGACGTGATGGTCGAATCGACCAAAGAAAATGGTTGCAGAATAATCGCACCGCACCAAGAAAGTACAGTGAAAGCGGAGCTACCGAGAAACTGGACAGCTACAAGGTGGAATGAAAATGCAGATATCAGGGTGGAGATGAGAGAGATGGGTTGGTGATGGTAGTGGATAGATTGCGAGTCGAATCGACCGAGTCGCTTAGACAGTAGTCGATCTCCTCCGTGGACTCGCAGTGAGTGATCGAGATATAGTCTGCATAATGGTTTTCATGCTTGACCCTTTGATCGCTCAAGTTGAGCAAAACCAACCATCATAATTGTCCGAATATTAGGAGGCTCAACAAAGCGCCTAAGTTTCGTGAGATCGGCTCCCTCTCGATCTTAATGTATCGATTGTTGCTTTACCGGAAACAAGGGTAAAGAAAGATAGGATGGATAGGTTCGTAGACGCTGGGACGAAATGGTGTTATCCGGATAACTATGACGATCATGATAATAGTAGGATATGGATTTTGTGGGATGATCATAAGGTTGATGTGAGATTGATGGATTCGTCAGATCAATTTATACATTGTGGTATCTATAATCTGGAGGGCAGATTATCACACTGGATCACCTTTATCTATGTGCATAATATGCTGGAGCAACGTCGTTCTCTCTGGCATGACTTGGAGCAGAAAACGACACAGATTGGGGAACCATGGATGGTTATTGGAGATTTCAACAATGTCCTACATTTTGACGACCGTATCGGTGGTCAAAGTGTAGTGGAGGCAGAGTTCCGGGATCTTGCAGCTATGATGGATGTGGCATGCCTAACTGAAGTGGACACGGTTGGGGACCATTTTACATGGTTGAATAGACATATATATTCCCGCATTGATCGTGCCATATGCAATCCGGAGTGGTTCCAAATCTTTGATTCTATGGTCCTTAGGGTGCTGGAACCTGGGGTGTCTGACCATACCCCGTTATATTTACATATGGAGGTAGTGAATAGACCAAGGCACCGTCAATTTCGATTTATTAATAGCCTGGCTAGTCATGATCGGTTCCTTGAGAGAGTTCGTATGCAATGGCGAGCTGGTGCTACGGGACAGCCAATGTACACGGTCTGGAAGAGACTTATTGCACTCCAACCGCACTTGAAGGCTTTGGGTAAGCATCATATGGGTGCACGGTAACCGATAAAGCATGTAGTGAGCTCGGCGCCGCAAGGATCGCTTCTACAGGATCGGTTTGATACTAGCCGAATTGATCGTGTCAAGCTTGCTATGGCCGAGGTGGTAAAGTGGAATGATATTGATGAGTCACTCATGGTTCAAAAAGCCAAGATTCACTGGCTATGTGTGGGGGATGGGAACAACGCCTTCTTCCATGCTACTGTCAAGGATAAAAATCACCGGATAGGGCTGCCGAGATTGGTTACGACAGAGGGAGTGGTAGTAACTGAGCATAGGGCGATGGAGGAGGAGGTTCTAAACTTCTACACTGCTCTTCTGGGTACAAAATCAACTTGGTTGGAGGGAATAGATATTGAGGCGCTAAGGAGTGGACGACAGCTCAATCGACAGGAACGGATTGGCCTTATTCGGCCGATGACTGAGAAGGAAGTGTGGAAAGCCCTCCAGGGAATAGGTGACACGAAAGCCCCTGGCATTGATGGTTTTAATGCTCGTTCCTTTAAAGCTGCATGGCCGGAGATAAAAACAGAGGTTCTTGCTGCTATCTTTGATTTCTTTGATACTGGGAGACTTTACAGAGCTGCCAATTGTACCTTGGTCACCCTTATACCGAAATCTGCTGGAGCTTGCACTATGAAGGATATGAGACCTATTTCGTGCTGTACTACCCTATATAACATCATCTCCAAGATCCTCACGAATAGGCTAAACACAGTTATTAATTCAGAGTAGATTTAGAGCCAATCTACATTCCTTCCTAGTAAGGTCATTCATGATAATATTCTCCTTACTAGTGAGTTGGTGCGCGGTTATGACAGAAAGAACATCTCCCCACGATGTATGATTCAAATGGACTTACAGAAAGCATATGATACTGTGGAATGGAGTGCACTGGAAGTGATCATGGAGGAGCTTGGATTCTCGATAATGTTTACGGATTGGGTTATGAGATGTGTCAGATCGGTGTCGTATCGCATTCCCATTAATGGAGTACCTTCACGGCTTCTCAAGGCGGAAAGGGGATTGCGCCAAGGCGATCCTATTTCCCCTCTACTCTTTGTGCTCATGATGGATTATTTACATAGAGTTCTTTTACAAGTAAAGCTTGACCCGGATTTCAACTTTCACCCGAAGTGCAAACGATTGGATATTGTGAATCTTTGCTTTGCCGATGACCTTCTCCTCTTTGTTAGAGGTGATCTTCAGTCGGTTTCGATCCTTATGCATCAACTTAATAATTTCTCAAAAGCCACGGGTCTGAATGTTAATCGAAAGTGCCGATATTTTGGTGGTTAGCCGCACCACTCTTCGCGCAGATTCTTGATGTCACCGGATTCGTGGAAGGTAAGTCACCGTTAAATATCTTGAGTGCCGCCACCACACGAAGCTCACCGTTAGATTATGCCAACCACTCATTGATCGATTACGTCAATAAGGCAATCGGAGTTCAAACTTTGAGCTATGCCGGAAAGATGCAACTCATTCGTAGTGTCTTGCAGCGATGTCTAACTATTGATGCAAGTGTTCCTATGCCGAACTCGTAATTCACACATCAATCTTTGTGTCGTTCTTTCTTATGGAGTGGAACCGCATAGATTGCTCATCGATCACCCATTGCATGGGATAAAGTTTGTGACGCCAAGAATGTTGGAGGTCTTAACCTCACCTCCCTGATTGAATGGAATGCATGCACCGTTACCAAACTATTATGGAATATCTGTCGCAAAGCGGATAAATTGTGGGTAAAATGGGTCCACAACTACTATATTAAAGATAGGGAGGTGATGGATGTGTAACTCCCTAGTGATGCCTCTTGGATCCTCAAGGCTATTATGAAGAGTCGACATATGGTACGGAATTCGGCAGCTTGGACCAGGATGTGGTGCGCAGGAAAGTTCAACATGCGGGAGCTATATGATGAGCTACGTGGTGTAAAAGTCGATGTACAATGGAAGAAATGGTGGTCTAATAACCGAGCTCAACCCCGGTCGATTTTCTGTATATGGATGGGACTCAATAAAAGACTTGCTACAAAAAATAGGGTACGAAAGTGGAATACAACCATCTCACCGAGTTGTGTCTTCTGCCCTGCGGATGAATCACATCAGCATTTTTCCTTTCAGTGGCCGTACTCACGCCAGATATGGAGGCAGGTGATGGCCCTGGTGGTATTCAACAGATGCCACGTGAGTGGGAAGAGGAAATAGATTGGTTATGTTTACAATTAAGGAGCAATGGATGGCGCAAGAAGCTACTCCGGTGTGCATTTACATAATCGGTTTATGCTATCTGGATGGAGAGAAATCAAGTGGTATTTCGGCAGAAACCTATAAACACGAGACTTGATGAGATGATAGTTAATAAAGTTATTAATAGATGTTTGCATGATAGGAAGCTACGTGAGCAATGTGCTATACTGATGCTGAACTAGATTTTAATGGTTATTTTGCTTAGTTTGATCACCTGGATCTACGGATCGGTTTTGTACTTAACTGTTGGAATGGAATAAAAGTATTTTTCGGTTCCAAAAAAAAAGAAGTAAATACACTAGTGTAAATAAAGTAGATTAAGAGCATGTTGATTAAAATAAGTGATGTACAATTTACTAAAAATGGAAATGTTAAATTTGTAGTGGGATGTATATAAATGGAATATGTGTCATTTGTTTTGGGATGGTAAGAGTATTAGTTATCTTAAAAAATTGTGTCGAAAAGAAGTAGACTAGAATAAAGTGACATAGGGAGTAATTAAAACCCCCTCGACTCAAGAAATTGATACTATCCCCGCCCCCTAAAAAAATTCATACATTTTTCATTTTAAATGTAACTTCATAAATTAACAAAATGGAAACGACGCATGCATAACAAATAGTAAGTAACAAATTAATTTTACAATAAAATTGTGCTCCCTCCGCCCTGCATAACTTCATACATTAACCATTTTTAGCAGCCCCACAAAACTTCATACATTACTAAAAGGGAAGATATCCCACAACACGTTTATGGTAAGAGAAGGATGAGAAAATTACAAATGGTACCCCTTAAATTGCCCCCTAAATGATCGCCCTTCTATTCAAACAATAACAAATACCTCGAGTCGACCAAAAACCAAAATCGGTTTCTCTCCGCATAATTTCCTTCTCTCTTGACATGTTGGAATTATTTACTCTCAACTATTAAAGAAAAGCAAAAAATAAATTAAATAGTTTTGTTGATTAAATAAAAGGTAAAAGGAAAAAAAAAACCCATCTTCTTACTCTTCTTCTTCACTTCCGTTCTTCTTCTTCCCTTCCATTTCTTGCAAGAACACTGTAGCAAGTAAAGTTGCTCAAATGATAATTTTATTGATCTTGATAAAAGCGGGTACAATCCCTATTCTAATCCTCTGATTCTAGTCTTCTAAAGCGTAACTCGATCTTCAAATTCTTCGTTTTAGGATTTACGACTTCAAAGTCGGGCAAACGTCGATGCAAGGGCTTCTCAGCTTGATCTCGGATCGAATTATGAACTTGGGAGTGCTTGATGCGAGCGATGACGAACTTCTTGGGGATTTGATGAACTCCACGAAGAACGCTTCTAGATCGTCGCAGGATTTGGCCTTTGATCTTCTTTAGAGGAAGTTTGGCAAGGAAACGCTTTCTCCAAGGGCTTTTGAGCTTGATCTTCGATCTAACGATGGTCTCGGCTTAGATTTGGTGATGAACTTCAAGAACGCTTTGCTCAAGTTTCGCCAGATTCTCGATTTGATCTTCCTTTTGTAGTTGATCTTCCAATAACGCTTTCTCCAAGTGCGCTGAGGCTTCTTCGGATCAAACTACGACTACTCCGGATTTCCGATGAACTTCTTGAGTGCTTGCTAGAACTTCAAGGCGGATCTTGAGAAGACTTGTGATTCTTGCCCTTGATCTTGCTTGTTGCTCTTCTTTTGCTCCTCCTCTTCTTATGCTCCTCTCGATGTGTTGCTTTGCTTGCTCTTGCTTGCTCTTCGCTTTGCTCCTCTTCTCTTGCTTCTTCTTCTTATGCTCCTCTTGATGTGTTGCTTGGTGTCTAGAAATAAATGAAGGGGGTCATCTATTTATAACACTTTGAAAGGGCATAAAAAGAGAATATTCCCCTAAAATATAGGAGCCCATGGCCCAACTCTTCAACTCTAGCCCATTTTCACTACATGGAGCCCTAGTCCATCACCTATGCCCCAATTTATCCACACGTAGCACAATTTATCCAATGTAGCCCAATTTACATGATTTACTTTCACGCTGCCCATGTGACATAATTTGATTTAAATTTATATATATATTAGAAAATAATCTAGCAATTTTATTTTAGAATTTAATTTAGTAAAATTCTAAAAATACTAGAAAATTGTATTTTTTTTCTAATATATATATATATTTTAAATGTCGTTTTATAGTAGACGAATTTCGTTCGTCTCAAAAATCTGTAGCAAGTAAAGTTGCTCAAATGATAATTTTATTGATCTTGATAAAAGCGTACAATTCTCTAGTCCTTCCTCGATTCTAGTCTTCTAAAGCGCTAACTCGATCTTCAAATTCTTCGCTTTAGGATTTACGACTTCAAAGTCGGGCAAACGCCGATGCGAGGGCTTCTACCTTGATCTCGGATCAATTATGAACTTGGGAGCGCTGATGCGAGCGGCGACTTAACTTTTGGGGATTTGATGAACTCCACGAAGAACGCTTCTAGATCGTCGCAGATTTGGCCTTTGATCTTCTTTAGAGGAAGTTTGGCAGGTGAAACGCTTTCTCCAAGGGCTTTTGAGCTTGATCTTGGATCTAACGATGGTCTGGCTTAGATTTGGTGATGAACTTCAAGAACGCTTGCTCAAGTTTCGCCAGATTCTGATTTGATCTTCCTTTCGCATGAAGTTGATCTTCCAATAACGCTTTCTCCAAGTGCGCTGAGGCTTCTTCGGATCAAACGCGACTACTCCGGATTTCCGTATGAACTTCTTGAGTGCTTGCTTGAACTTCAAGGCGATCTTGAGAAGACTTGTGATTCTTGCCCTTGATCTTGCTTGTTGCTCTTATTTTGCTCCTCTTCTTCTTATGCTCCTCTCGATGTGTTGCTTTGCTTGCTCTTGCTTGCTCTTCTTTTTCTCCTCTTCTCCTCTTCTTCTTCTTTGCTCCTCTTGATGTGTTGCTTTTGTTTTGCTCTTGCTTGTTTGATCTTTCAACTTATTTTCTAAGAATTTTGTTCTTCATTTCCATTCTTCGCGCCGATGTAATACTTAGCATCAGCAAAGAAGGACTCCACTTCAATGAATGGCTTGTCATCTGCCAGCACCTTTTTCACCACTCCATTATGGCAATACTTGAAACATTGGTGTATAGTTGAGGGGACCACACCATATCCATGTATCCACGGCCTTCCTAACAACATCTTGTAAGATGTTTCGCATCTATAACATGGAATAACGCGTCAATACATGTCACCAATTGATGCCCAATCGCATAATTCCAAGTGCTCTTTGCCCCTCGATCAAAACTCGATCATCAAGCCGGCCGAAAGTTCTTCCATTGGTATTCCAATTTCTTTCGCAGTTTGCATTGACAAAATGTTGACTGCAAAACCTCCATCAATCAGGATCCTCTTTATCTTTTGCTCACGAGTGTAGCCATAAACAACTACGGTTGTGAGGTTTAGAGCCAAGTAATGTCTTCGCCTGAAGGAGATAGTCGATATGCATTGATCAATCTTCACTTCTTTTGTGGGAAGACTTGCTTTGCTTGGGAATGGTCAAGGAACTCAGATTGGTTGTCTCTTTCTTGTCATCAATAATTTCAAGAGATGAGGTAGTATTAGCACTTGCATTTTCCTCTTCTAGTGAAATTTTTCCTTCTCGGCAAATTTCATAATCTTTTCCTTGAAAACAAAGCGCCTTTGTATTGGATGACTTACGAGGCGATGATATTTGCAGTACTTGGGATCATCTGTCCGTCCTTCTTCATCTGGCCTTTTCATTTCTGGTAACTCGATCAAGTTATTCTTCAGTAAGTCGTCAAATATTCCAGGGACATCAGAGTCAAGGAATGGGTATTGTTTTGCCAACATCTCTTCCAATGTTAACTTTCTTTGTTCTTTTTCTGGGGCATGACTTACATGGACCACCTTTCCCTTAGCTTTATCCTTGAGAGCTCTTGGTACTTTGACCTTTGCAACATTTGTACTCATGGCTTCTCTAACATTGAATTGAGGCTTGCCCCCTTTCAAACTATTCACCTTGGATGCATCATATCTAGGAGGGCCATCAGCTCCGCTTGAAGACATACTTAATTCCATGTCATGAGCCCGAGTTGCCGCCTCAAATGACCGCTGCTAGATAGCTCGGAGAATGTATCAAGTCCCCAATGCATCCCTTCGATACACATCTCAATTGCCGAGGATCTGCATAATTTGTCTTTGCTTGAGGCTCAAATTTCTCCACCGATTGATGAAGTCTATGACATGCTCTTCTTTCCAATCGGCGTATGCTAGTAAGCTCCACCATGCTAATCGCCTTCTTGTGCTATAAAAGCGTTAAGGAATTCTTGTTCGTTGCCCTAACTATCTATGGATCCAGCCTCCAAGTCGGTGTACCACCAAACGCATTGTTTTTCAAATGAGGACAAATTGCTTCACCAGATGATCGCCATAAGTCCCGCATTGTTGCATGTCTTGACAAAATGGGCAATATGTTGCTTTGGACTTCCTTACCATCGAACTGCTGAAAGTTAGGGGTTGATATCCACCGGCATTCTCGATTGTCAATCCTCCGGTGTATGGCTCGTATGTGAAGGATGATTTCAACCTTCATCAAGACTTTCTTCGAGCTCCCGATGAATTCCTTCAATTGATCGGGATCATTCCACCGAGTTGATTGACATATCTCCTTGTTTTGATATCGGCTTAGCGATGATGGTTCCTCATACACCACATGGTGCTTTCCTTTGCTAGTTTCAAATTGCTTCCTTGCTTAAAATCTTCTCGTGAATTTCGCTCCATAAGCTTTGCAATCTGAGGTCTTGTTCTCGAGTATGCTTCATGAGGAACTCCATAGATTTTGTCAAAGCTAACACCATTTGGTCGAGTGAAGAATTACTCATTGTCGAGCCGAGGAGGGACTTCTTGTCTTAGGAGATGATGGTAAAGACCCGTCATCATCGGATGTTTCTTCTCCATCTCTTTTGCGGCTTGGCACCTAGAGCTTCAAAGGCTTTGTTAGCTAAGGTTATGGGTCTTCAAAGACTTCGGATTGCGCTTCATCCGAGGCTTGAGAAGAGTTAATCGCCTTCCTAGGAGGCATAGTGCTTCACTAGAGATGAGAGGTAGAGATGTCCCATCGGGCGCAAAAATCAGAAAAGTAAAGTTGCTCAAATGATAATTTTATTGATCTTGATAAAAGCAGTACAATCCTATTCTAATCCTCCGATTCTAGTCTTCTAAAGCGCTTAACTCGATCTTCAAATTCTTCGCTTTAGGATTTACGACTTCAAAGTCGGCAAACGCCGATGCAAGGGCTTCTCATTTTGATCTCGGATCAATTATGAACTTGGGAGTGCTTGATGCGAAGCGACGAACTTCGGGGATTTGATGAACTCCACGAAGAACGCTTCTAGATCGTCGCAGATTTGGCCTTTGATCTTCTTTAGAGGAAGTTTGGCGGCAGAAACGCTTTCTCCAAGGGCTTTTGAGCTTGATCTTCGATCTAACGATGGTCTTGGCTTAGATTTGGTGATGAACTTCGTGAACGCTTGCTCAAGTTTCGCCAGATTCTCGGATTTGATCTTCCTTTTCGCGTAGTTGATCTTCCAATAACGCTTCAAGTGCGTTGAGGCTTCTTCGATCAAACGGCACTACTCCCGGATTTCGTATGAACTTCTCGAGTACTTGCTTGAACTTCAAGGCGGATCTTGAGAAGACTTGTGATTCTTGCCCTTGATCTTGCTTTGTTGCTCTTCTTTTGCTCCTCTTCTTCTTATGCTCCTCTCGATGTGTTGCGGCTTTGCTTGTTGCTTGCTCTTGCTTGCTCTTCGCTTTGCTCCTCTTCTCTTGCTCCTCTTCTTCTTATGCTCCTCTTGATGTGTTGCTTGGTGTCTAGAAATAAATGAAGGGGGTCATCTATTTATAACACTTTGAAAGGGCATAAAAAGAGAATATTCCCCTAAAATATAGGAGCCCATGGCCCAACTCTTCAACTCTAGCCCATTTTCACTACATGGAGCCCTAGTCCATCACCTATGCCCCAATTTATCCACACGTAGCCCAATTTATCCACGCGTAGCCCAATTTACATAAGTTACTTTCACGTTGGCCCATGTGACATAATTTGATTTAAATTTATATATATATTAGAAAATAATCTAGCAATTTTATTTTAGAATTTAATTTAGTAAAATTCTAAAAATACTAGAAAATTGTATTTTTTTTCTAATATATATATTTTAAATAAAAGTTTTATAGTAGACTAATTTCATTCGCCTACAAACACCACCAATAATCATGTTCTTCTTTTTCCTCTATTCTTTATAAATTTCGCACCGGTTAATTCGATTGATGTCTGATTGGCTACCGAGCCCCAATCGAGCTTTTAACCTCGGTGAGTCAGAATTTGCGCCCACCGAGTCAGAATACACAGCCCGATCGAGTCAAATTATACAACTCCGATCGAGCATTGCGCCATCGGATCGGTACTACAGCCTCCTGGAGTTGGAGTCGTAATACACATTTTCCATTGGCCATCATCTTCTTCGCTGAATCTGTGATGATTTGATTGTTATTCGATTCGTTCATAGTTTGTGGACTAAATTTGAACTTTTGAAGCTCAAAATCCTTACAATTGAAAATTTAACAAACTTAATTGCAAAATTAAAAATTTATCGGGACTAAATTGAACTTTTAAAAAATGAATAATAACTAGTCAGCCCAAATAAATTTTGGATATTCATTCAACCCCAATTACATCAACTTCCCCAAATTTGTTTACATTAATTACATCCAAGTCCAAAGAACCTTTAGTGACTAAATAAATGAGGAAAAAGAAAATCAAAACAAAAGAAAATAGAGAAAAGAAATAAAGAAAGTCTAAAATCAATTAATTCAATGGCAATTTTTATTATTTCCAACTTCATATGACACATCAAGAACGCCAGAGCCATGTCATCACAAGGTTTGACTATTGGACCTATCTGTAATATCGATATTCCCTCAGTTCAAAAGTTTGGATGCAACTGTTATTGTTCGAATAGAATGGGTGAATATGTTATTGCCACCAATTTAAGGGGTACCATAAGAAATTTGCCCGAGAAGGAATAGTTCTCGGACATATCATCTCGAAGGAAGGAATAAGGGTGGATGAAGCAAAGGTGGAGACTATATCAAAATTGCCACCACCGACGAGTGTTAAGGAGCTACAATCTTTTAGGGGACATATTAATTTTCGCAGGTCGATGAGGATTGTATGCAGGCATGAAGGAAAAGTTGGTAACATCTCCAATAATGACCACACCAAATTGGGAAATACCATTCAAGATAATGTGCGACGCATCAGATTTTGTTGTTGGAGCAGTTTTGGGGCAGAAGAGAGACAAACAATTCAGAGCAAAATACTATGCCAGCAAGTCTATGAGCGATGCACAGAAGAATTATTACACAACGGGCAAGGAATTTCTAGTTGTTGTCTTTGCTCTGGAAAAGCTTCCAAGTTATATTGTGGGATATCAAGTTATCATCCATAGTGACCACGCAACATTAAGGTATTTGATAGCGAAGACGGACGCGAAATCGAGACTGATAAGATGGGTACTGCTGTTACAACAGTTTGATTACAAGATAGTAGACAGGCCCGGTGAGGAGAATAGCATAGTTGATCATCTTTCAAGGATCACCGTTCATAAGGAGGAAGAGGAAATTGACGATTTTTTCCGGAGAGCAAGTTTTCGCTGAAAAGGAACCGTGGTACGCCGACATAGTAAACTTTCTTACCAAAGGAGTCAAGAAAGATTGACCATAGTACGTAGAAACGCCTTATATCAAAGAGCAGGCGCCTCCTCGATTTCAGGGGCCTTAAAGTGCACCTTTTTAATACATGGCCCCAAATAATAGTGTAATAAAATCGATTATATTTTTCTAAATGGAAATTAAAAGTTATAAACTAAAATGTCGAGTTAGTAAATTATTAACGAATACATAATAATATAACTAAATAAAATATATTTGTAGAGGTTATATGGAGTGCTAATAAAACGAAAACAAAATATACTTATTTAATATAATCAAATAAATAAAACAATATAGAAAGGATCGACATACTCACCGAAAAAAGGTCAAAATCATGTTGTTTCATTTTCAAAAGAAATAAAAAGTGAAAAGAGGAAGAAGTCAAGAACTTTGAGACATCAAGGAATTTGCACTTTCATGTTAGCTACTTTTACCAATAGGCCATGTCACAAATTGTTAACATCTATTACGAAGTTAAATGCATAACACTCGAGTTATTAATAATGCACGAAACCCTCCGAGTTAATGAATTAGTACCAAACCCCTCGAAGTTATTAAAATGGGCACAAAACCCCCACCTTTTATTTTTAAAGTGTGAGGTACACTCATTAGGAACGACTATGGATGTTTGTTTATGTTATCTTACACCAAATCAATGCAAAAACAAAAAAAAAACCATAGTTATTAAAAATATGCGCAAAATCCCATTGAATTCTTATAAAGTCATTGTAATACCCTTTTACATGAATACTAAATATGCATGATGAATTCGGATTGCAGTGCTTGACTCATTAGTCAATATTTTCAAAATATTAAAATTACTTAAATTTGAGCTATTAAAAATAGTAAAACTCTACTTTTTTTTCCTCGTTAATGAACAACAAAATCGATCACACCATCAAGGTTATATAGCAATCAAATATATAAATAACAACCATAGATAACACTAATTAAAATTATCACTACATATCAACAACATATACAAATTCATTATTAGTCATGTAAACGGAAAAAAGTGAATGCAAAAGATAATAAACTGAAACTATGAATGTCCAGTTCAGTTAATTTGGAGTAAGAAAACCTAAAAGAACATCAATTGTCGCACCTAACACGAGCACGCCTTAAAAAAAGGGCTAAGGGGTTCCACGCACATGTTTTAATAACTCAGGGGGGTTTCGCGCATATTTTTCATAACACAGGGACTAATTTATTAACTCGGGGGGTTTCGTGCACATTTTTTAATAACTCAGGGGGGTTTGGTACTAATTTGTTAACTCAAGGGGGTTTTGCACACATTTACAATAACTTAGGGGGGTATTTTGCATTTAACCCCATCTATTACATACACAATTAACATATACATTATACGTAACGTAAAATTGAGCCCCCCTCCCCCCAATTTTTGGGGCCCTGTGCGGGCGGGCTGCTCGCAAAGGGCCTTAGCCGGCCCTGTCAAAGAGCAGGGGATTTATATGGTGCCTTACCTATTCAAAGAAGGAGCATATATGATCTATATGAGATGCGTACCTGAGCATGAGCAAGACAGCATATTGAGACACTGTCGTGAATTCGAGTGTGGAGGACACTATGGAGCAAAAAAAACCGCTCATATGATTCTACAATCAGGATTCTACTGGGAGACGATCTACAGGGACAAGATCAATTTCTGCAAGAATTGCGACAGATGTTAGAGGATATGAAACATTACTAAGAGAGATGATATACCGATGACCACCAACTTAGTAGCAAAAAATTTCGACGTCTGGGGAATAGACTTTATGGGGCCTGTTCTGAAGTCGGACGAAACGAAAGTATATCAGAAGCGTTTAACAACGTCTCAACATGGGTCGAAGCAATAGCAACAAAAACGAACGATGCATTACTGAGATTTTTGAATGAGTATATATTGGCAAGGTATGGAACCCCGTAGTAAATCATTAGTGTGGAAGTAAGCACTTTTGCAACGTACTATTCGCAGAATGCATGAAGAATTTTCATATTAGACATGTGGTAGCAACTCGTATTAAAACCGAACCGGATTCAACCACCATGTAATTAAATCGGGTTTGATCGGTTAGACCTCCGCTGAACCGTGTTATCATGCCCCAAAACCAAATCACTTTGCCGACCGCCATCTATCGTGAGATGGGCTCACGCCAAGACGGCCTACTTTAAACCCTCAAAGTACATCAATATCTCGAGTGGTACAACAGAGCGCCTAAAACCCGCATAAGGAAATAAAAACAATAACAAATCCCCAAAATACAACGATGCTCCCAATACACTTGTCATCCTATAAAATACTAAGCTCAAGTTTACAGCTACTAAACAACCTTCATAAACTCCATCACATGTCCACCCTGGTCGACTCCAAGGTACCATCAACCAATATCACTTCTCTAAACATCTGAAAGAGGTGGGTAAGGGTGAGCCTCATTCACACTTCTACCGGATCAAGCAGCGTAGTAAAACATACATATTTATATACACACGATAACAATTCACATATCCAAAATCAGAACATGGAGTACTTTCACAAAAGAGTGTCACGCCCCAAAACCAAATCACTTTGGCGCGACCGGCCGTCTATCGTGAGATGGGCTCACGCCAAGACGAAGCCTTCCTTTAATCCTCAAATACATCACAAACAGAGCATCTAAAATCCATTACATAATAATTACAGCAATTACAAATCCTCAAAAGATAACAATCTCAATATTACAAGTCATCCTATACAATAGAAAACTCAGAGTCGCAGCAACTACTAAACAGCCTTCACATATCCATCATCTGACTACCGTCTCAACTCCAAAGTATCTTCGTCCAATCACTTACTAAATATCTAAAAAAAATGGTGTAAGGGTGAGCTCCTGGCACTTTTACCCGGATCAAGTACATATGAAAAGTTTACATACATATACACTCCATTTTTATATCAAACATAGTCGAAAAATCATTTGCATGGAACACATGTCACAATACATTATTCACATTTAGCTCGAATCAAATATACACTACGGCCACACAAACCGTGGTGGCACACATGCTTTCATTACACATATATCCCCAACACAATAGGGTCACACACATAACACCGAAGTACTCCAAAGCACTACATTCTCCAAAGGGTCACACACTTCATAGGCATATCGATGAGCATAAACGCATACATAATCCATGCTTTATCAAAACACTTTCACAAATCGCATACACAAGGAAAACATTTTATGGGATACATACTTGATCCTTTTTCAATAGACTATTATATCAAGTCCCATAATATAATATAATAACTATAAGTTATTTTTCAATCAAAACTATACATATATATATATATATATATATATATATATATATATATATTTGTGACCCACTGCATCAAATGCAAGTGGTATCGAGCCGCCATAAGAAGGGCATGATTTAAGATCGAGTCTTAACACGAATCGCTTTTATGATCATGATAAACATGATAAGAAGAAAAGAGACTGTTAAAAACAGTAGAAGTGAGGAATTTGATATTCCCTAGACTTTAGATTTATTAAATAAATGGATGATTCCAAGAATCGAGCCTAAGGTTATTTACCGCTAGGTACTTTTGAAAATTGGGTTTAAAATGTAGTTAAAATCAAGAATCTATCTCACTTGATAATGATGAGTTAGTAATAAAACTACTCAAGGAGAAAGATATTGTTGTTTATAAAACCTTTACAAATTTTTACATATTGGTTTAGTGCAAATTGCTTTTAAACCTTTAACCTTAGAAGGACTACCCGAGAGCTTTATAGTCGCTTAGAGATGGTAGAAACTTAGATCGGAAAAAATCCTTAATCGGAATTATACAGCCTAGTTTAGCTCATGGTCCAGCTTTATTTTGATGTTTATCCGAATTTACAATTGTTTTATTTGATATTAATATTTTAGATTCTTTAACATTAAATGTTAAAACTAATGGTTATAATTATATTTCGCATGTAAACAATCAGATTCTATAGGATTTATTATAAACCTTGTTTACTCTAAATCCTCATTGTCAAGGGTTGATAAACCTTTAAATGAAACTATTTTAATTGAGACTAATTTTAGCAAATCTAAAATTACTACTGTAGATCTATTAAATGGGAAGAAATAGATTTTCCGAAAATTGACAATTAAATGCGCATTCTCACAACCCGTTATTCAAAATAATTTAATAGATGTTATCCAAACTCGTGAAGGTTTGGTAAAAATGCGCTTGAAAATAACAATGATTTTATAGGATCTTCTTCAAGACTTACTAAGTCTTCTTCTTTAAGATCTTTTATATCACCTATTGATTATGTAGTTGATACTCCATCAAGGATGTCAACCTCGCTAAAAGCGTATACAAAAATCTTTTGAAACAATTCCGTAAGATCATATTGATGAACTTCAATAAATAAAGATTTTGATAATATTGTCAAAGGAGTTACATATACTCCAACCAAGCAGATATAATCGCATCGTAAATGGAATTTCGTTATTAATGAATTCAAGTCAAATTGATTTTAGCCCCGCCTCTCCTAGGCAAAAGATTAAAATCAATTCAATTTACCCAGATGGGAACCTTTAAAATTGGTTTTTACAAACTTCTCTTCAACAGAAAACTTCTATTCAAAATGAAGTTTATAAAGATTGTGAAAACACAATACTCCAATTCCTTTTGTTCCATGGTTTGTTTCTAAATATGTGGAACAATATATTTCAAAGATTAGAAAGGAATTATAAACTTTCGGGAGGAATTTACAACAAGTCTATCCTCCACAACAGCTTTTCAAATTGAAAAAGGAAATCATAGTTTTAGCTTTTGCAAAATTATCGAAGATGAAACTCTACCAAGAACTCTGTAAAACAAATTAACAAGATGATTGAACAATGTAATTATACTAATCGCTTATTAATGTTCTCGGAGAACATTTAACTTCTCCGAGTGAAAGGGTGGATTTAGTTTTAAAACTATTAACCCTAATCTTTCTTTAAATTCAAATGCTTCTTTAAAAGAAAAGGAGAAGGAACAGATTCTCACCGTCTCTAATTCAACCACCTAAAATTTCGATTTTAAATTAAAGTCTATGAAAGAACTTGAAAAGTTTTTAATCAAAAATTTAAAGATATGAAACTTACAACTCTTCATGATGTTGTAAAAGAAAACTCGATTACAAAGAAGTGATCATGATGAAATTAATAAGTTGGGAAAATCGATAGACCAACCTAACGATGTATTATTATAGAGACCTTCTCCTATAGATACCTTGATGAAGAGCAAGAGTACATATCGAATAATGCTTATAATGGTAAAACATTTATGAATGGAACCTAGATGCTTATGTCGATAGGCGATTTATAATATGATTCATAGAATGCTTATGTATTCCACTATATGTAAAACAAATGGCAACACCGATAAAATGTTGCAAAAATGATTGTTGGTTTTACAGACTATTAAAAGGTCAGGATAATTATCTTCACCGTAAGGGAAAAATCATATTTTTGATAATCAGAAACAAGAGGATGGTATACTATAGAAAATGCAAGATATACTCTTGTTGTTACTATTATTGAACATTTCACCTAAGATATTCCGATAACAAATAAAATATTCGAAACTTTTACAAAACTTAAGATGTAAAACTTTAATCGATTTTCGTGGTATAAAGATACCTTTTAAATAGGGTAATGGAATTACCGAGTGTAATATCTCATTGGAAATCAAAGTTCATTGATGGACTTCAAGATTATTTGCGTAAAGCGGTTAGGAAAAATCTTAGAAAAGATAAAGTTTCTATCCCTTATGAAAATTATACTTATGGCAAGTTAATTGAACTTGTATTCAAGAAGGTTTAGCCTTATGTAATGAGATTAAATTAAATCAACAAATTAAAAAATGTAACTTGAAAGAAAAGGCCCATTGGGACAGCTTCAGGATCAATTTGGGATGGATGTTCCATCCACTTCTAAACCTCATAAGTCGGAAAAGAAGTCATTATAAACCAAAAAAGAAGAGACATTACTCTCCTAGAAAATTAGAAACTGTAAACAAAGAAGAGAAGATAGAGAAGAAAGAAAACGGATTCGAAAGAAACTAATAGTTTGCCGAGCTTGTGGAAAACTTGGTCATTTTGCAACACAATGTTGGACCAAGAGAAAATTAAACAGATTAAAAGCTGCTGATAATGATTTGAAAGAAACTCTTTCAAAGATTCTTTTAAATTCTGATGAAGAAAAGAGTAATAACTCTTCTGATGATTCAGATGCTTCTAATAGTACTAATAGTACTGAAGAAGAGAACTTAAAAGTTCTTGATCAAGAATCGGTAATATCTGATTCAGAGTCAGAGTGTGAACCTTGTATTCTTGGACAACCTTGTATCAAGAAACAAGAAAACACAGATGACAGTAAATTCTTTAATAAAGAATTTTACAATATTCTCTCAGCCCAAGGAACCGATTTAAATGTTTCGACGGTAATAATATTATCGAAGTTCAAACATATCAAAGATCATGAGTTACGATCTAAATTAATAGATCGATGGATAATATTCCAAGTACTTCTACTTGTCGAACCAATGGTTCTTCCGTAAGATTTTAAAATGATGAGCCTTACTCAATGTCGTAAGTTTATAAACTTCTAAAACAGAGAAGGACAAATAATCTCCAACTTCTACTCATGATTTAGAGATGGAAGTTGAAAATCTCAAAAAGAGATTCGGTTTTGAAAAAGAAAATAAGTTAATAGACTATCGAGATTTTAAACTTGAAAATTATAACAAAGAGACTAATCAGTCTACCCAGTCTACTACAAGTGAATCGAGTCAAAGTAAAAGGACTCAATGTTTTGATTCACAAGTAGATGATAATTTTTTATCAACTTTAGAGATGGTTATATCTCAAAATGGTATGTTAAAATTACCTTATTAATTGATAATTACTTTTCAAAAGATTTGATCGCCTTATCGACAAAGGAGCGATTTAAATGTTATACAGAAGGATTAATTCCTACAAAGTATTTTCATAAAACTACATACTCTTTCTCATGCCGAGGAGAAAATTAAATATAAAGTATAAGCTTCCTAAAGCTTATATTCAGATTGATAAAAACAGATTCAAACCAGCTTTTTACTAACAAAGGATATTTCCAACCAAGTAATACTTGGTACTCCTTTTATCTCAAAGATTTGTCCTTTACCCATGTGGATAATTCGCACATCGAACTTTTCAAGGTGGAAAATTCATTTAAATTTTATTACAAAACCATTTCATAGAATGTTACATGAAATGTATGATCATCCGACTTTAAAGAAAACCATGAATTTCTTAAAACAAGAAATAAACTCTTCGACTATTGAATAAAACTTCAAAATCCCAAATTACAAGGGAAGATTAGATTGATTGAAAATCAACTTTCTAGAAATCAGAATGACCATCCTAATGCTTCGGAATAGAAAGAAGCATGTGGTCCTTCCTTATGAAGAAGATTTTGATGAAAAAGAATTCACAAAGGCAAGACCTTGTCAAATGAATTCGTAGTATTTAGAACTCGTAAAAGGAAATTGATTCTTATTGCAAAAGGGTCCGATAAGCCCTTCTCAATCTCCTCGTCTTGTACTTTTTATGTTAATAAACATAGTGAACAGGAAAGAGGAGTTCCTAGATTAGTTATAAATTATAAACCCCTTAATATGGTTTTAAAATGGATTAGGCATCCTATTCCGAATAAAAAAGATCTTTTAGAAAGACTTTATGATTCAATATTATTTTCAAAATTTGATTTAAAATCAGGTTATTGGCAAGTTCAAATTGAACAAAAGGATAGATATAAGACAGCCTTTAATGTTCCAATAGCACATTACGAATGGAATGTAATGCCATTTGGTTTGAAAATGCTCCTTCAATTTCGTAAAATTATGAATGATATTTTTACTCCTTATAGTGATTTTATATTAGTCTATATTGATGATGTCCTAGTTTTCTCAAAGGATATTGAAACCCATTCTAAACATTTGGAAATCTTAAAGAAAATAGTCATACGTACAGAGTGGTTTAGTTATATCAAAACCAAAGATGTTTTTGTTTCAAACAAAAATTAGATTTTTGGGTCATTATATTGAAAAAGGTAATATTATCCCAATAAATAGAAGCATTGATTTTGCTAACAAATTTCCTGATGAAATAACTAATAAAACCCAGTTACAGAGGTTTTTAGGAAGTTTGAATGATATCTCTTCCTATTATAAAGACATAGCTCAAGATACTGCTATCTTATACGATAGACTTAAAAAGAATCCAAAACCTTGGTTTGATCATCATACTCAGGTTGTTAGGAAATTAAAAGAAAATGTGAAAACCTTGCCTTATCTTATGCTGAGTAATCCCTCATGGGATAAAACTGTTGAAACAGATGTTTTTAATATAAGTTATGAGGGAATTCTTAAACAGATTAATCCTCATAATAAACAAGAAAATCTTGTTAGGCTTTATTCTGGAAAGTGGAAAAATAATCAGAAAAACTACGCCATCATAAGTTAAAGAAATATTTTCAACCATAAAATATGTTTTAAAATTTCAAGATGGTTTATATAACCAAAAATGTATTATGATTCGCAAAAATTATGTCTATTAAATGCTTTAAATATGATATTTTAGACATATGTTTATAAAATGGAAAGATGATATCGCCTCCCATTCTTTAATATTTGAAGATATTATTGCAGAATGTACCAAGAAGAAGAAATTCCTCCTCTGATAGAGGAAAAGGAAGTCAGGAAAGTGGATTAGATAAAGGAAAGCTTATAGCTTTACCATCACAAGATAAAGGAAAGCTTATAGCTTTACCATCACCAGAATCTGAGACTTATAGCTCGTAAGAGTACCAAGAATTTCTCGAGTACAAAAGAAAAAAGGGAAGATTCCCATCTTTTACTAATTCAGTAAAAGAAGAAAAAACTGATTATGTTGAAAACAAAAATCAGGAAGTAATACTTCTGCTTGAAATAAGAGATGTACAATGGGCAAGGGAACTTTGGACATCATGGTCTAAATATTTAGACAAGGATAAAGCATTATATGCTTCAGGATCTTATAAAACAAGATCTTTTATGAAAGTATTATTTCGTAAATGTAGTCTTGTGAAATAAATTATTTCTCCAAGACACGTATGAAGTTTATAACTTCAAAAAATTTATATTAAGAAGATTATATCTTTGAGGATCGGGGATTTGAACCATCCAAAGAAAAGGAATTTTACTATCCCAACAACAAAAATCCTATAAAATATAATTATCGACTATGTTGAAGCATTTAATAAAGTGCTACTATGTGATAATGATCAACATAGAAAGAAATACTCATGGTTTATAACCATTGACAAGAGCTTTATATAATTAAATCGCAAAAGAATACCCAATGGTTTATAACCCGTGGATGAATTTTGGAACAACTAAGTTATACTTCCTAAAAACTTTTCAACTTTATTTTTGAGTTGAAGAAGGTTACTCCTAAAAGGATATTCCTCAAGAGTATTACTTTTATATTTCTTTATGGAATTTTCCATACCGGATTTGGGAATGGATACCTATTATCTTATACCGATAATGAGATACCATGTATCAAAAGATCTTCTTATAAGTTTTGGGAAAAAATGAATGAAGAAAACCCAAAAACTAAGCAATTATATTACATCGATACTATAGATCTTATAGGACAAAGAATTCAATTATATCAGGAGGACAGAAAAATAAAAGTCCAATATGCAGTCTGAAGATTGCCAGAATGATTCAGATTCTGATTTTAGAAGAAATTTCTATGAGGAATATTTGTAGAAGAAGAAAAGAAATTGCTCTACCATCGATGATGAGTAGATGGAATATTTCCATTATAGAATAATAATGACAAAAACAAATGATGTTGATGATGAAAGACATCCCACTAAATCATAACGTAGCTTCTTCCATTCTACAAGAAGACAAAGTGACTAAAGTCAGAAAGAGAAAGAAAAGAACGGAGCAGGTTTAAAGAGAAAAGCAGATAGTGACATAATTGGAATCAAATTCCAATTACATTGACAGATTTCAGCTCCTGGGAATCAAATTCCCTCTATCAATAAGAAGAAGGAAGAAGGAAGGGGGCAGAACCTGGATACCCATCCATTGTATACACACCTAAGCCTAAACACTCTCCCTTCCAGTTTTTAAATTTTTAGTATTTGTAATTAAGTTTGAAGTTTGTGCTTGGAGTACAACCTGTAAGTACTCTCTCTTTTTATTTTTGTAATATATTTATATTAATGAAAATTAGCCTCATGATAGGCTAAACGTTTGGTTTGTGTTAAGACAGGTCTAAATTATGTATTTACTTTAACTCGCAAAATGTTTTGTTGTTCCTCCGGCCACTATTCATGGTTACTATTCACATGAATTATGAATTAATCTACTATTCATGGTTACTATTCACGGCAGAATTATGAATTAATCTAAGATTTTTATTACTTACTAAGAATGAGACCAGAGAAGGTTTTGTATTAATCAGGCATGTTGATATATTCCGATAGACATATGAAGGCAATCGTCATTTCCTCTAAAGCCGTAAAGAAATGGCGCGAAATGCTTTTTGTGCTACTTTTATGTCTTGAGAAATATCTTAATATTGATAGATTTTATACAAGTAATCAGTCCTGATGTCGTCTCTATCTTAGTCGGTAGTCTGAGTCTGGATTAATGAAGTGATTCTAAAGTTTGAATATTGTAGCCAATATGAATAACTCAAAGAAGCTTTGTGACCAATTGCATCACCAAGTGGTATCGAGAGCTTACAAAGAAGGGCATGATTTAAGATCGAGTCTTAACACTAATCGCTTTTATGATCATGATAAACATGATAAGAAGGAAAGATACCGTTAAAAACAAAGAGAAGTGAGGAATTTGATATTCTGCAATTTAGATTTATTAAATAAATGGACGATTCCAAGAATCGAGCAAGGTTATTTACCGCTAGGTACTTTTGAAAAATCGTTTAAAATGTAGTTAAAATTCATCAAGAATCTATCTAACTTGATAATGATGAGTTAGTAATAAAACAACTCAAAGGAGAAAGATATTGTTGTTTATAAAAACCTTTACAAATTTTTACATATGGTTTAGTGCAAATTGCTTTTAAACCTTTAACCTTAGAAGGACTACCGTGAGAGCTTTATAGTCGCTTTAGAGATGGTAGAAACTTAGATCGAAAAACTTTAATCGGAATTATACAGCCTAGTTTAGCCCATGGTCCAGCTTTTTATTTGATGTTTATCCGAATTTACAATTGTTTTATCTGATATTAATATTTTAGATTCTTTAACATTAAATGTTAAAACTAATGGTTATAATTATATTTCGCATGTAAACAATCAGATTTATAGGATTTATTATAAACCTTGTTTACTCTAAATCCTCATTGTCAAGGTTGATAAACCTTTAAATGAAACTATTTTAATTGAGACTAATTTTAGCAAATCTAAAATTACTACCGTAGATCTATTAAATGGGAAGAAATAGATTTTCCTGAAAATTGACAATTAAACAGCCGCATTCTTCACAACCTCGTTATTCAAAATAATTTAATAGATGTTATCCAAACTCGTGAAGGTTTGAAAAATGCGCTTGAAAATAACAATGATTTTATAGGATCTTCTTCAAGACTTACTAAGTCTTCTTCTTTAAGATCTTTTATATCACCTATTGATTATGTAGTTGATACTCCATCAAGGATGTCAACCTCGCTAAAAGCATAATACAAAATCTTTTGAAACAATTCCGTAAGATCATATTGATGAACTTCAATAAATAAAGATTTTGATAATATTGTCAAAGGAGTTACATACTCCAACCAAGCAGTATATAATCGCATCGTAAATGGAATTTCGTTATTAATGAATTCAAGTCAAATTGATTTTAGCCTCGCTCGGCTAGGCAAAAGATTAAAATCAATTCAATTTACCTGATGGGAACCTTTAAAAATTGGTTTTTACAAACTTCTTCAACAGAGAAAACTTCTATTCAAAATGAAGTTTATAAAGATTGTGAAAACACAATACTCCAATTCCTTTTGTTCCATGGTTTGTTTCTAAATATGTGGAACAATATATTTCAAAGAAAGTAATTATAAACTTCGTGTGGAGGAATTTACAACAAGTCTATCCTCCACAATGCCTTTTTCAAATTGAAAAGGAAATCATAGTTTTAGCTTTTGCAAAATTATCGAAGATGAAACTCTACCAAGAACTCCGTAAACAAATTAACAAGATGATTGAACAAATGTAATTATACTAACTGCTTATTAATGTTCTCGAGAACATTTAACTTCTCTCGAAAGGAAAGGTGGATTTAGTTTTAAAACTATTAACCCTAATCTTTCTTTAAATTCAAATGCTTCTTTAAAAGAAAAGGAGAAGGAACAGATTCTATTCTAATATTCAACCACCTCCTAAATTTCAGATTTTAAATTAAAGTCTATGAAAGAACTTGAAAAGTTCTTAATCAAAAATTTAAAGATATGAAACTTACAACCTTCATGATGTTGTAAAAGAAAATCCCGATTACAAAGAAGTGATCGTGATGAAATTAATAAGTTGGGAAAATCGATAGATCAACCTAACGATGTATTATTATAGAGACCTTCTCCTATAGATACCTTGATGAAGAGCAAGAGTACATACCGAATAATGCTTATAATGGTAAAAACATTTATGAATGGAACCTAGATGCTTATGCCGATAAAGATTTATAATATGATTCATAGAATGCTTATGCATTCCACTATTTGTAAAACAAATGGCAACACCGATAAAATGTTGCAAAAATGATTGTCCGGTTTTATGACAATTAAAAGGTTGGTGGGATAATTATCTTCACCGTAAGGGAAAAATCATATTTTTGATAATCGTAAACAAGAGGATGGTATACTATAGAAAATGCAAGATATACTTGTTGTTACTATTATTGAACATTTCACCTAAGATATTCCGATAACAAATAAAATATTCAACTGCTTTTACAAAACTTAAGATGTTAAACTTTAACCGATTTTCGGATATAAAGATACCTTTTAAATAGGTAATGGAATTACCGAGTGTAATAGCTCTCATTGGAAATCAAAGTTCATTGATGGACTTCGCATTATTTGCGTAAAAGGTTAGGAAAATCTTAGAAAAGATAAAGTTTCTATCCCTTATGAAAATTATACTTATGGCAAGTTAATTGAACTTGTATTCAAGAAGGTTTAGCCTTATGTAATGAGATTAAATTAAATCAACAAATTAAAAAATGTAACTTGAAAGAAAAGGCCCAGCTGGGACAAATGGATCAATTGGGATGGATGTTCCATCCACTTCTAAACCTCATAAGTCGGAAAAGAAGTCATTTTATAAACCAAAAAAGAAGAGACATTACTCTCCTAGAAAATTAGAACCAAAACAAAGAAGAGAAGATAGAGAAGAAAGAAAACGGATTCAAAGAAACTAATAGTTTGTCGAAGCTTGTGGAAAACTTGGTCATTTTGCAACACAATGTTGGACCAAGAGAAAATTAAATGATTAAAAGTCACGATAATGATTTGAAAGAAACTCTTTCAAAGATTCTTTAAATTCGATGAAGAAAAGAGTAATAACTCTTTCCGATGATTCAGATGCTTCTAATAGTACTATTAGTATCAAGAAGAGAACTTAAAAGTTCTTGATCAAGAATCCAATATCCGATTCAGAGTCGAGGTGAACTGTATTTTGGACAACCTTGTATCAAGAAACAAGAAAACACAGATGACAAGAAATTTTAATAAAGAATTTAATATTCTCTCACATTCCAAGGAACCGATTTAAATGTTTTGGACGGTAATAATATTATCGAAGTTTCAAACATATCAAAGATCATGAGTTACGCATCTAAATTAATAGATCGATGGATAATATTCCAGTACTTCTACTGTCGAACCAATGGTTCTTCCGTAGATTTTAAAATGATGAGCCTTACTTCAATGTCGTAAGTTTATAAACTTCTAAAACAGAGAAGGACAAATGAATCTCCAACTCTACTCATGATTTAGAGATGGAAGTTGAAAATCTCAAAAAGAGATTCGCTTTTGAAAAAGAAAATAAGTTAATAGACTATCGAGTTTTTAAACTTGAAAATTAAAAAGAGACTAATCACTGGGCCCATACTACTAGTGAATCGAGTCAAAGTAAAAAGACTCAATGTTTTGATTCACAAGTAGATGATAATTTTTATCAACTTTAGAGATGGTTATATCTCAAAATGGTATAAACCTCATTAACTTTTTGACTCTGATGAATAAATAAAGATTTTGATGATTATCAAAATCTTTTATTTATTCAAGTTCATCAATATGATTCCTAATTGTTTCAAAAGATTTTTGTATTCAGCTTAGCGTAGGCTGACATCCTGATGGAGTATCAACCACATAATCAATAGTGATATAAAAAGATCTTAAAGAAGAATTTATGACTTAGGAGTCTTGAAGAAGATCCTATAAAATCATTGTTATTTTCAAATCGCATTTTTACCAAACCTTCGAGTTCGATAACATCTATTAAATTATTTCAATAACAGTTGTGGAGGGTACAAATTTCGCTTAATTGTCCAATTTTCGTGAAAATCTATTTCTTCCCATTTAATAGATTCAATAATAGTAATTTTAGATTACTAAAATTAGTCTCAATTAAAATAGTTTGATTTAAAGGTTTATCAACCCTCCTTCAATGAGGATTTAGAGTAAACAAAGGTTTATAATAACCTATACTGTGATATGATTGTTTCATCTGTAAATATAATTATAAATCTATTAGTTTTAACATTTAAATGTTAAAGAATCTAAAATATTAATATCCGATAAAGACAATTGTAAATTCGGATAAACATCAAAATAAATCGACCAATGGGCTAAACTAGATCAGATAATTCATTAAGGATTTTTTCCAGCCTAAGTTTCTACCATCTCTAAGAGCAAATATAAAGCTCTCAGTAGTCCTTCTAAGGTTAAAGGTTTAAAAGCAATTGCACTTTAAACCAATATGTAAAAATTTGTAAAGGTTTTTATAAACAGAATATCTTTCTCATCGAAAGTAGTTTTATTACTAACTCATCATTATCAAGTGAGATAGATTCTTCAGTAGTTTTAATCCACCGCTTTAAAACCCAATTTTTCAAAAGTACCTAACTCGTAACAACCTTAAAGTTCGATTTTGGAATCGCCCATTTATTTAATAAATCTAAATTCGGGAATATCAAATTCCTCACTTCACCGCTTTTAAAGATTCTTCCTTCTTATCATGTTTATCATGATCATAAAACAAAGTTAAGACTCAATCTTAAATCATGCCCTCATCGTAAAACCGGCTCGATACCACTGTCGGTCCGGTCTGTCACAAAGCTTCTTTGAAGTTATTCATATGTTACAATATTCAAACTTTAGAATCATTTCATTAATCCAAACTCAGACATTACAATATTCAAACTTTAGAATCACTTCATTAATCCGCATCAGACTACCGACTAAGATAGAGACTACATCAGATCCATTACTTGTATAAAAACTGGCCAATATTAAGATATTTCTCAAGACATAAAAGTAGCACAAAAATGCCAGACGCCTATTTCTTTGCCAGAGGGCAACAAAGGCCTTCATATGTCTATCGAATATATCAACATGCCCGATTAATATAAAACCTTCTCGTCTCATTCTTAGTAAGTAATAAAATCTTAGATTAATTCATAATTTCGGCCGTGAATAGTAACCATGAATAGTAGATTAATTCATAATTCCGCCGTGAATAGTAACCATGAATAGTGACCGAGGAACAAAGAAAACATTTTTGCAAGTTAAAGTAAATACATAATTTAGACCTCGCCTTAACATTAAACCAAACGCTTAGCCTATCATGAGGCTAATTTTCATTAATATAAATATATTACAAAAATAAAAAGAGAGAGTACTTACAAATTGATGTCACACCAAAGCACAAACTTCAAACTTAATTACAAATACTAAAATTTAAAAACTGGAAGGAGAGTGTTTAGTGTGTATACAATGGACGGGTATCCGTGTTCTTTTCTTCTTCCTTCTTCTTCTATTTATGAGGAATTTGATTCTAGAGCCATTTCTCTCACCATCTTGGAATTTGATTCCTTTGCCGCTATCTCGTGTCTCTTTAAATTTCTCGCCTGCTTGATGTCAGCTTAAATGTTGTGGAATAATTTCACCCCACTTATCGTTGTCTCCATTATCTTTATCCACACATTAGTGCTCGACTCATCATCTTTGTCATTATCGTAGATTTTTCGCTACCACTATTGCAGAGAAGATTCTTCCTTATCTTTACTCTTCCGCTTAAGAAGTTCCTTTAAATATTTCAAAACGCCTTCTATCGAGACTTCTTCCGATTCGGATTCGAGCATTCGACATTCTCAAGCCGATACCATTGATGTATCCGATTTCACGATTGAAGTTTCTCCATCAAAACCTTGTAGAAGATCCTTCTTCATTTCTTCTATATATGCTTCTATTAGCATCTCTATTGTCGCCTTCGACTGCATTCGAGCTTTTTCCGATTGATCTAAGGCTCTAATTCTCCTTTCGTGTCGATAATCTTTATTTTCGATATAATCTTATTCTTTATCTATAAGATTTAGAGTATCAACGCAATATAATTCGTCAGTTTCGGGCTACTTTATTCATTTTATCCCGTAACTGTATAAGAAGATCTTTCGATACATGGTATTTCATGTTCGTATAACCGATAAAAAAACCCATTTCCAAATACATGGTATGGAAAATTCCATAAAGAAATATAAATCATATCGATCGAAGGAATATCCTTCGATTAATATTTATCCAAGCGTAATATAATTTCGTAAATTGAGGGAGTATTATCCTATGGTTTCAAAATATTTCCACCATTTAAGAAACCAATTTGGTATCTTGCTCATAAGCTTCGCTATCGATTTTTATGAACCAGAGTGCTTCTTTTTATCATTTTCATAAAAGCACTTTATTAAATGCTTCAACATAATCCCAATAATTAAATTTTATGATTTCAAGTATTAGGTAATAAATTCCTTTCTCGTAATGGAGCAATTTCATTCCTGAAGATATAATCTTCTTAATATAAATTTTACCGGTTATAAACTTCTTTTGAATTCTCGAGAAATGTGATATTTCACATGACTCAGATCCAAAAGAATACTTTCATAAAAGTATCTTGTTTTATAAGTCCCCAAAGCATATGATGCTTGTCAAGATATTCGACATCAAAGTCCATGGGTTATTTTCCCATTTCATATCTCTTGCTTCAATCGTAAGTATAACTTGATTTTGCTTTTCCAGATAATCGATTTATTATCTTCTTAATCTTGTTCTCGCTATTATTTTAGCAAGAGAGGGAATTTTTCCTTATTCTTTTGTACTCAAGAAATTCTTGGTACTTCTTTCGAGCTTTCACCATGTTTTGTGATGGCAAATTCATAGCTATAAGCTTTCCTCCGCCATTGAGAGAGGATTCTTTCTGCATCCCCTTCCTCGACCTCCTCTCGCTTCTATAAGAGGAAGAGCCTCTATTCTCTTGCAAGTACATTCCCGCAACAATCATGAAATATATTCTGTCGAAAATCTGAAGACTATTGTCTTCCTTTTTATAGATAATTTCAAAATCAAAAGGAGCTAAATGAGCTCGCCATCTTGCAAACATTTGTTTAGAAACATCATGTTTAAAATCTTTGTTAAACATGAACTTTGCGTAATTACAACTCCTTTATAATAAATTTTGATTATATAAATCATCTTGAAATTTTAAGACACATTCGACAATTGAAAGTATCTCTTTAGCAATCAGAGTATAATTTTTCCGATTGTTATTCCATTTGCCGTAATAGAAACGAACAAGATATTCTTGTTTATTACGAGGATCAACTGCTTAAGAATTCCTCCATAACCTATATCGTAAGCATCTGCTTTCAAATGTATTTATCCCATGAGGGATTACTCAACATGAGACAAGGCAAGGTTTTCACCTTTTCTTTTAATTTCCTAATGCCCCGAGTATGATAATCGTATCGCTTTGGATCTTTTTTAAGTCTATCATATAAGATAGCAAGATTCGAGCTATGTCTTCGATAATAGGAAGAGATATAATTCAAACTTCCTAAAACCTCTCAGAATCGGGTTTTATTAGTTATTTCATCGTGAAATTTGTCAAGAAAATCAATGTTTCTATTTATCGATAATATTACCTTTTTCAATATAATGACCCAAAAATCTAATTTTTGTCCAAACAAAGACATCTTTGGTTTTGATATAACTAAACCAATTGTATGACTATTTTCTTTAATATATCCAAATGTTTAAAATGGGATTCAATATCCTTTGAGAAAACTAGATATCATCAATATGATTAATATAAAATCACTATAAGGAGTGAAGATATCATTCATAATTTTCCTAAATTCAAGGAACATTTTCAAACCAAATGGCATTACATTCCATTCAGAATGTCCTATTGGAACATTAAAGGTCGTTTTATATCTATCCTTTTGTTCAATTTGAACTCGCTAATAACCCCGATTTTAAATCAAATTTTGAAAATAAATTCAATCATAAAGTCTTTCTAAAAGATCTTTTTATTCTAATAGGATGCCTAATCCATTTTAAAACCTTATTAAGGGGTTTATATTTATAACCAATCTAGGAACTCCTCTTCCCTGCTCACTATGTTTATTAACATAAAAGGCGACAAGACCAAGGAGATTGAGAAGGGCTTATCGCATCTTTTGCAATAAAGAATCAATTTCTTTTTACGTAGTTCTAAATACTCAATTCATTCGACAAGGTCTTCGCGCTTTTGTCTTAATTCTTTTTCATCAAAATCTTCCTCATAAGGAAGATCACTACATGCTTCTTTCTATTCCTGAAGCATTAGATGGTCATTACAGATTTCTAGAGAAAGTTGATTTTCAATCAATCTAATCTTCCCTTGTAATTGGGATTTGATGTTTTTCTTCAATAGTCAAAGAGTTTATTTCTTGTTTTAAGAAATTCATCCGCTTTTCTTTAAAGTCGATGATCATACATTTCTATGTAAATATTCTATGAAATGGTTTTGTAATAAAATTTAAATGAATTTTCCCACCTTGAAAAGTTCCAGAATACCGCAATTATCCACATGGGTAAAAGGATAAATCTTTGAGATAAAAGGAGTACCAAGTATTACTCGTTGGAAATATCTTGTTAGTAAAAACCTGTTTGAATACGCTTTTTATCAATACGTATATAAGCTTTAGGAAGCTTATACTTTTATATTTAATTTTCTCCTCCAAAGATGAGAAAGAGTATGTAGTTTTATGAAAATACTTGTAGGAATTAATCCTTCCTGTGATAATATTTAGATCAGCTCCAATCGCCAATAAGAGCAGCAAATCTTTTGAAAAGTAATTATCAATTAATAAGGTAATTTTAACATACCATTTTGAGATATAACCATCTCTAAAGTTGATAAAATTATCATCTACTTGTGAATCAAAACATCGAGTCTTTTATTAACTGATTCACTAGTAGTAGACCGATAGATCGATTAGTCTTTTTATAATTTTCAAGTTTAGAAACTCGATAGTCTATTAACTTATTTTCTTTTCAAAACCGAATCTCTTTTTTGAGATTTTCAACTTCCATCTCTAAATCATGAGTAGAAGTTGAGATTCAACGTCCTTCTCTCGCTTTAAGTTTATAAACTTCACATCGAGTAAGGCTCATCATTTTAAAATCTTCCGGAAGAACCATCGTTCGTACGTAAGCAGAAGTACTTGGAATATTATCCATCCGATCTATTAATTTAGATCAGAATCATGATCTTTGATATGTTTCGTAAACTCGATAATATTATTACCGGCAAAATATTTAAATCAGCCTCGAACTGCGAGAGAATATTGTAAAATTCTTTATTAAAGAATTTATCATCCGTGTTCTTGTTTCGACACAAGGTTGTCCAAGAATACAAGGTTCACACTGAATTCAATCGATATTACCGATTCTTGATCAAGAACTTTTAAGTTCTTCTTCAAGATTATTAGTACTATTAGAAGCATCCTAATCATCAAGAGTTATTACTCTTTCTTCATCGAATTTAAAAAGAATCTTGAAAGAGTTTCTTTCAAATCATTATCAGCCTTTTAACTGCTTTAATTTTCTCGGTCCAACATTGTGTTGCAAAATGACCAAGTTTTCCATAAGCTCTAAAACTATTAGCTTTTCAATCCGCTTTTCTTCTTCTCTATCTTCTTCTTGTTTACGGATTTCTAATTTTCTAGGAGAGTAATGTTCTTCTTTTCGGTTTATGTCGAATTCTTTTCCGATTTATGAGGTTTAGAAGTGGATGGAACATCCATCCAAATTGATCATGTAATCGCCCCAATCGGCCTTTTCTTTCAAGTTCGGCTTTTAATTTGTTGATTTAATTTAATCATTACATAAGCGCTAAACCTTCTTTGAATACAAGTCTCCAATTAACTTGCCATAAGTATAATTTTCATAAGGATAGAAACTTATCTTTCTAAGATTTTCCTAACCCTTTCTCAAGAATAATGCGCAAAGTCCATCAATGAACTTTGATTTCCAATGAGAGCTATTACACCGTAATTCCATTACCCTGCTTAAAAGGCATCTTTATACCAACGTAAAAATCGCTTAAAGTTTTACATCTAAGTTTTACTGCATCGATTCATATCTCAGATGATAAAAACAGTATTCAAAAACCGTCCAGCTTTTTTACTAACAAAGGATATTTCCAACCAAGCTAATACTTCGTACCTTTTATCTCAAAGATTTATCCTTTTACCCATGTGGATAATTCGTATTAAATGGAACTTTTCAAGGTGGGAAAATTCATTTAAATTCTTATTACAAACCATTTCTGCTGTAGAATGTTGAATGATGAAATGTATGATCATCCGACTTTAAAGAAACCTGCACGAATTTCTTTAAACAAGAAATAAACTTTCACTATTGAAGAAAAACTTCAAAAATCCCAAATTACAAGGGAAGATTAGATTGATTGAAAATCAACTTTCTCTAGAAATCAGAATGACCATCCTAATGCTTTCCTATCGGAATAGAAAGAAGCATGTGGGTCACCTCTTCCATGAGGAAGATTTTGATGAAAAAAGAATTCCTTTATAAAGGCAAGACCTTGTCAAACGAATTCAGAGTATTTAGAACTCCTGTAAAAAAGAAATTGATTCTTTATTACAAAGGGCCTCATAAGCCTCTTCTCAATCTCCCTGGTCTGCACGTTACCTTTTATGTTAAGCATTAAACATAGTGAATAAGGAAAGAGGAGTTCCTAGATTGGTTATAAATTATAAACCCTTAATAAGGTTTTAAAATGGATTAAAGGCATCCTATTCAATAAAAAGATCTTTAGAAAGACTTTATGATTCAATTTTATTTTCAAAATTCACTTAAAGTCAAAGTTATCAAAGTCTAAACTTGAACAAAAGATAGGGTATAAAACAAATTTACTTTAATGTTCCAACAGACATTACAATGGAAATGTAATGCTATTTGTTTGAAAAATGCTCCTTCTCAATTTCGTAAAAATTATGAATGATATCTTCACCTTATAGTGATTTTATATTAGTCTATAACGATGATATCCTCAGTTTTCTCAAAGGATATTGATTCCTATTTTAAACATTTGGACATATTACAAAGAAAAATAGTCATACAAAGTGGTTTAGTTATATCAAAACCAAAGATGTCTGCTTTGCTTGCATAAAAATTAGATTTTTCGGGTCATTATATTGAAAATGTAATATTATCCAATAAATGTAAGCATTACTTATTACGATAAATTTCCGATGAAATAACTCCATAAAAACCCAAATATAAGAGGTTTTGTGGAAGTTTGAATTATATCTCTTCCTATTATCAAGACATAGCTCAAGATACCATGCTTCATCTTACGATGATAGACTTAAAAGATCCAAAGCCTTCGTCCTCGATCATCATACTCAAAGTCAGTAGGGTAAAATTAAAAGAAAAGGTGAAAACCTTGCATTGTCTCATGTCGAGTAATCTTCTATGGATAAATCATGAAATGTATATTTCGAGCATAGGTTATGGAGGAATTCTTAACAGATTGATCCTCATAATAAACAAGAATATCTTTGTTCAAGCTTCTATTCGCAAATGGAAGTAACAAATGAAAAAATTATGCTACACCAATAAAGAGATACTAATTGTCAAATGTGTCTTAAAATTTCAAAATAATTTATATAATCAAAATTTATTATAAAGACAGATTGCATCTTCAAAGATCATGCTTCTAACAAAGATTTTAAACATGATGTTTCTAAGCAAATGATCGCAAAGACGGTGCAAGCTCATTTAATTCCTTTCGATTTTAAAAATTGCTCCATAAAAACCGAGAAGACAATAGTCTCCTGGCATTCTTTAATATTTGAAGATATTTTTGCATGGAATGTAACGTTACTGCAGAAGAAGCAAATTCTCCTCCTCGATGAGGAAGAGGAAGTCAGTGAAAGTGGATTAGACAAAGGAAAGCTTTATAGCCATTTACCATCATTAAGATAAAGGAAAGCTTATAGCTTTACTATCACCGTAATCGTAGGACTTATAGCTCGTAAAAAGTACCAAGCAATCTCGAAAGTACAAAAGAAAAAAGGGAAGATTCCAATTCCTTTACTAATTTAAGAAAAGAAGAAAAACCGATTATGTTGAAAACAAAAATCGTGGAAGCAATATCGAGAAATAAGAGATTTACAATGGGCAAGTGGAACTCGACATCATACGGTCTAAATATTTAGATAAAGATAAAGTATTATATGCTTCTGTGATCTTATCAAACAAGATCTTTTATGAAAGCATTCTTTCGTAAACAACAGTCTTGCAGAAATAAATTATTTTCAAAGACACATGGTACAAAGTTTATAACTCTCGCAAAAATTTAGCATTAAGAAGATTATATCTTTGCGATCGGGATCGGGGATTTGAACCATCCAAAGAAAAGTGGAATTTTATTATCCCAACAAATATAAACTCTATAAAATATATAATTATCGGGATTATGTTGAAGCATTTAATAAAGTGCTACTATGTGATAAATGATCAACATAGAAAGAAATACCTGCCGTGTTTATAACTATCATCGACAATGTGCACATGAGGCAAAATCAAGTAAAGAATAATCTAAATCATGGGTTTATAACCGTGGGTGAATTTTTGGAACTATTTCGAAGTTATACTTCCTAAAAACTTCTTCAACTTTATTTTTTTAGTCGGAAGAAGGTTACTCCTAAAAAGGATATTCCTCAAGAGTATTACTTTTTATATTTCTTTATGGAATTTTCCATACCGATTTGGGAATGGATACCTCTATTATCTATAATTATACCGAAAATGAGATACCATGTATTTCTGCAAAAGATCTTCTTATACCTAAGTTTTGGGAAAAATGAATGAAGAAAACCTTAAAACTAAGCAATTATACGTGATCAATACTATAGATCTTATAGGACAAAGAATTAGATTATATCAAGAGGACGTAAAACGAAGGCTATCCAATATGCGCTCGAAGATCGCCGTAACGAACAAGATAATACTGACCGGGATTCTATGTGAAGTCTGCATATGGAAGACAAATTTGGAAAAGAAGATACTAACTTTTCCACTATCAATTGATTGCAAGACAAGACTAAAGGTGAGCAATGATAGAAGGCATCTTTACTAATACATATCGCGACTGTCTTTCATTCCACAAGAAGCAAAAAAAGTGTGGTTAAAAGCCGTTAAAGAAGGAAAAGAACTAGAGCAAAATTAAAGAAGAAATAAATGATAGTGACATGGTATTTGAATCAAATTCCAAAGTTATAGTGACAGATTTTAGCTCCCCGAGAATCAAATTCTATAAATAAGAAGAAGGAAGAATGTGTTAAGGAAGAACCCTGCGATACCATATCCATTAGATATACAATTCCAAAGCCTTAAAACACTCTCCTTCCAGCTTTTTAAATTTTAGTTTGTAATTAAGTTTGAAGTTTGTACCAATGTTCTGTCATATATCAATCTAGGCACTCTTTTATTTTTATTTTTGTATTGTAATATATTTTATCAATGAAAATTAGCCTCATGATAAAGCTAAACGTCTCGTCTGGTGTAAGATGTGTCTAAATTATGCATTTACTTTTAACTCCGGCAAAATGTTTTCGTTGTTCCTCCTATTACTATTCATGGTTACTATTCACCATGAAATTATGAACAGAATCTACTATTCATGGTTACTATTCACTTCGCATCTATGAATTAATTCCAAGATTTATTACTACTTACCAAGAATGAGACCGCAGAAGGTTTTGCATTAATCAGCATATTGATATATCTCCACGCACATGTTAAGGCAAAACGTCGCTTCAGTCCAAATGTAAAGAAACTCATCCTTTTGTGCCACTTTTATGTCTTGAGAAACACCCTAACTATCGTGATGCATTTTACAATAAGTAATCAAATCCGATGTCGCCCTCATCTTGGCCTGTAGTCTCCAGTCCCGGACTAATAAAAGGGATTCAAAAGTTCATTGGAATATCAAGCCTAGTCGGGATCTGAAGGATTCCAAAGTCAGAGCCAACATGAATAACCAAAGAAGCTGTTAATCTGGACCCCACCTATAATCATCCCACCAACCTTTTAATCTGTCCCAAGAAACCAATGAGCCAAATCATTTTTGCAACACTCTTATCAAGCATAAGCATTTGTTTTACAAATAGTAATACAAAACATTCTAATACATATGAATCTCTACTATCAAAGATAAGATCTAAATCATCCAACGCAAATTAAATGTTTTCATTGTAACCAAGTATTCAAGATATGTACCAAGCCTTCATGCAAAGGCATTCTACAGAGAAGGTCACACACACCAATACATACGCTGTCATTCTACCGTACTCCATTTTCCCAACTTGTTAATTTCCATCATCGGATCTCTTCAAATCAGATTTTCTTTTACAACATCATCAAGAGTCAAAGCTCAGTATGCCCTAAGTTTGCTATCTTACTAAGAACTTTCAAGTTCTTCATAGACTCAATTTACCCAAAATCAAATTTCGTGGAGGTGGTTGAACAGACGTGCGTAATCCTCGCTCCTTCCTTTCTTTAAAGAAGCATTCGAATTCTAGCAGAAAGACAGGCTAGTAGTTTCTAAAACCAACCAATTCTTCACTCGTAGAAGTTAAATGTTCCTCCGAACATTAATAAACGCATTATTACAATTCCGCTGTTCAATCATCCTGCTAATTTTGTTATACGTTACCGTAGAGCTCTCATCTTCCAAAGAGGTTTCCGCTAAAAGTTGTGGAAACGCATGATTTCCTTTTCACCTGAAAAGACCGCTATGAGGACAGACTCTGCTGTAAATTCCTCCCGTCGAAAGTTTATAATTCTTTTCATTATCAAACACATATTGTTCCACATATTTAGAAACAAAACCATGGAACTGTAAAAGGAATCGAGCACGGCTTTTCACAATCTTTATAAAACTACCATTTTATGTAAGTTTTCTCTGCTGAAGAAGTTTGTAAAACACCAAAGGTTTTTAAAGGTTCCACTGCAAATTGAATTTCGCTTAACCTTTGCCCAGTCAATAGCTGTACAAAATCAATTTGACTTGAATTCATTAATAACGAAATTCCATTTCGACGCAACATATCGCTCATTGCGTATGCAACTCCTTTCGATAATATTATCAAAATCTTTATTTATCTCAAGCTCATCAATATGATCTTCTCGGGAATCGTTTCAAAAGATTTTTGCATTCTCGCTTAGTGAAGCAGGCTCACATCCTCGATGGAGCATCAACCATAATCAATAGGTGATATAAAAGATCTTAAAGAAGAAGACCATTTTAGTAAGTCTTTTAAAAGAAGATCCTATAAAATCGCTGTATTATCAAACCGCATTTTACCAAACCCTTCGTGAGTCTCGATAATAATCTATTAAAATTATTTTTGAATAACAAAAGTTGTGAGGGTACAAATGCCTATAATTGTCCAATTTTCGTGGAAAACTACATTTCTTCCCATTTAAGTCAGATCTACTTAAGTAGTAATTTCTTAGATCTACAAATTAGTCTCAATTAAAATAGTTTCACTAAAGGTTTATCAACCCTTCTCAATGAGTGATTTAAAGTAAAAACAAAGGTTTATATAACAAAATCCGGTACGTATATAGATTATTGTCATAATTTAAGCAATCATAAATTACTAGGTTTTACCATTAATGTGTTAAGACAGAATCAAATATTAATAATTGATCAAAGACAATTAAATTCGTGACAAAACATCAAAATAAACCGACGGACATGTTCAGACCTATAATTCGACATGATTTTCCAAGTGAAGCTTACCATCTTCAAGAGCGCTATAAAGCCTCGTGCAGTCTTCCGTTAAAAGTGCCTAAAAGCAACGGTAATTCTAAAACCAATATGAAAAATTTCAAAGGTTTTATAAATGAAGTAACATCTTTCTCTTCACCGAGTAGTTTTATTACTAACTCATCATTATCATGCGAGGATCAGACTTTCAAGAGTTTTACCACCGCTTAAACCCACCCTTTCAAAAGTACCTAACCGGGTAAATAACCCAGTTTCATTCTCTGGAATCATTCCATTTATTTAATAAATCTAAAATTGGGGAATATCAAATTCCCTCACTTCTAACAAGCTTTTTAACAAGTATCTTTCCTTCTTATCATGTTTACTGCGATTGGCATGTTACCGTGTTAAGACTCAATTTAAATCATGCGCCTTACTGTAAAATCACCATACCACTGCTGGTTCGGGTCGGAATATAAAGTTTTTCGAAAGATTATATACATATCAAAATTTTTAGAATTACTATTGGTTCAGTCTCGGACATAATATCAAATTAGAATTGCTCTTTGTTAATTGCATTGTATCGATTACAGACGACGATCATTGAGCCAGAGGTACCGCCAATACAAGGCTGCCATAGTGCGACAGGCCAGAGACGGCTAATATCATTAACAGTGTCCTTCCGGTCCACTCAGTAAGTAATAAAATCTTAGACAATTATATCGTCATGAAGTAAATCACGAATATAGATCATTCGATAATCACGCGAATAACATGATATGACCGGTGAACAAAGAAAAACATTTCTGCCGAGTCAGCAAACACATTAGACTGCCTGGTCGACAATGTTTTGACGCGTTAATTTTCATCGGCACGGAGACAATAAAAATAAAATAGTAGTTTATTAAATTGATGTTCGTTATCACATAATTTCAACTACTATAAATCAAAATAAAATCGAGAGGCTTTCGCTTCAGTGTATACGGATTGCATTCGTTCTTTCTTCCATCTTCCTTCTTCAGTTTATGTAGTAGGTCTCAGAGTTTCTTCCAATATCTGAATTTCTGATTCTTTTGTGTCGCTAGTTCAAAGTCTCGCCGATGCTGTTTTCGCCTTTGCTTCGTGAATACTCACCTCACTATCAGCTGTCTCTGGCTGCTCATCCGTCATTGTTAGCGTTTCACCGTCATCTCTTGTCGGGTACCGCCACCGTCACGAGAAGACTCATTCACTGCTGTTATTCTCATATTTCAAAACTGCTTGGCTGAGACTTCTTCTATCGATTCGGTGATATCGTCGTCGATGTCGATGGTATTCACCATCTGTAGAAGATCCTTCATTTCTATATGCTTATTGTTATCTTCTGTCAATGTCAGATCAGCTTTTTCTATTTGACGGTTTAATTTTCGCGTCGATAATTCATTTTCTGATAGCAATCTTGCCTTTCATTCATAAGATTTGGGAAAGGTCACCCAAGAATAGCATCGTTGGTTTCGCTTTTTATTTATTCCGCACAGAGCAAGAAGAGCCTTGATACATGGTATTACAGCCCGGTATAAATCACCATTTCAGTTCATGGTATGAGGCCTACAAGAAATATAACATATTTATCCGGAGGAATAGTCTTTTCGATTATTTATCCAAGCAGTAATACCGTAAAATTTGAGGAGACATCGTAAGGTTCCAAATATTTCATTCATTTAAGAATCATTCTATCTTCAATATAAGTTGCTATCGTTTTATTTAATCAGAGTGCTATCATTTCATGTTATTCTTTATTAAATGCTTCAACATAATTCCAATAATTAATGGGGATTGCCATTAGGCGACGCTTCTTCCACTTCATTTCTGAAGATATAATCTTCAATATGTTTACCGGTTAAGAATTTTTCGGCTCCTAGAAATGTGATATTTCATTACGATTTATTCAAAAGAATACTTTCATAAAGTATCTTGTTTATAAGTCTCGTCAAGATATTCTGTCCACGGGACTTTACTATCTTCAGCTCAATCAAGTAACTTCTTGATTTTGCTCAAATACCTGATTTGAGCACCGTTTCAATTTATTATTTCAGCGTTAGAGGAATTTTCCCTTATTCTTTTGTATTTCAAGAAATTTCTGGTGTTTTCACCATGTTTTGCGATGCTAAATTGGTTAGCTATAAGTTTTCTTCCGCCGCTGGAGATCTTCGCATCTCTTCTATTCTTCCTCCTTCATAAGCAGTGCAAGAGTTCTCAACAATCGGCTAGCTCGTCGGTAACCGAGTACTATTGCCTCTCTTTATGTATACTCGTATCAAAGCGAAAGTTAAATGAGTCACATTGCAAACAGCTTGTTTAGAAACATCATGTTTAAATCTTTATTAAACATAACTTTGCATCATAACTGCCTTTATATCAAATTGACATAGTAAACATCTTGTGTTTCTTAAGACACAATGAAAAGTGCTTTGAAGTACTGTAGTTGGTTTTTCCGATCGCTAGTTCATTTCGTCGTATCAGATCCAACAAGACATTCTCGTTTATTATGGTGATCACCGCTAAGAATTCCTCCACAATCTATATCGTAAGTTAACGTTTCAACATACATCCTTACGAGCCAACATGACAAGCGCGGCGTTTTCACCTTCTTTGCTTCTAACAAATGGAAGATGATGATCGCATTCAGGTTTCGATCTTTGCTCATCATAAGATAAGCGTTATTCGAAGCGCCCGAGAAGGGGCAGAGTAATTAAAACTTCTAAAATCCTTTCGTAATCGGGTTTTATTGTTGGCTTTTCATCGCATTTGTCGCCAGTCAATGTTTGTTTATTGGGATAATACATCTTTCAATAATGATTCAGTATCTGGGTTTTGGTTCCGAAATGAGTTGTCTTTGGTTTTGATATACCAAATCATTTCGTATGATTATTTCTTTAACATAGTCCAAATGTTAAAATAGGTTCATATCCTTCGGAGAAAATCCAGATAATGTCAATAGGACTAATATGTGCCCCACGAGGCGATGAAGATATCATTCATACCTTCTAAATCGTATGGTTATTTTCAACAAATGGGCATTTCGCAATGCCCCATCGAAGATAAAGCGTCGCTTAGCGCCTGTCTTCAGCTCACTCAACTGTTAATAACCCTTAAAGTCACCCTGAAAATAAAATCAATCAAGTTCTTTCAAAATATCTTTGTTCGAATAGATGCCTAACTATTTCAAATTTATTGGGGTTTATATCATAACCGAAATCCTTCGCTCACTATGCTCAATATAGCCGCATAAGACCGCGATCAAGGCTTATCGCATCTTCAGGTCAAAGAATCACCTCTTGCCGCAGTTTCTAAATACTGGCCCATTGCCATCAAAATCTCATAGCGAGTTATCATTACGCTCTTTTCTATTCTGCAAGTGACGCAGTCATTACATTTCTGGTTGACTACCGTTCACCTTTTCCTTGTACTGGGATTTTGAAGTTTCTTCAATAGTCAAGAAAGTTTCATTTCTGGTTTTAAGAAATTATCAAGCCTTTTCAAAATACGATCACATTACGGGTCATTTGGCGAAATGGTTTGCAATAAATGAATGAATTTACCTGAAAGTCTGGGTAATTCGTCCACATGGCAAGCGATAAATTCAAGATAAAGGAGGTCATGCATACCGTTGGAAATATCTCTTGTTGCAGTCAATACGCTTATCGTCATGATATTAGAAAGCTTGATACTTTATATTTCATTTTCTCCAAATATTATAGTAGCAGGGTTTTCATGGTGGTCATTTAGGAATTGGTCTGTTAACACAGTTCGCTTCCAATGCCAATAAGAGCGTCAGCCTGGAGAAGTAATTATCAATCAGTACTAAGAGCAACATCGATAACTGTCTTCTAAAAGTCGAAAAATTGTCATTCACTGCAATCAAAACATTGGAAGTCTTTATTTTCGGATTTCATTCACTAGTAGTAGATCGATAGATCGACACTTTTGTTCTCGCTAGAAATGATAGTTCATTAACTTCATTCTTCAAAATCGGTCTTTCGAGATACTAACTCATCTTCAACACGAGTAGAAGTCGATGATTCACCGTTTAGAAGTTTGGTAAACTTCATTATCGTAGTAAAGCGCGCTTCATCCATTTTTGCAGTCTTCGAAGATATCATCGTCGTAGCAGAAGCATTGAATATCCATCGTATCTATTAATTTAGACGTAATCATGATTCGATGCTTCGTAAACCGGCTGGGTCATTATTGTCGCCCGTGTGCCAGTCAGCCTGGAATCGCGAGAATATTGTATTCCTTTAATAGTTATCGTTATTCTAGCCAGCCGACATAAAAGTCGTCTGAAGGTCACAGGCGTCATCGTATCGTAATCGATATCGATTTCATCGTTAACTTTCAAGTTCTTCTTCGCCATCATTAGCGTTTTCATTGAAGCCATTCTAATGTAAAGGCTATTGATTTCTTCATAGTTATTTCAGTATTAATCTTTTGAAAGAGTTCTTCAAATTCTAGTTATCGTTGTTTTCTTACCCATTTACTTTCTTCAAGTTCAACATCGCAAGTCGTACGACCGTTTTCATTAAAGTCATGAACTATTGCTTTTCTAATCCGCTTTCTTCTTCTTCATTCTCTGTCACGATTTCATTCTTTCAGGAGAAAGCAATGCCTTCGTTTATGCTCTACTTTTCCTATTTCATGAGGGTTTGAAAGGACGGAATGATCTGTATCCGTCTTCAACGCCTTTCGTTTCGCCTTTGTCGACGACTCATTCATTACATACAAAACCTTCGGTCATAAGTTCATTGTCTCGTTATAAGTATACTTACAGGATGAAATCCTCATTTTCTAAGATTTTTCCCACCCTTCTAGCACATCAATGAACTTTACTTTCAATGAGAGTTGTTGACCGTGCAATTCCATCATCAAGCTTAAAAGGCATTCATATCTATCGCAAAAACCGCCAAAGCTCACATCCGTTCAAAACCTGTTCCACCGCAAGATACTTAAACAGGTAATGGAATTACCGAGTGTAATAGCTCTCATTGGAAATCAAAGTTCATTGATGGACTTCGTGATTATTTGCGTAAAGGGTTAGGAAAATCTTAGAAAAGATAAAGTTTCTATCCCTTATGAAAATTATACTTATGGCAAGTTAATCGAACTTGTATTCAAGAAGGTTTAGCCTTATGTAATGAGATTAAATTAAATCAACAAATTAAAAGATGTAACTTGAAAGAAAAGGCCCACTGGGACAGCTTGATCAATTTGGGATGGATGTTCCATCCACTTCTAAACCTCATAAGTCGGAAAAGAAGTCGGCTTATAAACCAAAAAAAGAAGAGACATTACTTCCTAGAAAATTAGAACCGTAAACAAAGAAGAGAAGATAGAGAAGAAAGAAAACGGATTCAAAGAAACTAATAGTTTGTCGAAGTTGTGGAAAACTTGGTCATTTTGCAAACACAATGTCGACCAAGAGAAAATTAAATAGATTAAAAGTCATTGATAATGATTTGAAAGAAACTCTTTCAAAGATTCTTTAAATTTTATGAAGAAAAGAGTAATAACTCTTCCGATGATTCAGATGCTTCTAATAGTACTAATAAATCGAGAAGAGAACTTAAAAGTTCTTGATCAAGAATCGTAATATCCGATTCAGAGTCGAGTGAACCTTGTATTCTTGGACAACCTTGTATCAAGAAACAAGAAACACAGATGACAAGAAATTCTTTAATAAAGAATTTTACAATATTCTCTCACAGCCCAAGGAACCGATTTAAATGTTTTGACGGTAATAATATTATCGAAGTTTCAAACATATCAAAGATCATGAGTTACGATCTAAATTAATAGATCGATGGATAATATTCCAAGTACTTCTACTGCATCGAACCAATGGTTCTTCCAGAAGATTTTAAAATGATGAGCCTTACTCAATGTCAGAAGTTTATAAACTTCTAAAACAGAGAAGGACAGTTGAATCTCCAACTTCTACTCATGATTTAGAGATGGAAGTTGAAAATCTCAAAAAAGAGATTCAGTTTTTGAAAAAAGAGAATAAGTTAATAGACTATCGAAGTTTCTAAACTTGAAAATTATAAAAAGAGACTAATCATATCCAGTCTACTACTAGTGAATCGAGTCAAAATAAAAAGACTCAATGTTTTGATTCACAAGTAGATGATAATTTTTTATCAACTTTAGAGATGGTTATATCCCAGAAATGGTATGTTAAAATTACTTTGTTAATTGATAATTACTTCTCAAAAGATTTGATCGCCTTATCGACAAAGTGAGCAGATTTAAATGTTATACAGGAAGGATTAATTCCTACAAAGTATTTTCATAAAACTACACATACTCTTTCTCATGCTGGAGGAGAAAAATTAAATATAAAGTATAAGCTTCCTAAAGCTTATATTCAGATTGATAAAAACCGATTCAAACCAGCTTTTTACTAACAAAGGATATTTCCAACCAAGTAATACTTGGTACTCCTTTTATCTCAAAGATTTATCCTTTTACCCATGTGGATAATTCGCATTACATCGAACTTTTCAAGGTGGGAAAATTCATTTAAATTTTATTACAAAACCATTTCATAGAATGTTACATGAAATGTATGATCATCTGACTTTAAAGAAAGACCAGATGAATTTCTTAAAACAAGAAATAAACTTTTGACTATTGAAGAAAACTTCAAAATCCCAAATTACAAGGGAAGATTAGATTGATTGAAAATCAACTTTCTAGAAATCAGAATGACCATCCTAATGCTTTCTCGAATAGAAAGAAGCATGTGGTCACCTTCCTTATGAGGAAGATTTTGATGAAAAAGAATTCACAAAGGCAAGACCTTGTCAAATGAATTCAGAGTATTTAGAACTCTGTAAAAAAGAAATTGATTCTTTATTTCAAAAGGGTCTGATAAGCCCTTCTCAATCTCCTTGGTCTTGTACGGCCTTTTATGTTAATAAACATAGTGAACAGGAAAGAGGAGTTCCTAGATTAGTTATAAATTATAAACCCTTAATAAGGTTTTAAAATGGATTAGCATCCTATTCAATAAAAAGATCTTTTAGAAAGACTTTATGATTCAATTTTATTTTCAAAATTTGACTTAAAGTCGTTATCGCAAGTTCAAATTGAACAAAAGATAGGTATAAAACAAATTTTAATGTTCCAATAGGACATTACGAATGGAATGTAATGCCATTTGGTTTGAAAATGCTCCTTCAATTTCGTAAAATTATGAATGATATCTTCACCTTATAGTGATTTTATATTAGTCTATATTGATGATATCCTAGTTTTCTCAAAGGATATTGATTCCCATTTTAAACATTTGGATATATTAAAGAAAATAGTCATTCAAAGTGGTTTAGTTATATCAAAACCAAAGATGTCTTTGTTTCGCATAAAAATTAGATTTTGGGTCATTATATTGAAAAGGTAATATTATCCCAATAAATAGAAGCATTGATTTTGCGACAAATTTCGATGAAATAACTAATAAAACCCAAATGAGAGGTTTTAGGAAGTTTGAATTATATCTCTTCCTATTATCAAGACATAGCTCAAGATATCGTTATCTTATATGATAGACTTAAAGATCCAAAGCCTCGTCCGATCATCATACTCAGTCATAGGAAATTAAAAGAAAAGGTGAAAACATTGCCTTGTCTCATGTCGAGTAATCCTCATGGGATAAATATGTTGAAACAGATGCTTCGATATAGGTTATGGAGGAATTCTAAATGATTGATCCTCATAATAAACAAGAATATCTTGTTCGCTTTATTCGCAAATGGAATAACAATAAAAATTATGCTACAATTGCTAAAGAGATACTTTCAATTGTCAAATGTGTCTTAAAATTTCAAGATGATTTATATAATCAAAGATTTATTATAAAGATGATTGTACTCAAGAAAGTTCATGTTTAATAAAGATTTTAAACATGATGTTTCTAAACAAATGTTTGCAAGATGGCAAGCTCATTTAGCTCCTTTTGATTTTGAAATTGTCTATAAAAAGGAGAAGACAATAGTCTTCCGATTTTCCACACGAGAATATATTTCATGATTGTTGCAGAATGTACTTGTAAGGAAGAGGCTCTTCCTCTTATAGAGGCAAGAGGAGGTCGAGGAAGGATCCGAAAGAATCCTCTCTCAAATCAAGAGGAAAGCTTATAGCTATGAATTTGCCATCACAAAACATGAAGTCGAAGCTCAAAAGAGTACCAAGAATTTCTTGAGTACAAAAAGAATAAGGGAAAAATTCCCTCTCTTGCTAAAATAATAGCAGAACAAGAGTCTGAAGATAATAAATCAGATTATCTGGAAAACAGAAATCAAGAAGTTATACTTCTGATTGAAACAAGAGATATGAAATGGGAAAATAACCCATGGACTTTGATGTCCAGATATCTTGACAAAGCATCATATGCTTTGGGGACTTATAAAACAAGATACTTTTATGAAAGTATTCTTTCGATGAGTCATGTGAAATATCACATTTCTCAGGAATTCAAAAAGAAGTTTATAACTTCAGTAAAATTTATATTAAGAAGATTATATCTTCCGAGGAATGGGGAATTGCTCCATTACGAGAAAGGGAATTTTATTACCCTAATAACAGAAATCCCATAAAATTTAATTATTGGGATTATGTTGAAGCATTTAATAAAGTGCTTTTATATGAAAATGATAAAAAGAAGCACTCCTGGTTCATAAAAATCAAGAGTTAAGCTTATGAGCAAGAGATACCAAATTGGTTTCTTAAATGGTGGAAATATTTTGGAACCACCGGAGTAATACTCCCTCAAAATTTTACAGAATTATATTCTGCTTGGATAAATGTTAATCCAAAGAAGGATATTCCTTCAGATCGATATGATTTATATTTCTTTATGGAATTTTCCATACCATGGATTTGGAAATGGGTACCTGTTATCGGTTATACCGAACATGAAATACCATGTATCAAAAGATCTTCTTATACGAAGTTCTGGGATAAAATGAATAAAGTAGAGTAAAACCAAGCAATTATATTGGTTGATACTCTAAATCTTATAGATAAAAGAATAAGATTATATCAAGAAAATAAAAGATTATCGACACCAAAGGAGGAGTCGACCTTAGATCAAATCGAAAAGTTTTAATGCACCAAAGACAGCAATAGAGAGATGCTAATAGAAGCATATATAGAAGAAATGAAGAAGGATCTTCTACAAGGTTTTGATGGAGAAACTCAATCTGTGAAATCGGATACATCAATGGTATCGGCCAGCCAGGAGTATCAAGATGCTCAAGATCCAAATCAGGAAGAAGTCTCAATAGAAGACGTTTTTGAAATACTTAAAGGAACTCTTAAACAGAAGAGTAAAGATAAGGAAGAATCTTCTACAAAGAATAGTGGTAGCAGAAAAATCTACCCAATAATGACAAAGATGATGAGTCAGAGCACTAATGTGTGGATAAAGATAATGGAGACACTGATAAGTGGGGTGGAAATTATTCCACAACAAACAAAAGCTGAAAGCAACATCATAAAAGCAACGGGCGAAATTTAAAGAGACCTGAGATAGCGACACAAAAGGAATCAAATTCCAAGATGGTGAGAGAAATCAGCTCCTAGGGAATCAAATTCCCTCTATAAATAAGAAGAAGGAAGATGGAAGAAGAAAAGAACCCTGGATACCCATCCATTGTATACACACCTAAGCCAAAACACTCTCCCTTCCAGTTTTTAAATTTTTAGTTTGTAATTAAGTTTGAAGTTTGTACTGGTGCTTGCAGACATCAATTTGTAAGTACTCTTTTTATTTTTATTTTTGTATTGTAATATATTTTTATCAATGAAAATTAGCCTCATGATAGGCTAAACGCTTTGGTTTGTGTTAAGACAGTCTAAATTATGTATTTACTTTAACTCGCAAAATGTTTTGTCGTTCCTCGGTCACTATTCATGGTTACTATTCACGCGGAATTATGAATTAATCTACTATTCATGGTTACTATTCACGGTAATTATGAATTAATCTAAGATTTTTATTACTTACTAAGAATGAGACCAGAAGGTTTTGTATTAATCGTGCATATTGATATATTCCGATGCATATATGAAGGCACTGTTGCCCCTCTAAAGCCAAAAGAAATGGCGCTCGGGCTTTTTGTGCTACTTTTATGTCTTGAGAAATATCTTAATATTGATGATTTTATACAAGTAATCAAATCGATGTCGCCTCTATCTTAGCTCAGTCCGAGTCTGGATTAATAAAGTGATTCTAAAGTTTGAATATTGTAATCTGAGTTTGGATTAATGAAGTGATTCTAAAGTTTGAATATTGTAGCCAATATGAATAACTCAAAGAAGCTTTGTTATATATATATATATATATATATATATATATATATATATATATATATATATATATATGTTTGTGTGTGTGTGTGTGTGTATCTATATATATATATATATATATATATATATATATGTGTGTGTGTGTGTGTGTTTGTGTGTGTGTGTATCTATATATATAAATATAAATATAAATAAAAATATATATATATATATATGTGTGTGTGTGTGTGTGTGTATCTATATATATATATATGTGTGTGTGTGTGTGTGTGTGTGTGTGTATGTATGTGTGTGTGTGTGTGTGTATTCAATCTGGTTCTTTATGATTCTATTATTTTAATTTGTAAATATTGTCGTAAGGTATGCATGATCTAGTTGCCACTTCGCTTGTCTTAGGCTATCCCCTTCTTGTCTATTTTGGTAACCGTTGCGAGCGTTGCTTTTGATGTTTTGGACATGGTGTCCGTGAAGATTATCATCATCCACATATGATGTCTTTGGCATAAGGGATTGACGTACTACCCTTATTTTACCATTTGGACAGATGTATACACTTATATCGGGCCACTTGGGCTAAATAGGCATATCTCCTTTTCAATGGGTACGGACGTATCGTTTTTAGGCTAGGACCTGTGCCGTCCTGAGTAGACTTTTGGCGATGTGTAGTAGTGCTTGGGAAGAAGATCCGAGCCTACTTGTCCGAGCCAAGACCAACTTGTATTAGCTACTTAGTGGGATTGACTTAACCCCTTTTGTACATTCGAGGGTCTTCTGTTGTGAGGCGTCCGACCCAGAGTTTGTTCGGTCCTAGGCTAGCTTTGCAGCTAAAGGTGTAAGACACCTTTCCTAGCCACTCCGGTGGTAGGGAACTTGTCCTAGCCACTTTGGCGTTGGAGTCGGTCCTAGCCACTTTGGTGGCAAGTGTTGGATGCTTGTTCTAGGGAGAATGGCAACTTCTCCTTTTTGTAGAGCGATGAGTGTCGTACTTGGTCCGGAGGACGTAGTCCGACCTTAGGACGCGGTGCCAAAGACATGGTCAAGGACCTGCTCCGAGGAAATGGTAAGAACCTGTTCCGAGGCCATGGTGAGAACTTGGTCCGAGGCCATGGTGAGAACCCGAACCGAGGACATGGTGAGAACATGGTTGAGAGCTTGGACCGAGGCCATCATGAGACCATGGTCCGAGGCCATGGTGAGAACCTGCTCCGAGGACATGGTGAGAACATGGTCCGAGGCCATGGTGAGAACCTGCTCCGAGGATATGGTAAGATCCTGCTCGAACCTGCTCCGAGGAGATGGTAGGACGCGGCGCCTAGGACCTGGTAAGGACCTTCTTTGAGGACAAGACGTCCTTATCACCGATGACTTCGTCAAGGACCTGGTAAGGACCTTCTTTAAGGACATGGTCCAACCCTAAGAGGTGATCCGGCCTTAGGGCGCCGAGGACATGGTGTTTAGGACGTGGTCCAAGGATTGTCTCTAGGGCGTGGTCTATCCTGCCTTCCCTGGATGATTTTTGCTAAATGCTCCACTGACCTCATCTTCTTTTACCTTCTCAAACCTTTTCGGGAAGAGGATGATGATGTCCACCTAAGACTTGATGGAGTCATTGGGTAATAGTGGTTGAGAGGTAAGACCTTTCATGTTATCATTCAGACCATTGGACTCCATCTGGCTCTCATACCTAGTCAGATGACCCATGCAAGTATCACCGTAGTATTTCTCATGAGCCTTTACCAATTTTCCCAGAGTAGCATTTTGAGTTTCAAAGGCCTCAAATTGGAGGTAGATCTCTTTAGCAGTGAGCCTCTCACCAGTCCTTGGATTGATTGCTACATCTGGAGGAAGATCCTTAATTTGAACCACCGGGATACTTTCGGCCATGTGATCACTTACTCTATGTTGAGGAGCCGAAAGGCGACTAGGACCTACTTCATCGGTCCTAGGCCTGACCGGACTTCTTTCGTGTTGGCCTTGGGACACGACTGCTCTCCTATTAAGAAGGTTGCGAAGATCTTCCTGTTGAACTTGTTCTCCTAATCTTTCCGAAATGGAGCGGTGTTCATTTCTAGATTGAGCCGGCTCAGCTTGCCTAGGAACCACCAAGGGTGGAGTAGCTTGAGGAGGCTGAACATTGTTAGAACCAAAACATCCTTGTATGGTGGTGAGTAAGAGGCCAAACTGGTTCTCATTCATTCCAAAGTCACTGGGACAAATGATCTGGCCATTAGGAAGAGTAAAGTTTCTGCCAGGTGGAGGACCATGTGTTTCTGTCGGAGGAACTTATCCTCCCACGCCTTGGACTGCCACTGCAAATCTTTGGGTTCTCGTCAAGTGTCGCTGACTCTTTCCTCCTCTGAAGAGACACTAGCAGTATGGCCATCGCTTGGATATTCATTAACGTTCCTTGACGCGCCTCTCGCCATGCGTCCTCTCCCAGTGGGAAGTCTCCTCTTGTCTAGAGTCGGAGTTCCTACTGTAGTAGCGTTCTCACGATCTTCCGGTCTTGCCATTGCTTAAAGAGCTACGAAACTTTTTGTAAAGTTTTCCACAGACGGCGCCAAAATGTTGAAGGTGAAGCCCCCAAACACTTAATAAGTTCTTCCTAAATCGCCTAGTCCAAATCACTATAGAACACCAGGATCCAAAGCAAGGGTCCAAAGCGAAGGTCCAAAGCTAAGGTCCAAAGTACAAACTGGGTAAGAACCCGAGGTCCTAAGCTTCTTCAAGGTGACTTCTTGGTAAGGACCTGAGGTTCTAAGCTTCTTCAAGGTGACTTCAGTAAGGACATGCACAAGTGACTTTTTTTTTGGGGGGGGAGGACCGTAGACCCGGTTTGAAGTGTCAAACCAGTCCGAGACTTTACTCAAGAGAGACTGAAGATCTACTCTGTATAATAGTCGGGAAGGTAAGAGCCCGGGTAGAAGACTTACCTCGCGCTGTGAGGATATGTCCCATATTTATAGGTTTCCCTTGAGAAAGGGAGGACTCACAAGATTGGGCCAAGTGTGCGTCCCAGATTGTGCCACCCATGCCTTGATAGGCCCATGGCCCAATGCCTTGATAGGCCTATGGCCCAATAGGTTGGTTGGGGTTAGGACGTCCTGCTTAGGGCTTTAGTCCGGGACGGAGCAGTAAGGACGCCTTGGGCATATTTCTGTATCAACACACATAGTGCTCTTTTTCTTTTTCTTTTTCCTCTTTTTTCCCAATGTGATGCATTTGACATGAAAATACTTGGAATTACAACCCACTGTTCAATCATGTTTCTCTCCACCTGGACTAAAAGTTGCCCATTCCATCTTCTTATTTTCCTCGAGCGACTATTAAACCCCATCAATTCACACATCCTGACCGAAGCAGTCACCGGAGCTAAACAGCTAGCTTCTAAACAGTTCCATATTGGAACTAGCTATTTCATAGCTGCAAACATAAACAAAATATTTACTGCATGATGTTACTATGATTTTTAGAAGTCAGCTGAACATTATGAAATCGAAAACATAGCATGATATTTGTCCCACCCCTCGATGAGGATAATTTTCATATCTCCAATGAGGATTTGATAAATCATGGGGAAGATGAGTATTAAATATATCCAATCTATGATGGATTAAAGTAGAAGTTACCAATATATAGTTAGAATTGTATACTATGATGGACTACGTCGTTCAGGTGAAGTTCACATATATCTACAAAAACAGATTCATTGATACAAGAAAATAGATAGAGGAGTCAAATATATAAATCATATATGCATATCCGAGTCGACTCTTCATGTCTAGGATCCATCCAAATTAGGTTCAAACAAGTGATGAATTGCAAAAGCTAGCTCTTCAAACGATGCTTATATTATGTAATACTTAAACCGATATTTTTTTTATATATATAATCATATTATAATATATTCGCATGAAACAAGACAATGGCATGCACATGCTTGTTGCCATGTAAACTAATTAGTAATAATTTTCAATATAATAAATTAACACATAATTAATCTTATGTTTAAGTTCCTCTCGATCTTCTATTACTATAGATTATCGATCTATATCAAATTCCATTTCTTTCCATTGTTCTCGTATCTTGCCGTGCCGATCGACGATTATCAGCCAATTCTATTAACTGTAATGACATCAAATATGATAACCAAATCAACAAGGCCTCTTTTGCCTTTGTGTAGTTTGCAAAATTATTTGAGTACGTACATACTATTAATTAAACTTCATTTTTTCGGCAAATTAATTATAAAATGATTAAATCATCACTACAAAAAAAATGGTTATTTGAGAGGAATTTTTTCCTCTCAATAGGCCCAAAATTCCTCACAGTTGACTATTTGAGAGGAAAAAAATCCTCACAAGCTTGTCACCATAACCTCGTCACAATAGGCTATAGAGAGGAGGGGTCCATTTCCTCTCAATTGGTGCAATACCAATTGTGACGAAAGTTCCTCTCAATAGGCCCTGAATAATATAAAAAAGAAAAATTAAAAAACCTTGCTGCCCAATATGAAAAAATAGCACCTATTTCATAACTTCAATACAATAACAAGCTTCCAAACCATCAATATGGAAATATTATTTGATCAATACAATCACAATACAGCACACCATATATTCACATGGACAAACTTATTTCTGCTATACACCAGATACTCCAGCATGATACCACAAAAATCAAACTGTTCCACGGAATGCTTCTCGCGAGCCAAAAGAATCTGTTGCCATATGCTGCCAGCAGCTGCAATGATAGTATGGTATCAATATCTAAACCAAAAGCAACATATAACAACATCAGGCAACATATAACAGCATCAGGGAAGAGGAGAGGAGAAAGGAAGATAGAATGAAACAGAGGATAGGAGAGACAGAGCAGAGAGTAGAGCAATGCAAAAATCTGCAATGAAAGTGCAGTTGACTTAAATAGCAGAGTTATAAAGAGAGGCAAGTACTTACCGTGATATCAATCAGGAAATGATCAATCTTTCTCTTCCGATTCAGAATCAAGTTCTGCAAACAACCAACTAATCAAACATAACATACTAAATGATAAACAACTATTGAGAAACTGAAGTATATACCAAGAAACAGATCACCATTAATGCCGGGTATACTTTGCAAGATTTGTTTCATTTTGGCCATTTGACTTTCCATCTTACTCATATTTTTACTTTGTTGTGCCAACTTATCATTTATATCAATACCAGAAAAAGTATTTCCACAACTACGTCGAACTTGGACTCCGTATCCCATTCCCTTCACATATCCAGGACGACTTCACCTTTGTTTTGGTACCAAGTGAATGTACAAAGTTATTCTTCTATTATAAGAGAGTATGATTTCAAGATTGAAATAACTTTGTAAGTGAAATAACTTTGTTTTGTAATTGAAATAACTTTGTTTTGTAATTGAAAGAAGAAGAGAGGGAGAAAAGAGAATGAATGAAAAAAGAGAAGGAATGAAGAACTTCACCTTTCAATGTAATACATCCAACGTGCTTGTACAGGTCCAGCTAGCAAAGCCTCCCGAGGCAAGTGCACACACAAATGGACCATGATGGTGAAAAATGCGGGTGGAAAAATCTTTTCTAACTTGCAGAGTATTAGGGGAATGTTCTCTTCCAATTTTTCTACATCTTTTTCCTTCAATGTCTTGGAACATAACTCCCTAAAAAATTCACCCAACTCAAATATAGCATCAACTACTTCCTTGGTTAGAAAACCACGTATCCCAACCGGAATGAGTTCTTGGAGAAGAATATGGCAGTCATGTGATTTTAAGCCACTTAACTTTTTTTCCTTTATGCATCTTGAGATATTTGCTGCATATCCATCAGGTAGCTTGACAGATTTTAAAAACTCAAGGAATTTTTCCTTTTCATCTGAGGAAAGGCTATAACATGCCACTGGCTTCACCGGCTTATTGTCACTTTGACGTATCTGCATATGTAACTCTTTTCTTATTCCTCTATCGCGCAAGTCTTCTCGTGCTTTTTCATTGTCCTTTGTTTTATCTTTTATATCAAGAAGTGTAACGATAAAGTTTTCAGATACATTCTTTTCGACATGCATAACATCCAGCACGTGTCTAATCAGCAAGTGGCACCAATATGGCAGTTCAAATAATTTACTCCTCTTCACCCAATTAGCTTGATTTTCAGCTCTCTTTCTTTTTCGATTCAACCGTGGATGTTTTCCTAGGTTTTTTAAATACACCTGCCAAACTATCCACCCAACTTAGAACGTTAGTACCACATAACTCTTCAGGTCGTGACCTATGTTCCTCTTTACCATTAAAAGATCTTTTATTTTTGCGCCATCGGTGATCCTTCGCTAAGAAGCGTCGATGCCCTATAAATTCAGTTTTGGATCTTAAACTCTCCGAAGGAGTTTCATCAAAACAGCAAGGGCATGTAAATTTACCCACTGTTACCCATCCTGTAAGTACTGCATATCCAGGAAAGTCACTAATGGTCCACATGACCATGGCACGCATTTGAAAAGATTCTTTAGAGAAAGCATCATATGTGTTAAGACCTATTTCCCATAATTCTTTCAAATCATCGATTAAAGGACGGAGAAAAACATCGATATCTTGTCCCGGAGAACGTGGACCCGGAATAAGCAAAGACATCATAAGGAATTCTTCTTTCATGAACATAAAGCCTGGTAGGTTATAAACTGTAAGAATGACAGGCCACATACTATAAGAATTTTCCAAATTGGACCATGGTGTAAAGCCATCTGCAGCCAAACCTAATCTTATGTTACGGGCATCTTGAGCAAATTCAGGAAACTTTGCATCAACATGCTTCCAAGCACGAGAGTCAGCCGGATGTCTCATTACACCTTCCTCAACTTTGCGCTGATCCTTATGCCATCTCATTTTTTTAGCCGTTTTACTAAACATAAAAAGTCTTTGCAATTGTGGCTTAATTGGAAAGTATCTCAATACTTTCCTAGGAGATTCATCACCTAACTTCCACCTAGGTTCATCACATATGGGACAATGTGTTTTATTCTCATTTTCTTTGTAATAGAGTACACAATCATTTTTACACACTTCAATTTCTTCATAACCAGTTCCGATCTCATCTAAAATCCTTTTAGCACCATAAAATGAAGAAGGGAGTGTATTACCTTCCGGTAATATATATTTAAGAAACTCAAGTAGCATATCAAAACTCTTATTACTCCATTTGTTCCGGACCTTGATATGCATTAGTTTGATAACAGTCGATAACAAAGACTCTTTACACCCTAAATATAATTCTGTTTTGGCATTTTTTTAAAAATTCACTAAAGCATCCAGGTGCTTGTTCTGCCATTTCGCATAACATCTCACATAAACCATCATCATCAGATTCTACAAATTCATCATTCATCTCATTCATATCATCATTTCTATTAACACCCTCCCCATGCCAAATCCATTCCGTGTAACTTTTTGAAAAACCATTAAGGTGCAAATCTTTCCCAACTTCCTCAATAGTCTTGTATTTCGTAGTTAGGCATATACAACACGGACATCTGATCAAGCTATCAAACCTCTTATTGTTTATTCTAGCAAAATTAAGAAAAGAATCTACTCCCTCCTTGTAGATTGCTGAAAACCTATCCTTCTCATAAATCCAACTTTTATCCATTTATATTACCCAAAATATCAGACAGATTACCTGAAATTAAATTTAGTAAATAAGTTCAGAATTTCACAGCGCATACACGAACAAATCATGCATCAAACACATTCATAATTGCATAAAACTAAATCATAAAAACCATAATCAGCTAAAACACTAGCAACAAAATAAATTACAAGTCAATCCTAATCAGAATCAATCAGATAATTTCTGAATACACATAACAAAATAGATCAGAGAGTACTAACTGACATGTAAAGTTATGTAAAACAGTAATAACGATCTATTTGCAATACCTTGGCTGCAGAAGAAACCACGAGATGTACTTCCGGTATATTGCTGATCCAATTTCACCAGTGCAAAAGGGGATTAGTACCTGAACAAAAATATTAGAAACCAAAAATATCGGATCACAGCAACGGAGTTTTTCTCGATCAGCTAGTATTAGAAACAGATAATATATGCTCGATCAGCTCTATTTGAATTAGGGATTTGATCCAACTTAGAAATTAGGGAAAACAGAAAATCAATCTACGAGACTCACAGTGTAAAATCGATCCTTCTGATGCAAACAGTTAGCAAAAATCAAGAAATCCGATCGAAATCCGCCATGGGAGAGCTCTGGAGTTTTTCTCGTAAGCTTTGGGAATGAAGAGTGAAATCGAGCTTGTGACTTGGCTTGTTTTGTTTTTTCTTTCACATAAAGATAACATGGTGAATTGCATAATAGTCCACAGGTCTACACAATTACAAATTTGCCGCCGAAAATCGTAAGTAACTTATCAAATTACAAAATTACCCCAATATAGTGAGGAATTAAAATTCCTGCCTATTTTTATCAGTTGAGAGGAACTTTCCTCTCAGTTGCTACCTATTGAGAGGAAGTAATATTCCTCTCACTTGTTTAGCAATTGGCAAGTTTTCTTGTAGTGCATAGATTAATCATAAAATGATTAAATCATGTTAGTCAAATTATAAAATGATTAATTATTGGCTTGAAGTATATATGAATACGCAAAGAAAACAAAGTTTTTATTTAACCTCTTTTCAGCACAAAAAAAAAATTGGCTAAAAAAGTCCAACCTGCCGGATTCGAACCAGCGACCTAAGGATAGCCATGTTCAGATTACAGTCCTCCGCTCTACCAACTGAGGTAAGGTCGGTTTTATTCTAAATGAGGTCAATTATATATAAATACATGTTTTACAAAAATTTCCGGCATTTGATCATATAAAATAAGTCAGTATCAGCTAATTTATACTCAAATCCCTTGTAGAACATTGCATGAGCATTAGAGCACATAGTGTGCATGTAAGTTGAAACATTTTGAGTTTATAAAAAATCAGAATAATTGTATCATTTGAAAGATATATACCATATACTAACATATTAATCCATTCGAAGTCAAGCCAACCAAAGAAAAGATCATCATCTATTGCTATTGGATCGTGAAATGTTGCAGAAACACCATGACCGAAACATATTTGATGCAAAATGTTGCAGAAACACCATGACTGAAACATATTAATTAATCCATTCAAAGTCAAGCCAACCAAAGAAAAGATCATCATCTATTATGTGATGCGCCCCGCCCGTGTGCACAAAATAGGTGGCACATGACTGAAACATATTTGATGCAAAATGCTAAAAGTTTATAAATTAAAATTTAATAATTCAACGCCGGCGTGTTATATTTTATCATTCCATTTATGATCAATATTACCTCAGTCGTGCTACTCGTGCCCTCTAGATAGAGAATTATGATTTTTATTTTCCTTTGTAGGGATGGGATCCATCGCAAGGACATGTATAGTTGTGGAGAGGGTGAGCTAGGATAAATTTTCAGCTAGGGCGTATATCTTTTAAAAAATATTACTACTAACGAAAGATTTTTTTTAATACTGTTTTATACAAAATATAATAAAAATAACACATAAATAGTGACATTTTTTTTATGAAAATCAACTATATAAACAAGAAAAATAAAATCTCACACAAAAAAGGTAGGTCGAAATGTCGAAAAATCACGGGAATAACACCAAAAATAACTTTAGAAAATCAGAATGGGTAGGGCACTTGCCCTAATGTGACTTTCAATATCATTAAATATTACATTATGCATGCGGCATCAAATAATGGAAATGAATTTCAATATCAAGAAATACCATGGCACAATAAAAGTTAATCCTATACTTAGGAATAATACATTAAAGAATTTCTCAAAGATAAAGATTGTGTATAAAATTTTCAAGGCGGGGAAACATGGGGCACGAACTCATTTGATGATTTTGAAAGTAAAGATGAGAAATCTACAATGAGCAAGTGCTCTTAATCTGACTTTAGTGTGCTAGCTAGGTGATGATAATTTTCTCTTACAAGTAAAATAAACATAGTAGTAGATATTATTGATGGAGTCCTAGACATAGTAGAAAAGAGCTCACTTTCTTGTCTCCAAGAAAACAGCCTTAAAAACCTAAACCCTAGGATTATAGTGTAACCTCAAGGAATGACTATATATCCTGATTGATCGGGTAAAAGTAATAAAATGCTTCCAAGGTTAGAGAAAAATTAGGAGTGTCCTTAATTAATTAAGTAATTACGAGGCGACACGAGCACTTTACCGGCGTTCCCTCCCACTACCATCCATCTTCTTCTTGGAGAATTTTTAAGTGTCAAAAAATATTTCTAGTCTTGGATTTTCGTGAGTACGTTGTTGCCATTTCCAAGATTAATCTCCCTTGTTTGCTCACAATCAAAAAATGTCTTTGCAATCACACCCCCTTAAAGATATACTATAGGAATTTAAATTTTTAAACATGCCGCGATCATTAATTTATTTGAAAGTCTATGATACCATCGAACTTCTGTGGTTATGTTACGGATTCGTATTCCTAACGCACCAGAAGCCCAACTTGAAATACCTGGATTAGAGAAGGGCGACGATGAAGAAGAATAAGGGCCTTGAGCCCAGTTTATTTATGCTCTAGAATATTCATTTTCATTGGTTTACTTAGTTAAAAGACTAGGATGATTTATTTCTAGAATATTCGCAGTATATACTCTAGAATATTCCCTTCTGTTGGGTTGTTTTGCTATTAAGCTAGGGTAATGGGCTAGGCCTGCTAGCCTATAGGTCGTTTACTCAACTATATAAGCACATGCAACCCCCTTCATTTCATTACGATTAATATGTTGAACTAGTTCAAGAGTCTACGAAGACGACACATCTTTATGTGGTAAATCCGGGATATTAGCCTAAGAACGTGGAATACTGTTAGTCGATGGATCTTCCCAAGGTAAGTAACCATCGTATTCTTATGTACTGGTTGATTTGTCTGTCCAATCTAGAGTATTCTTGTGTACCAGATTGGAGATCTCTCTTTCTATCCCTTTCTAGCTCTCTGTTCGTAACAATTGGCATCAATAGCCTGTTGTTCCTTACCCACGTTATTCCGCTGCAACTTTGGTTATTGGGACAACAAAACCAAGAAAAAGAAGAATTTTCGTGTAAAGTGGGTACAAGGTCTGACTGAGAAAACGCAGCTTCGACTACAAAAAATTCCTTTGTTTAGCGACGGATAAATCCGTCACTAAACAGGGGCCGATCCGTCGCTAAGGGTTTAGCGACGGATAAAAATGTCGTCATCATTTTCTTCGTCACAAAGATCCTAACGACGGATAATCTATCCGTCGCTAAATAACGACGGATTGACTGTTGACTTTTTAGAGAGACGGATTTTATCCGTCGCTAGAAAGTTGATTTTTCCTTTTTTTTAAAAATCAAAATCTGCTCTATTTAACGATTTTATCTGTCGCTAAATAGAGACAGAATTAGTGACGAATAGGTCTTTTTCCTTTTTTTATTTTTAAATTAACTGGAAATTTAGCGACGGATAACTATTCGTCGCTAAATAGAGCATATTTTGATTTTTTTTTTAAATTTTGATGCCTGTTTTCATATTTCACCTGTTTCACAAATATAATGTCCAATAGTAAATCCAGAATGATGAAATTGTTTTAATTAAACAGAAATCATTCGACAAAATACAAATTATCCGTAATAAAATGAAATATCCGTACATAAGCTAGAACAAGAGGTCAAGTGGCAGAAAAACAGAAGTTTAAAACGAAATATCTAGGAGAAGCATAACAAAAATGTATCAAGGCTAAGAAGACGTCATTTTCTTCTTGAATTGACAGCTCCCGAATGTCGATCAATCTCACCACCTCAGCCTGAAATCGTAAAGTGCATACCATGAGTTATGGATGAAAAATTACACAAACTACAGAAATGGTGACTAACATGTCACCCACATATAGTGGCTAACATACTACTCATATTGTCCTAAAAGCAGCTAAGACAATGCATATCACCCAAGTTCAGTCGTCTCACATATAGTGGCTAACACACGACTCAAATTGTCCTAAAAGTAGCTAAGACAGTGGTGACTGACATATCATCCAAGTTCAGTCTCACATATAGTGGCTAACACACCACTCATATTGTCATAAAAGCAACTAAGACAATGGTGACTAACATATCACCCAAGTTCAGTCTCACATATAGTAGCTAACATACCACTCACAAATAAAGGACAAACAAATAAAGTAGAATGATCATATTATTACAAATAAGATACGAATATATACACTAACCTAAAGATGATTACGTATATATTCAAGCATATGATATACACTTGCAAATAATCAAAAGTTCATCATCCTCTCAATGGTCATGTCAAAATCCTCATCATCATCATCTTCATCATCCATTTCTTTCCCAGCATTGATTTTAGCCATGTTTGCATCTTCATCGGCCTTCATTTCTGCCTCCAATGCTCTATCGAAAGCAGAAAAACCTGTCCACATGTCTGCATAGGAGAGCGTATCGCAATTTCTACATACATATAAAAAACCGAGGTTAAATATTAATTGTGCTAAATTAACTACAAAATACAGTTTACATGTTAGAAATGAAATCACTACTAAGAAAGACGAATTATACTTACTCGGGAGAACTCCAATGATACTCCAATGAATCGAGTGGAGGCGGCAATGGTGTACGCGACGGTGGTGGAGAAACCTTCATTTCATCATCTTCATCATCCATTTCTTTCCCAGCATTGGTTTTAGCCATGTTTGCATCTTCGTCGGCCTTCATTTCTGCATTCAATGCTCTATTGAAAGCAGAAAAACATGTCCACATGTCTGCATAGGAGAGTGTATCGCAATTTCTACATACATAAAAAAAAAAAAAAAAAAAACGAGGTTAAATATTAATTATGCTAAATTAACTACAAAATACAGTTTACATGTTAGAAATGAAATTACTACTAAGAAAGACGAAGTATACTTACTCGGCAGAACTCCAATGATACTCCAATGAATCGGGTGGAGGCGGCAATGGTGGAGGAGGCGACGAAGGTGGAGAAGTCATCCTTGAAGATATAATAATAGCTTTCATATTGTAGATTAAAATAGTAGTAATTCACAACAAGTCAATACGAGCAAATTATACTAGAACCAATTCCAATTCCTGGCTATAATTGCATTGTTAATTATAATACGTTCCAAATTTCATGAATTACATGCATTTTACGTTAAATTTTTTTTTTATGAATTTCAAAATTCCATTACAATTACGAATTATAAATTAAAACAGTAGTAATTCTTTCTAAGTTAATACGAGTCAATTATACTACAACCACCAAAATCACTAAATTTAAATGGTCTCAAAAAAACTCAACCAAATCTCACTAATTCTACTACATATACGAAAACATCAAATTAAATACCATACATACTTACAAACATCCTAACATGATACTAACAATTCAAAAACATACAATTGCTCGAAATTGACCTAAATCTATCAATTAAATAACCTCAAGCTTAACCCACTACTTAATATAAACTAAACTAGCTAGTGCAAACTTCTAAAAACATACAATTGCTCGAAATTAGCAAAAATCCCAAATTTAACAAAGTAAGGGTTGTAGACTAATGCCTTCAATTACGGAAAAATAGCCGAAGAAAGATGAAATTGAATGGCCACCCGAGTCCCTTGTTCCACGAGCTTCGAAAATAGTCCAAGATTGGCCGGAATGGTGGAGTTTTGGTCGGAATTTGAAGGTGGGCGAAAATGGCGAAGAAGAGGAGAAGAAATGAAACATAATAGAAATGGGGGAAAGAATCTGCTCCTCCCGTTTTTATAACAGTCAACGACGGATAGAATTATCCGTCGCTATTTAGCAACAGATAATATATTCGTCGTTAGTTTTAATTTATTTTTTATTTTTAATTAAATATTTAACGACGGATAATCTATCCGTCGTTAAAATACTATATTTCATTTTTAAAAATCAAAAAGTCAACAAAAATCCGTCGTTATTTAGCGACGGAAATAACGACGGATTAGCGACGGACAGGGCGAAACGCCTATCCATCGCTAAATTTGACCGATTGGTTGCTAAATAGCGACGGATAGAATCCGTCGCTATATTCCAGATTTCTTGTAGTGCCCGTTCATCTAACCGTTAGATTGTCGTGAGATTTGGACAGAAGTTAGCTAACATACCGATCTACATTGTGGACGGTGGAGATTGTATTATCTAAAGTTTTGGTCTTTCAAATCTGGGCCGCCGGCAGCTGCTGTCGAGGAGAAATTATTTGAATTTCTTTGAATACATGAAGCCACCGTGTTGCTACAAGTTGTGCTTTTGCTTCTTTAACCTAGTAAGGAATTGGTATGCTTGACTTACGACCTTAATGGATTTCGAGGAATACACCTACTCCGAGTTTAATGTGGTAATCCCTTCCGATGAATTATGTTACATATGCAATTCATCTATTTCTGAAGAAATTCATTATTATGGTGATGATATTGGGATGGAAGAGGAAAGTTATGTCTATGAAAAATGACAACACATATTGGGAGTATGTTGAGGTTTCCGAGGACGAAGAGTCCACAAATCAAGTCCGTGAATTCTTGCCGCCACACGATGATAGAACATATACGCATATGCGCCAAATCTAGGAACTCACTATTGGTCTCATCTGGATGATGACTCTGGAAGGTCGTACGACCGTCACAAATCGATGCGTAACCATAGAAGGAGATCAACTGAATCTAATCATTCTTATGTGCGAACCAGACCATCCAATAGTTCCCAGGGAAGTTGTACAAGAAAGGACGCTCTGTCTGAATTTCCGAAGTTCTCTGAAAAACATCCTCTCAACTGGTTTGACAAAGCAAGTCACTACTTCGAAGTGAACAAAATTAAGCGAAGAGAGCGAGTCGACCTAGCCTCGAATTACCTAAAAGGAATGGCAAGAGACTGGTGGCTTTGTTATTCAATCGATAATAAATCTTCGAAGGTGTCGTGGTCAAAATTTGAGAAAGGCCTGTTGAGAGTGTTCGGGGAATCCAAGGTAAAAGATGGCAAGGGCGCTAATGAGAAGCTCAAACGAGTTGGAGGACATAAATCTAAACTCGAGCGATACAAGCCTGGACATGAACCCAGACAAAGGAACGTTTCATATTGCTCTGATGATAGACGTCAACGAGAACATAAACTGAAAGAGAGTCGTGCTCCGGATAGAAGCTCGTGTTACAATGCAGAAGAATTTCCTAGAACAAAGTCTAATGAGGTAACGGATTCTAATCTTTCGCGTGACTTAGGAGATATTGCCATGAGCAAGGAGGAGCACAAGTCTTTTACTTATGAAGAAGAGAATGGTCAGGATAATGATGATAATCCTCAGATAGACTTCTGGGATATGGAGTTGAATAAGAAGATTGATTCATTGTTCGATATGACCAATTATGATGAGATCCAACCTGACAAGACCGACTCTAAAAGTTTCTCGATGAATCAAATAGTTCAAACATTCGCCTAGGTACTGTATGTGTTACGCTCTAACTTTCATCTTGAAATTGAACTTAACTATAAGAATGATGAGAGTATGGATACATTTGTTAGCGAGTCGAACTCGGGCCCTGTGAAAGGTGAATTCAGTACTTGTGTTCAAGAATTAGATCTATGTAATTCTGAAATGAATATTCTATGGAGAACCAAGTTTGATGAGGAGGCCGAAGCTTACAGGTAGGGGTGTACGCGGGCAGGTGCGGGCGGTTTTTTACCAAATATTCAACCGACCCACCTATAGCGGGTGGACAGAATATTGAACCATGGCGGGTGAGCAGTTTATCAAACCACGGCGGGTGGGTTGACATTTAAGTGGGTGAATGGCGGGTGGATGGCGGGCGGGTTCAACGTATAAAATAAACATGCTATAATATAGCATAACTTACATTCTCAGCCTCAGACAGAGCATAGCAATTAGCAAAGTACAAACTTGTCTACTCCAAACAACATAAAACACCAAGTCTAGTCCTTATTCATTTTGAACTTCATCACAACAAAAACACATAACAAATGTAATAGAAGAAAGAACAAAATAGAATTGATAAAATTTGGAAAAGGGTGAAGTGGGTGTTACACATTAGCTATAAGAGAGAGAGCCAGTGCGGAAGATGGAGATCGGCGAGTCGAGGAGGAGAGGTTGCGAATGACGAGTGGAGGAGACGCCTGCGAAGTCTGAGCAGGCCGAAGGAGGAAATTTGAGATCGACGGCGAGTGGAGGAGGAGTGCGATCGGCAATGGCGAGTGGAGGAGGACCAGCCGGGCCGATTGAGAGAGAAAGAGAGGACGGCTAGGTTTAGGAATTAGGAAATAGGAATAGCAGCTGTTCTCTGTTGTGTGAAATTGGAATGAGGTCATATACTCATATTAATTCTTATTTCTTATATTTACTATATAACTATATAATAAATAAATATATATATATATATATATATATATATATATATATATATATATATATATATATATAATTTACATGGGCGGGTGGGTGGCGGATGACTTCGCTCGCACCCGCCACCCGCCCGTCCGCCCGAAGCGGGTGATTAAATTTTCGACCCACGGCGGATATTTTTAAAAATTTCACCGGCGGGTGCGGTTTGCGGCGGGCGGCGCGTGTGGGTATTTTTTATGTACAACCCTACTTACAGGGGAGTTTCTTGCATTGACATTGTGCATGAAGACAAAGAAGAGAAGCTTGAAGAAGATGGCCTTGAGTTATGGCAAGAGGATCTGCAGGGGCAACCAACTGCGCAAGTACCTGATGGAGCGGAAATCACCAGCAAGTTCACCTGGCAAATTCAATATTCTCAGGTACCAACTGTTGTAGGTTCAGACTATATTTTGGCAGGAAACGATTAGACCAGACGCGAAGCAATGTTGCGTGAGGCTACTGAACTCTTGATATCACATTGTCCGAATTTCGATGACAACAGGGGTTAGGCACACACACATTGTCACCGTTTCTGATGTGGAGAGGTGTCAAGTTTAGAAGCGGTGCAATGACACGTATAGGTGGAGTCGTTATGCTTGACATTGTGTCTGCTTGTCTTCTGAAGAAATGGAGACACATGAGTTTGGATCTCCGAATTCCAAATCAGAGGTGTTTAATGAAAGGAATGATGAACGGAACGTGTATGAGCACTACCCCTTGAAAGATAGGGTGCCCAATGGAATCTTGATGGACAAATTCGGCATGAGAGACGAGTCTTATCAGGTACGTGTTCTCTCATATATTTTGCAGGTAGTAGCGGACATGATACAAAGTCTGTGAGATCCCATGTGAAATCAAATTATGTACCTACTACGTTGCAATTGGGTATGGGTGACTCATCTAAGCACTACATACATGCAACTATTTTGGGATTCTTCATAGAAGTTTGGTGCGTGTTCGATAGAGGAAAGAAGGTCCTAGGTAGGAAATTGATAAGATGTGTGGGTGCTCGTCCCGTGATGTGGCCACGATGGTTTCGTCTACTCCTTTATGGAACCATAGTGATTGTTTTCAAGATAATTGAATGTGTGGGCTATGCCACTTCATCATGCTCTGATGCAACAAGGGTGTTTGATCCAGGAAGGTCAAAACCAACTCAAGTTCATGAGCCTATTATGGCAGGACATACTAATTGGGGAGCGCATTTGGGCCATGTCATTCTGGTGTATGACCCTGGAGGAAGAAACGTAGGAACAGGGGGAGGGAGGTTGAGGAAGCCCGCGTCGAAAAGGGAAGGATTTTATGCTATATATGAGGAGGCTTAGTCTTTGGAGTCAACAACACCGCATCTTCGATTCAGGAGGAAAACAAGCATGGCTGATTGCTATGACCTTAAGGACTAGGTCAATTTCCAGGGGGCGGTAATGTTACGAATTCGTATTCCTAACGCACCAGAAGCCCAACCTGAAGTACCTGGATTAGAGAAGGGCGGCGATGAAGAAGAATAAGGGCCTTGAGCCCAGTTTATTTATGCTCTAGAATATTCATTTTCATTGTTTTACTTAGTTAATAAGTCTAGGATGGTTTATTTCTAGAATATTCCCATCATATGTTCTAGAATATTCCCTTTTGTTGGGTTGCTTTGCTATTAAGCTAGGGTAATGGGCTAGGCCTGCTAGCCCATAGGTCATTTACTCAACTATATAAGCCCATGTAACCCCCTTCATTTCATTACGATTAATATGATGAACTAGTTCAAGAGTCTACGAAGACGACACATCTTTATGTGGTAAATCCAGGATATTAGCCTAAGAACGTGGAATACTCTTAGTCGACGGATCATTCCCAAGGTAAGTAACCATCGTATTCTTGTGTACTGGTTGATTTTCCTATCCATTCTAGAGTATTCTTGTGTATCGGATTGGAGATCTCTCTTTCTATCCCTTTCTAGATCTCTGTTCGTAACAGGTTATATGAGTTACTTACTATTGAGAAATTAATGAGAAAACCTAGCTTGCGATTTTCTATTTTAGATATAGACATTGCTACTAAGATAAGATAATTAATAAAATTTTATAGGTAGGTGCAAAAGAACATAAAAAGGAAGATGGGCGTTTATAATCTAAATATTAGAAATGTTGAAAGACTTTAGACTTATCTATCTATATTAATATTAAAAAATACTTTTTGGACCTATAGACTCATACCAAAATGTATTATTTCAATTTTACCCTTAAAGGATTCATGTACTAAGTATCATACATGAACAAAAGTTAAGTTAAGAAAAAACATTAATAGTTCATGTACTAGGATAAGTAATAAAATATATACTAATAACCATGCAAGGTGAAAATAACTATCGATGCATGAATGGAACAAAATATAAATAAAGCTCTTAAACTTCCTTAGCTTCTATTATCATCTGCCATTGCTATAAATTTACTCATATCCTTTTCAACGACAAAACTTCAAGAATTAATCACGAAAACTCTCTTCATTGCTCTGCAAGCTTCACCATTGTCGTGTAGTAAGTCTCAATAGAGCAAGATCAAGAGATTAGGAATGTCAAAGATAAGGACGACAAGGAATGAATGTTGTAGAGCCCGAGAACGCAAGATGAAGATACTGCCAACGAGAAAGAAAATGACAACAAGCGGTGAACGAAGAAGAACGAGACTCATATCTACAATGCAAACGTCAAAATTTACCAAACACGAACAACCACATGAGTATTGATTAGGTACTTTTAATATTGATTTATAATTACACCAGCTCCCTCTAGTAAACACCCCCACTCATTGTAGTCCTTGACATTTCAACAATTACAGATTGGCCCATTTCCTAATTTTAAAGTTTACCATCCAAACATGGACTTATCTTAAACCCTCACATATCTTCACTATCCTTCTTATTCAACAATAAATAACTTTTCGCACCATTTCAATAAAATTTGTTGGATTTTTATCATCATTGTTGTTCTATAGAGGAACCATAGTTTGGCCATTAAATAATACACTACACATGCTTCCGACACAATAATACGCGTAGCTTGTTATTTATAATTCTAATATTTTATTTTCTAATATCATAGAAATATTCTCAATTCGGTGCATCATTATAACTCTAGTATCATGTTTGCAAACATCATACGAATAATTGTAGCTAGTATTTTATTTCCTAATATCATACAAATAATTTTAGTATTTTATTTGCCAACTTTGGCTTAAGTTTTAATTTTTTTTACATTTCACATATCTATCTTACCCATTCAATTTTAATTTGGTGCATACATGCCTTTTTCTGATTAAGGTTCCCTTCTAGTTTGTTGATGTGATTATTACCTTTTATTTATATTTTAGAATTTTTTTTTGTTATGTTGTCGTATATTTAACAAAATATAATCTTAGTTTTTTATTACACTTGGTTTATATATGTAAAAAAAAGTGAATTTCATGTGGTACCTCTATTAGATACCCCAATGATATTATTAGTAGTTAGTACTGCATATTTAGGTTTGAAGTATCATAATTTGACCGGTACTAATTAAATGGCAAACTCACCTAACGAAGCATTGGATAAATGGAGGAAATAAAATATAACAAAAAACTTGGCTCAAGTTTGAATGAACTTTTTAATTTAACTTAAATCTCATACGTTCATCTTACACATTCTATTTAAATTTGGTGCTAACACGTGTCCCATTATTTTATTTGATTATATCCCTTTTATTTGGAGCAATAATAATTGTTTATATCAATTTCATAATAAAATGAATGTTAATAATAGAAGTGTAAATTGTAAGTTTAAATTAAGGATGTGTTTGGCTACAATTTGACCTTTAGACTATATTGTTATTGATTTATGAAACCTTTCCTAATGCGTTATTGTTGATATGTCAGGGACCCTGTTGTTATTACGAAATTTATTAGGGGGAGCAAATGTAATTCACTCTAATAGTACATGCGTTAAGAAATCACTCCATATTATGGTGAATTTTTCATATCAAATTACTATGTATCTCAAATATTTTGCATGCGGGTACCGCGTGCATATTAGCTAGTAATATAAGATGTGAATAATCCATCCATATATTATGTAATCACAATGGTCTAAACCTCACCAGATTCATTCAGTCCTACGTGGAATTTTGTGGAATTAGTTACATTTTAGTCAGTATATATTTCAATGTTATTTTTGGTATGTTGACTGCATATATAATTTTTATTAAATCTCATATAACTTTATCTAAAAAATCCGAAAAATATATGGAACATATATTTGAATTCGTCGTGACAAGACGAATCCATAGACACCAATCTTGAATACTATTATTAATTAAATAAATTATTTTATCTATTAAAATAAAATATAAATTTATTAAATTAAATAAAATGAAATATTGAAATTTTAAAAATAAAGTATTTATTAAATTAATTCAATCCTACGTGGAATTAGTTGCATTTTCAACCGATATATACATATTTCACAGTTTATTTTTGGTATGTTGGTTGCATATATAATTTTTATTAAATCTCATATAACTTTATCTACAAAAATTCGAAAAATATTTTGAATATATATTTGAATTCCCCGTGACAAGATAAATCCATAGACACCAATCTTGAATATTATTATTCATTAAATAAATTATATTATTTATTAAATAAAATAAAATTTATTAAATAAGATAAAATGAAATAATTAAATTTAAAAAATAGAGCATTTATTAAATTAATTCAATCCTATGTGGAATTTTGTGGAATTAGTTGCATTTTCAACCAGTGTATATTTCACTTTTTTTTTTTTTGTATGTTGGCTGCATATATAGTTTTTATTAAGTCTCATATAAATTTATCTACAAAACTCCGAAAAATGTTTATGTTTAAATTAATAGATATTTATATTTTTAATTAATATATAATAGATATTTATATTTTCAATTATACATTTTGATTCTACGGTTGAGTAGATTCCGGGTAGGGGGAGAGAATTTTGTTGCATAAAGTTTTGCCAGGTTAAACGTGAGGAACTGAGGCTAATGTTTTAGCACTTAGATTATCAGTTGGGTGTTCTTATATAATATAATATAATATAATATAATATAATATAATATAATATAATATAATATAATATAATATAATATAATATAATATAATATAATATAATATAATATAATATAATATAATATAATATAATATAATATAATATAATATAATATATAATGTTGATGAGCTAAACCCACCAGATTCATTCAAATTTCATTCATCCTACGTCAAATTTTGATTCTACGGTTAAGCAGAGTCTGAATAGGGGAACGTAATAGTGTTGTTGCTAAGATCATGTGAGCAATGTTATTACTTGGTGACAAAATTTTATGTCTTATGGTTGCTGAAAATGCTGAAGGCAATAGTGTTTTTTAATAGATTATTATTATTATTATTATTATTATTATTATTATTATTAATTAAATAAATTATTTCATTCACTAAAGTAAAATATTAATCTCATATAACTTTATCTACAAAAATTCAAGAAATATTTTTAACATATATTTGAATTCGTCGTCACAAGACGAATCTATAGACACCAATCTTGAATACTATTATTAATTAAATAAATTGTTTTATTCATTAAAATAAAAAATAATTTTTTGAATAAGATAAAATGAAATAATGGAATTTTAAAAATTAAAAACGACTCATTAAAGCAGATTATAAATAATTAACGTAGCATCAAACATTCAAAAAGATACTCATTTTAAATAGTTTAGCATCAAACATTCTAGACAAACTAAAATATACGATTATTTTGATTAGCCTCATATATATATCCATACGACCATACCATTTGCGCACTTTCGGTTATTCTGGCACTTTCGTATATTTTTCTACTATATTCTAAAGTTGATGGTTTACTTTGAAGCACACATGATCCGCATGTGCATAAATGATACTTGGAGTGCTTTCTAATTACTTGGACATTTTCTAATACAAAATTAAAGTAAAAAGAAATTCATTTTAATTAAGTTGTATTAACTCTCTATGTTTTTTTTTTTTTTTTTTGAATTTAGGTTTCGACTTTTCTCTAAATACTTATGTATGAAAGATAATGAATAGTTGTAGGAGATAGTGAATAAAGTAGAAGATGTGAGAAGGTAAAGAATAAAGTAATAAATTAATTTTCAATTTTTAGGCATGTGAAGATGAGATCTATCAATATATTATAAAGACAAATTTTTATTATCAATTCTAGCTATGGTACTTTGGTCTCAAATCAATGTGAGAAATTCTTTCATTTTTTTAGATTAAAAAATCACAAAACAATTATAATCAGGGTAAAATTATTTTTTATGCCATGTTAATGCGTATTTGGTTCTGTTACATTTACAATTTTAATCTAATTTTGGTTACATAATTCTGCCGATGATATTCAACCTTTGCAACTATTTATAAATATGATCAATCAAATCTTCTAAATCCCATAATTCCATCAAAATCGCCACCCACACACTAATTTTCTTAATGGGCATGAATCCAGATTGGAGGACCTTTGGATCTATGCTTGACATAGTCCCTTCAACTAATCTTCTAAGAATGTTCTATGAATCGTGTACTAGACGTGTTATTTTCAGTTTCAGAAGATAGAATAGACACACATGAGCTAATTGGTGGTGTGTTGATCTTTACATGTCTATCAACAACTTTTTACATGTGAAGACTTTCAATTTCCTTTTCTTTATGTATAAGATTTGATTGGTAGGAAGAGGTATAAGGTTTCTCTTCTCTACGATCTCTGGCTGGAAGGATTGGTTCTATCCAACCCAAATTCCAACCCCGTTCGAAATAATGATGTTCGTGCAGTGCGGTATATACTGAACCGTTCCATACCTTTGTTACAAGACCCGACCACAACATTTTATGATTAAGTTAGTAAAAACTACATTTTTTCTGGTCGCGGGGGTGGGGGGAGGGGGGAGTCTGCATATACTCTCTAGGCGGGGAAACTCTTTTCGATCTTCTCTCTACTTTCTTGATACATAACGGGCCTGGGGATCTGATACTCTCTAGGTGGGGAAACTATCTTAGATCTTCTCTTTACTTTCCTGATCTCCATAACGAGCCTGGGGAATCTGATAATCTCTAGGTGGGGAAACTCGCTTAGATTTTCTCTCTACTTTCCTGATCTCCATAACGTGTCGGGGGAGGGCGGAGATTAGCTAATACTCTCTAGGCGGAAAAATGTCTTCGATCTTCTTTGTAGTTTCTTGATCTCCATGACGGGCCGGGAGGGGGGGGGGGGTCTGGTATGCTCTCTAGGCGGGGAAACTCTCTTCTATCTTCTCTTTACTTTCTTCATCTATGGGGGGGGGGGGGGGGGAAGGGACAACCGTACCATGTGAAATTATGTTCGTAAAATAATAATTTTTGTGTCTTTGGTGGGGTGACGCATACCACCGCGGGGTTGTTGGGAACCGGTGGGTTGGAAAAAACAACCGTGAAATGTGAAATTGCGTTTGTATAATATTTGTGTGTGTGTGTGGTGGGGTGACCACATATACCGCGAGATTGTTGGGAACAACCCTATTGATTGTGTTGTATATTTTTGTATTTTACTTTGGTTCCGTTTGAGGGATAGATTTTTTTGTAAAAAAACATGTACCTGTTCCTAATTAACAAGTCGGGTATGGTAGGACCCTATTTTTATATTTCTATAGTTAACATAGATAAATACTCAATGATATAATATTGGATGGAGAATGACTACCGATCGACACCACGACCAACGTTGTCTGCAAGGAATTTTGACTATCTTATTTTCTCGATTAATTTATTTAATCCTCACATTTCAATTTATTATTAAAAGTAAACTATACCGTGGCATCGCCACGGGTTAGTACTAGTATAAGATGTGAATAGAGGCATACCATGTTTCGACATCAAAAGCCTATTTATGGAGGGTATGATTAAAAGAGATGCAAAAAGATTTTTAAAAAAAATAAAGAAAAACCATGTTTCCTCACAAACGACTGAGATAGCGCCACCACTTGTTTCTTTGGCCAGCCCCGTCTTCTAGCCATGGTGTACGAAAGCTACGCGCTCAATACAAAGAGCATATTATGTTTTGCGTTTTTCTAGTTGCAAGTAGTATTGATGTATAGGTTTGGATTTTCCTATTTTGTAAATTATGGCCGGAAGAGCATCCTTATTCCCGTTGTAAACATTATTGTGGAGTATTGATTCAATGTTTGCCATTTCATTTTTTTTTCAAAACCAACAAGTGCCAACTGTAGGAAATGTAGTAGATAATTTGCGGGTGAGGAAGTAGTGAAGAACAAACCAGGGTCGAGAAGAGTCGATCATTTGACTATCTCTCCTTAAGACTTTATTGCCATGTTCACTTTTCTTAGGTCCACAGGTTTGGAATCCACCATTTTGAATTTTAGAAATTTTGCCATCATGAATTTCTTCATGCCAGCATCTTCAGCACTATACTTCTTTTCCAACAATTTCCAAAGGGATTTGGCAGGAGAGATCGTCTTGTAAGCGATGTACAAAGGATCGAAGACCTGATTCAAAATGTAATTCTTACAGAGAAAGTCGATGTGCGACCAATCATCGAACTCCCTTTGCTTCTTCGAGTTTTCGTCAGCAAGAGCCACCACCTCTTTAGGAGTTGCAATAGAAGAGATGTCCCCTAGAATAGGGGCGACTTTGGAGTCACAGGTTAGAAAGTTCGCCAACTCAAGCATAGTGAGGTATAGAAGAGCAACTTTTGTCTCCAGCGTTCAAAGTTGCTTCCACCAAACTTTTCGGGCTTCTCATTGGGAACAGTAGGACGAGCCATAAGAGCATCATTCATAGGTGTTGTCATCTTCATATACTTCCACGAACATATGAAGTCTTAAGATTGTAGGAAATGTAGTAGATAATCTGCGGGTGAGGAAGTAGTGAAGAACAACACAGGGTCGAGAAGAGTCAATAGTTTGACTATCTCTCCTTAAGACTTTATTGCCTTCTGATTACACAGTTGCTTCAGCAGACTCGAGGATAAAACCTATCTTAAACGGCTAGGTTGCACTCCGATAGCCGAGTCTACCGAACCTTAGTTTGAGTATATAAGGATGCACAAAAGAGGAGGAAAGAACAAGTAGGGAATGTGATGTGTGTGCTTGTGAAGAACTTCTTCACATATTTATACTTGTTTGGTGATCTTTCCTAAGAGTTATATCCTTCTACTAAAGGTGTTAACTCTTCATTCAATAAACACTAGTTGAAAGGGACACAATTATTCAACTCAATGGAAGTTTTCGTTCATGAAAAGACAAGGAAAGATTCGAAAATATGAGAAAATCGCAACTTTTCGGTCGCCAACAGGGCTCACCGCGGTGAGCCCCACCCTCACCTCGGTCAGTTAGCAAAAACAAAGTTTCTGCTTTGACCGACCTAGGTGAGCTACAGTTAAAAGTGAGCTCACCGCGGTGAGCTATAGTGATTTCAGCCTTTTCCCCAGAATTTGATTTTTCTCCTTTCTTTTCGATTACTTTGCTCTTTAGCCCGAATTTTAGCACATAGGATTACGAATCGTCATGTTTGAGATGACTTAACTCATTCCTGTATTGATCAAACAAACTTAAAGTATTAATCACCCTTTCACCATTTAGCGATTTCAGTGACTTAATACACAAAGTGCACTTCGTTTTAACAACGAGATACACGCTTACACAAAATGCTTGCTTCTGTCGTGTTCGGCCCCATTGACCAATTTATCGAATGAATTGAAAGTTCAATCATTGACTAAAATTCGAACACCAACACATCGTATATACACAAAGTTGATCTTGGTCTCGCAACCTTTATCAAAACTAATTACTGTAAGCTATTACTTCCTTCCATCCTATATACAATCACAAAGTAACAATAAACTTAATAAGGAAGAAGTTTATAAAATTAGCCCCAGATAATAATAAATTAATAATAAATATTTTGATAATGTTTAATTTTATATAAGAAACGTAAATATGTCTAATATCAAAAGAAGTAAAGTTAAAAAAAACATCGCACATTGTAAAATAGGTCCCATATAACAATATGAATATTTTAATAGTTTATTTTGTGAAAGGAAAAAAATGGAAAGTAAAATAAAGAAAATTTACGACGTCAAGAATCAAACACGAGACCAATTATAAAATTACAAATCAACAGACATTAATGTTTAAGCAATATACCACAGAAATGTTAATATACATGTAATTATCATTTACATCTTAAAACTCTGAAATGTGTAATTATGACCCATTAAGCCAAATAGTTTTAGGTTTGAATATTAATGAGACGCCAATATATATAAATGATATAGAAACTGCGTTGAGGATCCAGATGGTGATTTATGAGTTTGTTGGCACAATAAATATTAATTATGATTACCTGCGCACTGTCATTGTTGTTCTCTGATCGATCATATATGCAGATTAGGAGTAGTTAATTTCATGTTATCTTGGATCAACGGAATTCTCACGTCAAAGTCATCGATCCTGTGACAGCTTTTATTTACTCTAACTACGTTCCCGATTAAAACACCCAGCCATCTAGAATAAATGCCCTTATAACATCAATAGTAGGAGTAGCTATCAAAACATAGATATATATACATTACACTCTCACAAGCTTTCTCTAACCCGTATTCACAAATTCAATCGACCACTTATTAATTAACCCAATCTTGTTAAATTAGTTGTGTTCACTTTATCTTATTTTAATCAAATGAGACACGATGATCGGGCGTAGACTCCCGCCCCCTCGAATTTTAAAATTGGGCTTGCGAATTGCAATATAGCTAAAGTAAAGAAAATGAGTAGTAGCCTGGTGAATTTGTATATATTTTCGGTAAGAAATGGATAAAATAAAAAGACAAAGAAAAATAGAAGATGAAACATTGCGGGCGGATAATCAGCGGGTAATAAGCAACAGAGGTCCAATAGCACAATCTCGGAATACCTCCTATTTAACTGGCCGGTCGCACTCTAGACACGAATCGGCGTCACTGTCGTCTGGACGTGTATATATATATATACTCTCATTAAAAAATTATTCAAATCAAAACATGAATTACTTAAAAAATACTACTAGTATATATACTAAATTAATTAGAACTAGATATTTTGGATAAACTGAAGCAAACCCCATTTGGTCAATTAATACTAACCCTAACTCGCTCATTCATATATTTCGAATCCCACCACAGCTTTCGCCAACTTACGATGTCGATCACAAATTTCAACGTATCTTATTACTACTAATTAATAAAATTTAATTTTATGTTTTTTCATGAATGCCCGTTAACATACATGCATGTATTGTATTTTCAATTAATTAATTACTTCATCTATATCAAGCTTTTGCCCTTTAATTACTATGTAGAGAAAAGAAAGAAGATACAAAAGGATCTAATTTCCCACCATTTGTATGATGGGGTGCTAGCTAGGATTTATCTGAAGCAGTGGGATTTCCTAGTCAGGTTCTTCACATCTTGAAAATGGTAATTGGAAATCACTTGTTATATTCTATATGCATTCGCTTCTAATTAATTACTTTATTTGTGCTTTAGGGTTTAGACGGCTTCTAGTTCTTGTTTCAAGTTCTGATAACCTTCAATATCTTACATATATTTGTTCCTATACTAAACTGGTACCTAATTTCATTTTAGTTTCGTATTCTTTATATATATATTTTCCAAGTTGCTAGCTAGGGTTTCAAGAAAACTATTCTTCTTTACGGTTTTAGTAGTAATTAAAGTACTCTATGTTTATAAGAAAAAATTAAAGGACAGTAGTGAGCTAAAGACTTGGGTACTTGTCTCCCTCTATGTATTGTTTGATCTATGATGTACTTGTAAACTGGTTCAGATATTAAATGTAGGTACATAACCCTAGCTGTTTCAGTAAAATTATGTGCCATTTTGTATATAATAGGGAGAAATATGTGCCATCTTGTACACATTTTGAACCATTTAGGCTTATGTTGTTAACAATGTCAATGAATATGCATGACATGTTTTAAGAACTTGTGGAAATCATATTGTCATTGTTTGGTACAGTTTATTTAAAAAGGTAGGAATAAGAGGATTAATAACTAATCTTGGTCGAGTGGTTAGGTAATTGAAAACTTCAATTTATGTTTTGGTTTTGGATACATTTTGTAATGCATTTGACGTCTTGTATTTTGTTCACCGATTGGTTATGCTAGTCACCACTTATACGTTTTAGTATTTACTGGGACGGAGTCTCCTGTTTGTCTGGCTTGGTGTTTTATGTATCATTATGCATACTCATTTTTAGCAAGATGAATAAAAACTTTGCCAGGGAAGAGTATGACATGAATTTTGTTGTGAACTATCCATCATTTGCCTAGCTATCTTTCTTTCTTTCTCAATTACTCGAAAGTAGCTATACATATATAAATATATATTACATGTTTCTTTTATTCTTTTAATTAGACTTTTGTAATTAATTTGTATATATAGAGTATTGTATACATAATACATGTATTTTGTGTGTGTATATTCTTTAAAATAGTATATGTTTGACTGAGGTAGGCAGTAGTGAGTGGAAGACAGAAGGCACAGAAACAAAGAGGCAGACTGCACTGGGATTCATACACCAGCATGCATTCGCTAATCTTTCTTTTAATATCAACTTTCCAATTAATTAATTTTAATGTATCTTAATTTTCATTTGTACTCTAGTCTAGTTAATTAATTTTTATGTAAGTAGAAGACATGCATTGCAGATCAAATAGATAAAAACTTTGTTTAACCTTTTGACGAGTGCGATTTCCAACCTGACGGTCAACCGATTTCTACTCGGTAAAGCCAAACACAATCGCTTCATACTATTTTACTAGTCCTATATATATACTTTAACTTGATATATAGTTTCATTTTAGTTTGAAATTAATTAGTGGCGTAATTCTCACTACTCCTTTTCTAGGGCATGCACAATCTCTAGTCCATTCAGTATTTAATATGTCCGATATTTCCTTTTTAATATTGCATCTCCGTACACATATAGCTAGGTAACTTCAACACATGCAAATGTCACACGGGGATCCACATACACACTAGTAGCTACATATCTTAATTTCATGGGTATATGATTCTTGATAATACTCTTTGATTATAAATTCTTACATTGTGCACTTAAATAAATTGTGCACAAAACTGGTTTCCACTCGATCATATATGGATCAACTTGTTATTTAAGCGGCAACCAAGTATTTTTTACAGATTGTGAAGTGGGAAATTGATTTTTTTTATTAATAGCAGAGTTACTCCTCTTTAATTAGGATGTGAGTTTAACTATTTTTGGTTAATTGCATATATGCACTGTTAATAATTCTTGGCTAAATTAGTAGGGATTTCGACTCGAGAAACATTACGGGTTTACAAGAAAAATATTATTTGAAAGATAATCCTTTCAACTAGTATTCATACATGCATTCGAATTAAGAGTAATTTATGAGATTATATATTGGCCTATTTTTTACAGCTGTGATTAGGTAACTTTTTACTGGGAGAGATGATTTGGTAGTGTGGAATTGTTGGGTTTTGGGGTGTCAAATGTTGCACAGAACGAGGATAGGAAGAGAGTCCCAATGAACCAAAGAGGGGTTTTTTGTAACTTCAATTTAGGGTGTGAATCCATTGGATTCTTCCAGTTGTAATTGTGGATTATTTGTCTCATCACACAACAAACACTGATCATGGACCACAGCTTTTAGACTTTCTGTTCACTTGAAACTTGTACTCGTGTAATAAAACATTCATCTCAACTATTTTACGAGCTTAATTATACTATGATACATAAAATAAAGATTTAGAATCTTTTCTACTCACATTTTTATTGCGGGTTTGTTGCACGGTGTATATATTACCTTTTATCAAATTCGTAACACCCTCTTAAATTAAGTTTCTAATACTACAGGCTAGCAACAAATTTGGTTTAGACATTTGTCTTAACCTATAGACGTTGGCACTTTTGGTTCAGAGGGCACAATGGGGCAGATGAAACGCACGAAAAAGGAAATTGTTAATTCTATTGCGGATTACATAAGCTTGACTATAGATCATAGACATCACAAGGTAGATCTTAAGTTCGGATACTAAGGAAGTATTTGATGAAGTACATAAAATTACAACATAGTGGAGGTTAATTAATATGGAACCGACCTAATATAAAAATAGGTGTTGGAATTTGTTGACTTGAGTCAGAGTAGCAGGGCAGGGCAGAAGGATCTGGGTAGGGACCCGTGTGAAGTGGTGTAGTATTTAAATATCATCCTTCCTCTTCATATACTCTTTTTGGATCGCCCTAGTCGATCTCTCCATTTCACTTATAAGCAATAAACCTCTTCTTCTTTACACTTTTACTAATTATAGAGGGATAAAAATTAAAGAGGCAGGCAAGGGCTATAGATTTTATCCTTCCTTTCTTCTTTTAGGTGAATTTGTCAGTCTCTTCTCTTGTTTAACAACAAAGATCTTCATATACAATGAAATTAAATTAACCTCATCTCTATATTTTATGTTGTCACAATAATTGCCATTTCTTTGTAATTCTCATTCTTCTTTTTGTCATATGCAGAAGTGACTGCAGATTCATTGATCATAGGACTTATAAAGAGTTGAGCTTCTAACCAAAATCATTAGGACACAAAAGACTAGCTAGCTAGCTCAATGAATTCCAACAATTGGCTTTCGTTCCCGCTTTCACCGACTAACCCTTCATTGCCTCCACATTTGCAATCAGCTCAGTCTCATCAGTTCTCCTTAGGGTTAGTCAATGACAATATTGATCAAACCCCATTTCAAAGCCAAGGTAATTGTTAATTTCTTGAAAACCCTAACCCTTATGTTCTTCTCTTTTTTGCTCCATGTATTAATTTTCTTTTGATGATTTGTAGCCTATGCAGAATGGAACTTGTTCAACACTCAAGAGGGAAACGAAGTTCCAAAAGTTGCAGACTTTCTAGGAGTTAGCAAATCTGATAACCAATCCGAACTAGTATCTTACAATGAAATCCAATCTAGTCATGACTCTGAATACATGTTTTCAACCAACAGCTTGATTCCGGTGCACCAGACAATGGAGGCTTCGCCTAACTATGAGAATCTTCAAGAAAATGCTTGTAACATGCAACACTTGACACTTTCAATGGGTAGTGGCAAGGGTTCGACTAGTGAATCGAGTGCAACTGCTAGCGTAACTGCAAGTACTGTGGATAATAGTAACACTAGTGTTGTTGAGGCTGCTGCCACACCAAGGAGAACTTTGGACACTTTTGGTCAAAGAACTTCCATTTATAGAGGTGTTACTAGGTGAGATTAGTTCTATTTTTCTTCCCTTAATTTTCAATATCAGATTCATATCTTGAGTTGGATATTTCTATTGTTAAATTCACATATGAATGTTATTGCGAATGCGTATATAGGCATAGGTGGACAGGGAGATATGAAGCACATCTATGGGATAATAGCTGCAGAAGGGAAGGGCAATCAAGAAAAGGGCGTCAAGGTTAATATCCAAAATCAATTTTAATTTGGTCTAATCTATGAACTTTCTAGTAAATTACTAACCAATTTACTCAACTTCCTCGTTCTTCTGTCTACAATGGTTGCACGACGCGCAGTTTACTTGGGTGAGTCATTCTTAAATCGAAAAATATTAGGGTTTTTTGTTAATAAAATTAATTGAGTTAAGTTTTAATCTGTATAGAACTTGTTTGAGCAGGAGGGTATGATAAAGAAGATAAAGCAGCTAGGGCATATGATCTTGCTGCACTCAAATATTGGGGAACATCTACCACAACCAATTTCCCAGTAAGTATAATTTTCCGTTCGAAAACCCCAATTTTTGTTGGGGGGAGATAGTATAATTTTAATATGGCAAATATCATTTTTTCTGTCTTTCTTGGTAATGCAGATAAGCAACTATGAGAAGGAAATAGAGGACATGAAACACATGACTAGGCAAGAATTTGTAGCCTCCATAAGAAGGTACTGATGAACAAGATATGTACATACTGTACATACATTAGTCAGTTTGTTGTGTTAGTTAAAATGATTAGACCGAACTGTAATAACTGGAAAAATGATTAGAAGAGACAGATAAAAATGACAAGCGTGAGATTTTGTCAGAAAGCGGATACTGCCCCTACCTATTTCTCTCTACAAATACTGACTATTTTCAGAGTCTTTTATCTGCATCTTCTGATTTCTGAATCCATCTAAAAATGTTAAATAATTATTAGTCACTTTCCTTAAACTGTTGTCTCATTATTTGTACATATATGGAATTTCAGGAAGAGCAGTGGGTTTTCAAGGGGTGCTTCCATGTACCGTGGTGTAACAAGGTATACAACTTTCTTTCGAAGTTAAAATATTCCAACTCTTAATTGGTAGTTCCTATCTAAATGTTAGGTCAAATTGTTTCTTCTTCCTCATTTTTATCTCATCTGAGTGGAAGACTTGCGAACAGGCATCACCAACCTGACGGTGGCAAGCCAGAATTGGTCAGTCATGAGGAACAAAGATCTCTACTTGGGAACTTTCAGTAAGCATTTCCATTCCTACTTGGGAACTTTCAGTAAGCATTAGTGCTTCAATATGTTACATACTCCACATTTATTTTGGAAATGTGCAAGGTTGTTTCTTTAAATTAAAACAATAAACTACCAAATCTAATTCCTAGTCAAATTACCATCTAGATTTAGTCTATACACATCATTAAATGCCATACATGCATCAAATATTTTAATTAGATTCTATAAGTAATATACAAGTAACATAACCCTCAAAATTTCTAATTCTGACATATTTTAACTTTAAAATTTTATTTTCGTTGCCTCTGCCTAATTTCTAAATTGGTATCGACTTTCTTCCTGGCTCCGTCCTTCATAAACACCTGATGCAAATTCGTGTAGGTACTGAGGAAGAAGCTGCAGAAGCGTACGACATAGCAGCCATTAAATTCAGGGGACTAAACGCGGTAACAAACTTTGACATGAGTCGCTATGACGTCAAGGCCATCCTAGAGAGCAACACCCTCCCAATCGGAGGAGGAGCAGCAAAACGCCTCAAAGAAGCTCAAGCAATCGAATCCAACAGAAAACGCGAAGAACTCATTTCGTTAGGCTCAACTTTCCAATACGGCAGCCCAAGCGCAACAGCCCTTCAAGCCTATCCTCTCCTACACCAATCCTATGACACTCAGCCCTTACTCACTCTCCAAAACCAGGCCGATCTTTCATCATACAGCCATGATTCGGCCCATAATTATAATTCTTACATCAGACCCAGCTCCAGCTGAACCAACAATTTCATCCTGGTGCGAATAGTTCGACCCAGTTTCGGAAACTATCTGCAGAGCAACCCGGCTCTGTTGCATGGGCTGATGAACATGGGAGGATCAGGTTCTTCGGTCATGGACAACAATGGGAGCACTAGTGGGAGTTACAGTGGCGGGTTCCTTGGGAACGGGCTGGGGATGGGTTCGAGTACGGGTTCAGGTAATGGTGCGGGGTCAGGTGAGGAGCTTGCGATGGTGAAAGTGGATTATGATCAGACTGCTACATATACGGGTTGGTCAGGTGAGACGGTGCAAGGTTCAAATCCGAGTGTTTTTAGCATGTGGAACGAATAAGGATTTGTTTCGGAATCAATGATCAATGTTGGATTACGGTTTATTGATTTTTACTAGATCTGTTTGGATTAATTTGGAGATTTTGTTAATTTGTGTGACTGATTATCGATGATCAAAATGTACTCTAGCTGCAGTGTGGGAAAAGGCTCAGGAATTTTACGTAACCTGTGAACCGATTTCTTACTGCAATACGTGAATTAAACAAAAAAATGAGGCTTATATATATTTAGATTAATATTTCTACGGTAGGTATTTCTTCATTTTTTACTTTCAAATTTTTTGTAGTGAAAATTTTCATGCCCTGAACAGGTTATAAAACAATACGGTCAGAAATTGAAATCGTGAGGATTTAGATTAGAAATTTAGCATATGCTAACTCAATCATTAGGCCGAACTATAGATTAATGGATGTCATATCATATGGGTTTGAAATCCAATGGCTCATCAAAGCGAGCTCAGCCAATTAAATGTCTATAAATTGGAAAGCTCTTCATTCCAAAAACAGGTTGCCGTGTGGTTTTGTTGAGGAATAGTTCAACTATCATAGCTACGTCAAGTCCTCGACGAGGAATAAAAGAAAAGAAGCCTCAAGCCCTCATTAGAAAACGGGATATAAATACTTGTGGAAACTTGAGGAATGCTAAAACTTCAATGTAATTGGAATGAATTGAATGGTTTTTACAAGAACCTTAATCGAATATAAATACTACAACTTCACTAACATTGGTAAGCTAGAAAAAAGATATACAATCTAAAAAATTTGTGATAAGGGTGAGGATCGCCATCTTTGATAGTACAAAAACCCTAAATTAATTGGCCTCTGTAAACAACATGGATCTATCCCCCAAAAAAAATCACATTTGGAGGAAGACCCACATAAATATCTTCTTTTAATTCTCCATTTAAGAAAGCATTATGAATATTGCTCTATGTGCAATCAAGGTTTTAACTAAAGTTAGCAACTCGACTGAGTGTTCCTTCGTAATTTTTAATTAGTTCAAGTTTAGATTTTGATGAGAAAACACATGACATCTTTAGCCCTAGCAAGTGAGTAGTACTCTTAATCCTTAGTGTTGGTCCCTTAGATAACAAGGTTAAAGTCTAGAGAAGGGTGAGGGGGTAGACTTTTAACTTTTTGTTTCTAAAATAGATTTTATCAGCAGGTACAAGTATAGGTACTTAACTTTCAGAAAGCAGAAGTCTTCTACAATTAAGTAGTTTAGTGTGTACTTTCAGTAGGCAATTCTACTTTAACATATAGATGGATAAGTTGATGAAAGTAAATTGCAGTAAGTAAATAACACTTGTTTACAGTGGTATCTGAATGTAGCGTAATCCTTCAACTAATCCATTTCGCCTTCACAAGAACATGAATCACTAAGGCAAAATAATGAGGCTCCTTACAAATTTCTATCCTTAGCTAAATCTCTTTAAACCCTAAGTTCCTAACTTAGGCTCTGTTCTCTTACTCGAAAACTTCATTAATTTGATTCGATTCATTACCTTATTTATTTTTTATACTACAAATAAATTGTCCGATTCGATTCGATTCGATCTGTTGATTTGTTGATTACATTCACAAGAAAAGAACAAAGCCTTAGTAACATTAAACACACTTTCTTTGACTTTCCAATCCAAATACTCTAGTTCCTCTAAGGGGTTTTCCTTAACTTCCCAAGTTAAGTTGTTCTTCCATTAACCTTGTTCCAAGGTGTTTCCTTAGTTTTCCCAACTAATTAGTTCCCCCTTTCTTCTTAACATGCCTATTTGGTGGTTGATTTGTGGTTCGCTTTGTCAAGACAATTTATACCTCAATCACAATGTTTTGGTGCCTTTGGTACACAATAAAACTCCCCTTGAGTTCCTATCTTCCAAGGACTAAGTAGGATGTTTCTGAAACATTGGATTTCTTCTTGTTTAGAAGAAAGGCCACTTTTATTGTCGCAAATTAAAAGCTTGTTCTACTTCTTTACAAGTAGCTTCACAAAACTTGAGTCTTATAGGAGTTTGAGAGACTTAGAGAGCTGGAGAAATTTGATCGCAATGTAAGCTAGTGTTCAGTGGTATCCGATGTGTTTTCTCAGCTACTAAGGTGCTCTATTTATAGTGTAAATCAGTCCCATTGTGATTTGAATCCATTCGATACAAATTCAAAAAAGGTACTGAAATGTCACTATCTAAATCAAACTCCGCCAATTATGAGATCAATCCGTGAACATCCTCAAACTGGCGCTCTCAAGTTATTCAAGTCAAAATCCTGCATCAAAATCAAGATCAAGCTCAAAAACTTGAAGAAGGAGACACACTGTCCAATAAGATAACTAGCGCTTGTCGTAAACTTCAACAAATTCAAATTATTGATTCAAGAACGAGCTGTAAAGGTCATTGAGTCAACAAAATCCAAACTTCCTAGTCAACAAGAAGATCGGTGAATCAAAGCAGCTCTACTTCTCAAAGTTCAAGTTCAAATATCCTGCATTTACAATTAACGGATTTAAAAGTTGGAAATGAGCAATGGATGGAGTGAGAAGTGCTTTCTATATACACAAGGGAGAGTGTCCTTCTTCAATACACAACAAGGCAGTGGACTCTGTTGATACTTTGATGCTTGTAGTCGGGCATATCAACAAAGTGGTGAATGTGCAAAGTTCCATAGAAAAGAAAAGGAACCGTTTGAGGCCCGAAACTATGATAAAAAGTGTTTGATGGCTTACTTTGCAAGTATGTGCATTAAGGGGGCACAGGGAATCCAAGTCTTCAAAAATCGAGGAAATCTTCTAGCAATGATAGAACTACTTCGAACAATAAGTGATGACATCAATAATGTAGTTTTAGAAAAATCTCCAAAAAATGCACAATATACTTTGCCAAAAGTCCAAAAAGATATCTTGCATATTCTCGGTAATGGGGCGAGAAAAAATGTTCGTGAATAAGTTGGGAAAGCCAAATTTTGTATTCTGGATGATGAATCTAAAGACACTTCTAACAAGGAGCAAATGGCTATTGTGCTTAAGTATGTGGTTGTGTGCAAGAACACTTTTTTGATATCGTACATGTTCCTAGTACTACAGCTGCAACACTTAAAGAAGGAAATATGCAAAGTCCTTAATTGTCATAAGCTAAATGTGGAGGACGTACGAGGTCAAGGATACGAGGGTGCAAGCAATATGCGAGGTGAAGATTCTCCACGTGCATATTATATACATTGTTTTGCACTTAAGCTACAACTAGCCTTGGTGGTTGCTGCTGAGACTGAGACTTCGATTTGGCTATTCTTTTCAAAAATGCATCCTCTTGTCAATTTAGTTAAGGTCTCTTCCAAACGGCATACCGACTTACAGACTACTACTCAAGCTATTGAAGTCGCAAAATGGTAGCCACCGATGAACGTGATACTAGTAAAGGGGCTAACCAACATGGTACTCTACCGAGAGCCGGGAAGACTCGTTGGAGTTCTCATTTTCATTCGACTTGTAGTTTGATAGACATGTTTGGTGTTTTGATTACTGTTCTTGAACATATGATGATCGAGGCAAGCACTAATGCTATTCGAGGGGAAGATGCAGGTTCTTTAATTTGGAGAGTATGCAATCATTTCATTTCGTTTTCATCTTGCACTTGATGAACAAAACAATGGGTATTACAGATTTAGGGTGAATGTCATCCAGTACCCCTCAAAGATGTTCTAATTACACTTGGGTACTCGTTACTAAGCTCACAACAATTCGAAAATGGATAAAATGGATGATATTCATCCAATTTGCAGTAATTCGAAGTGTCGAAAGCGGACTATTCTCTCCGTTAAGAAGTGTGAACCGAATGAACGAAGATTTTATTGGAGATGTCCAACACATGGGTGGTCTGAATGGTGTCTTGTTGAAGAAAACATGCTCAACGAGGAGATATCATGCAAGCCAAATTGCTATCTGAATTTATTCCTCCACTACATCAACATACTTCAAGACGACAAAATATGGAACAACATGGAACAACATATGCAAAGTAGCAGTGAAGATGATAATGGTAAAAAAAAAAAAAAAAAAGAGAGAAGAAGAGAGCTACATCTGCGATGGATACTCAAGAAGACAAATACATGAGAATTAGGCAACTCATTTGCCTAAACTTGTTCTTGTTTGTTGTATACTTGATGTGCAAATAAGTAATGCATTCAAGTAGAATAAGTATAAAATGTAGTAGAAGAACTTGTATTGAACTAGTTTCCAATGTATGTTTCAATACAAATTGCAATTTCAGTAGCACCAAACAAAATGTGGCATAAATGTCAATGTTATCACCAAAACATACTTGATACATAAGGTAAAAGTATCACGAAACATAAGGAACTACTCAAATGACAACTGTAGTCGAAACCATCTTCCTAATCCTCTTCCCCTCCCAGTTGCACTGCTCCTTCCTCTCCCCCTTCCATTGTTGTTCTGCTGATTATGGCGGTGGCGATACCGATGTAGCAGCAGCACTTTCAATAGCACTGATCAGCCCTTCCTCTTCCCCCTTTGCCTCTACCTCTTGTTGTTGAAGTTCCTTCCTCCCTAGCTCTTTTCCTTCCTCTAATTTCAGCCTATTTGTACACAACAATGAACTCAGCAATCACTTCAACTCAACAATGACAAACAATCATAGTAATCACCATAATCACACTAATCACAACCAATCATAATAATCACCAATAATTCATACTATTCATAAACAATCAAGGGTACATTACAATCAATAATACCACTTACATTTGGTTGTTCATTCTCATTTGCAGTTGAATTTTGTTCAGGTTGAGTTGAAGATCCATTTTGTGCATTCTCAGTTGCAACAGTCTCACTTGTAGCTGCATTCTCCTCATCAGCATCTTCCTTGTTCTACAATGAATTGAAACACAATATCAATAAATGAAACCATACATTACTGTCATTAAAACATACAAGTAGTTAAGAATACTTACTAAGGTTGGACATTTCCTGCAGTTATGCCCTCTTACTCCACATAAACTCCATTTTGGTGGCCTCCTTGATTTGTGTACTGGGTGGAGTTTGTGCAATAGATTGATCTTGATCAGCAAGTGGAGTTTGTGCAGGTGGGGTTTGTGAAACAGGTGGTGCTTGTGGGCTATGTGGTGGAGTATGTGTTGATTGAGTGACAGGGGGTGGGGGCATTTCATCATCAGAAATTGGCTCATTAGTTAAGTCAATCACTTCAGGAGGGTACTTGGGAGACATTGTAGGTTGTTTTGGCTTACACCTTCTTTGCCTAAACAACCTTCTTCTAGCAGGTGGTTCATTTTGGACATTGGGAGGTGGAACATACTCAACATCAATAGTTCAATACCACAGGCTGCATCTGTTTTAGTGCAAATACTATCTATGGCTAAAGGTTCAACATGTTCAATAGTTACGTGCAAGTCAATCTCTTTGTTTATGTTGTTCCTCTCAAACATTAACTTCACAGTATGATCATCAATAACTTCAATTGTCTCAAATGAATTCTAAATATAAGACACCAAAGTAAAAAATAGAGAACCCTAACCAGGAACATCATCTAAAGCAGACATTTCAATATCCTTCAAGAGTTTCGCGTGTGTATACCTTTTTAGGATCAACATCAACGAGCATAAATTGTTCCTTGTTCAGGTGGATTCTGATATCATATTTGGCACCAATTGCAATTGTAAACAACAACAACAAATTCAAGGAAATTGTAAGAAAACAACAGAATCACACTAAAAACCTAGGTATTTACACAGAACTCTAGCGACACGATATAATCCGACGGAAAATTATGCTTGCCCACTATTACGTTTAAGAATTCCAGAAAAATAAAAAAAGAAGAATTTTTTAAACGTAAAGAAGAAATCTTACCTTACTGTCGCCGTCCAAGCTTCACGAACAGTACGACAAGGAAATATAGGTCCACAACGGTTGATTACACCGGTATCGGTGAGAATTTTGGTTCACAATTGAGCTTTGTTTTGTTCGTTAATGGCAGAGGAGTTGAGGAAGACGAAGGGGTTTTCACGGGTGGAGGGAGTTGTGGAGAATTGGAATTATTAAAACCTAATAAAGTATAAAGACAAGATACTGTAGCTAAGGCCATGTTTGTTTGGAGAATAATGAAATGTGGCTTAAAAGCTGGTCAACGAAAATTAGGCAAAATGGACTTAGATGTAATTGTTGAAGTAAGTGGTGTCTGGATGAGTAATGGTGCTCTAACGGGGTGGGGGGTGGGTATCGTAATTATCCCCACAGATTTACTTTGCAAAGCCTTGCAACAAAAATCCTTGGATATTTTGAGTAATGAGATTTATGCATGTGCAGTATGTTTGTGTCAAACATAAAATCGAGATACCTGATATGGCATCTAATTTTAGGGGTGCCACATGTCGTCCATCTCAATATTTCATTGAGCACCACTATCGATTTGATTTATTCAATGCTACCATTGATTATATTTCAAGTGCAAGAGATCGATGTGATTGATGAAGGCGAGAGATTCTCAAGCTAAGCACTGCCTTGGAAACCAATGATAATTATGCGCTTTTTGAGGTTTGTATATTAATCTCATTCTTTTATCTCTGTCATTTTGTAAAATTTGTATTATCATTTTCACATTTTAACAAGGTTTGTATTTCAGGTAGATAATATTTGTACTCTTGCTGAGAAATTTTATCCATAGGACTTTAGCGTGCAAGATATGCATTACCTGAGATGCCAGATTGATATTCTATCTGATGATAGATTCCAAGACATGTCCTCAATTTCAGAGTTGTGTCAGAGATTAGTTGAGACTAAAAAGGCACAACATTACAACTTGATTGATAGATTGATACGTCTTGTTTTAACTCTTCTAGTTTCTACTGCAGCATAAATTGATAAAGACTTGATAAATGGAGGCACGATGTTGCTTGATAGCGAAATTAGAGCATGTAATAGTTTGGTGCTTGAAGAGGAATGAAACGCTGAAGAATTGTGGAAATTTGGTAGTAGTGTGGGTTTTTTTAATACAAGTGAGCAGGATGTGGTGATGCAAAGATTGATAGATTGGGACACAAGGGATGAAGCTCTGGCAGGAGGTGCTGGGAAGGTGAAGGTAAGGATGTTGTCAGAATTGTATAATGCGGATTGCTAGTTTCAATGTTAGGGGTTTGGGAGGGAAATTGAAGAAACGTGCGGTTAAGGAGCTGGTTTTTAAGGAGAAAGTGGAATTTTTGTGCTTGCAAGAGACTATGGACACGATTAGTGAAAGATTATCGTGTACTTTGTGGGGTAATAACAATTGATTGGGTGTCTGATGGTTCTCAAGGTTCTTACGGAGGTTATCTGCGTCAGGATAGCTCGATTTTTGTGCGATCGGAGATGTGGGGAGAAAAGGGGTTATTAGGGGTTACAGGTCAATGGAATGGCATCAAGGTTCACATAGTTAATGTTTATGCTTCCTGTAATGTGGCTGAGAAAAAGGAAACATGGAAAATTTTAGAAGACAGGATGAAAGGCAGAGAGGGTGAAAATTGGTGTATTTGCGGGGATTTTAACGCCATTCGGCATGAAGGAGAAAGGAGAGGGATTGGAAGGGCTGGGAGGCAAAGAGATATGCAGGAATTTAATGATTTTATCAATAGGTCCTGTTTGGTGGATCTTCCTCTTGAGAGACGCAAGTTCACCTTGTACAAGGATAATGGTTCAAGCTGTAGTCGTCTTGACATATTTCTTTTGTCACAAGAATGGGTGAAACGTTGGCCGAACCTTGTCCAAATTGGACTTAAACGAAAGATCTCGGACCATGCCGCTGTTCTGTTAAAGGAAGAAGTTACAAATTGGCCCAAAACCGTTCAAGTTTTTGGCGGTTGGTTAAAAGAGAAGGCTTTAAAGAGATGGTGGAGCATGAATGGAGGAGTTATAAGGTAGCTGGGTGGAAAGGTTTCGTTGTAAAGGAAAATTTAAATCATGTCAAAGAGAAGATTAAGCTATGGCACAAAGAACATTTTGAACACATTGACAATAGAATTGAGATTCAGAAGGAGAATTTGGAGGATGCGACACGGAAAATCATAAGAAGGCGATTGAGTGAACAAGTTACTTGAAATGAAGGACCTTATCCGTACACAACAAGCACGACATCAATGGGTGAAGGAAGGTGGCTTGAACTCTAAATTATTTCATAAATGTGCGAAAGGAAAGGTCGGTCCAAGGGTTTAAAGGGTGTTAGTCGATGGAAAATGGTTAGAAGAGGTGAACGAGGTTAAAGATGGAGTAAGCACGCATTTTGAATCAATATTTACTGTTGTTCAAAATTTTCAGAATTGTCTGCCAAGCTCCTTTGGATGGCAATACTCATGAGCAGTATGAGGCGAGTTGGAGGTACATTTTACCGAAGAAGAAATTAAAGCTGTTTTTTGGGAATGCGGGGTGGAGAAGAGTCTCGGCCCCGATGGTTTTAATTTTCTATTTTATCGCAGCTTTTGGGATATCATGAAAGGAGATCTGCTGGCATTTTTTGAGGAGTTTCATTCTAATGCCAAGCTGGTTAGGGGACTCAATTCCTCCTTTATCACTCTAATACCAAAATGCGCTAATCCAATGGCCATTGAAGAATACCGCCTATCTCTCTGATCGGCGGTTTGTATAAAATGATGGCTAAGGTTCTTGCGAACCGAATTGCTAAGGTGCTGGATAAGGTGATTTCTTGGAATCAGTCGGCGTTTATTGGGAATAGAAATATTCTTGATGGTGTGGTTGTGGCTAATGAAGTGGTGGGTGAAGCTAGGAAAAAAAAAAAGAAGAGTCTTTATGTTCAAAATTGATTTTGAGAAGGCATATGATACCGTGAGCTGGAGCTTTCTTTTGAAAATGCTGAAGGTGTTAGGTTTTGGTGACGGCTGGTGTAGATGGATAAATGAATGTGTGTCTTCGGTGGAAACATCAATTCTTATCAATGGAAGTCCGACACGGTCTATTAGATTGTGAAGGGGGCTTAGGCAAGGCGATCCGCTTTCGCCGTTTCTTTATCTAGTGGTGGCAGAGGGCTTGAGTAGGAAGATGGAAAAGGTGTTCATTGATATGGTTTGAAGCCTTTGAAAATTGGGACTGATAATGTGCTGATCTCTCACCTCCAATACGCAGATGACTCGATTATTTTTTGGGAGGCGAAGAAAGAAAACATTGTTGTTTTGAAGTGCGTGCTTCGAAGTTTTGAGTGGTGGTCGGGGTTAAAGATTAACTTCCACAAGAGTTGTTTAATTGGTGTTGGAATAGAAGAGGAGGTGTTGTTGAATTGGGCTAACACTCTTAATTGTGGAGTCGGCGAGCTGCCTTTTGTTTACTTGGGGCTACCAATTGGAGCCAAACCAAGTGATAAACATGTGTGGAATAAAGTGGTGGAGCATATGGAAAAAGGTTGGAAAATTGGGAGAATCTTTTCCTATCTTTCGGGGGTCGACTGGTGATGACAAATGCGGTGCTCAATTCCCTTCCGATTTATTACCTCTCTTTTTTCAAATTACCATCTTCCATTCTTACCCGGTTAAAAAAATTGCAAAGACATTTTTTGTGGGGAGGGTTTTGGGTGGGAAAGGGAAAGTTGCGTGGGTTAATTGGGAGACCGTGTGTAATTACAAAGAGCAAGGGGGCTTAGGGGTGAAAAATCTTGATTTGTTCAATCTTGCTCTCTTAGGCAGATGGGTGTGGCGGCTGTTAGTTGAGGAAAAAGCTTTGTGGGTTATCATTCTTAGATCGAAATATGGGGATTTTCATAAGGTGGTAGAATCAAGTAGGCGTGGGAAAGTTTGGGGTGGGAATTGGTCTTCATGGTGGAGAGATCTTATTAAACATTGTGGTTGTAGTGATTGGTTTTGGGAAGGTGTTGCTAGGAGTTTAGGGGATGGAAAAATCTATTAGATTTTGGGAAGATAGATGGGTGGAGGGCGGGGTGAGGCTGTGTGAGGTTTTTCCTAGACTCTATAGCACAGAGAAAAAAAAGGCTTGGTGATAGATAGATTAGCTATCTGTGAGCTGGTGTGTCTAACATGTGGTCTTGCAGACGCAATTTGTTTATTTGGGAAGCTAATCTTGTGGGAGATTTATCTTGTTTGCTGAACAGGTATAAAGCTCATGTTGTTGGCGAGATCGATGGATATGGCTCCATTGAAAGGAGAATATGTATCTTGCAAAGTGCGGATATGCACAAGTTAAGATCGAAGGAAGAAGGGTTGATTCAAGCTGCGGCTTGGTCTAATTTAATGCGGAATTCTTGGATGCCTTTGAAATATAACACTTTCATCTGGAGGGTAATTTTAAACAGAATACCAACTTTGCAAAATCTCAGAAGACGGAATATTTTATCTCAAGATGAATCAGTTGCTTGTCGACTCTGTGATTCTGTAGAGGACGAATCTTTATCTCATCTTTTCTTTGGCTACAGCTTCGCTTCTTTTGTTTGGGCTAAGGTTTTGGCGTGGCTGGATTTCAACTGTTCCTGGACTGATGATGCTGTGGAAAATCTACTGTCTTTTGGAGAATATACGCCTGCAAGAAGAAACAAAGATATATGGTATATAGCTTGGCACATTACTGTTTGGTACATCTGGAAGGCGAGAAATGAGCAAATCTTTGATGGATCGCGTCCAATGGGTTTGGAAATTTTTCAGAAAATTAAGTTCAGCTGGTGGACGATTATCAAAGCTAGAAATTTAATTCTACCGGCTTATGATTTTGGTGATTGGGAGCAGCGCTATTAGATCTTGAATCGATCTGAGTCCCTTTTACGGTTTGACTCTTCCTTTCTTTGGTATTGGAGAGGTACCTATGGAGTCTTGATTCTTTAATCGGTTATTGGGCTTCTGTATTTTTTACCTGTGTCCTGTTATATTCTTTGCGACTAGGAGTGATGGAATTATTGTCTGTGGTGGTTTTTGTTTGTGTGTCTGACTCCCTTTGGATGCCTCATCGGGATATCATTTGCGTTGGGATGATTTGTTTGTCCTCGACGTGAATATTCCCCCGCTGGTGGTTCTGGTTTCACACCCTCTAACTCTTGGCTTAGCTCTGTGCTCTGACATACTAGACGACGAGGGTGGCCAAGAGTTCATTCGTTTTGGACATCGACAAGAATCATTGTAGGGAATACTCTTTCCTTGCTTCTTTGTTTGCGGGGTATGATGTGGGTTTAGGTGTGCGAGGCTGGAGTCCGTTGGTTTTTGGTTTGATATGGTTCATTTATTTCTATCTGTGTAGCATGATGTTGGACTGGTCTATGTTTTATTGGATCGGTGTGTAGTGAAGTGTTGCGGTCAGTAGCATTTCTTATGCTCTGATATGCGTTTTAATAAAATTTTAGCTTCTTCAAAAAAAAAAAATGTCCTTTTCAGCTATGAAACTTGTTAAAGCTCTTCTTCGGAGTAAGATGGGGGAAGGTTACTTGGGATAGTCGATGATTGTCTACATTGAGAGAGAGTTTGCTAAAAGTATTGACGAAGATTCAATCCTTGATGAGTTCTATACACACTACAAGAATTCTTTAAATTAGCGACGGATAGTTGATTTTAGCGACGGATAGAAACGGATATTTCTATCCATCGTTTGACTTTAAAAAAAATAAAAATGGAAAATAGAATTTTAACGATGGATAGATTATCCATCGTTAAAAGTAATAAAAAAAATTAAAAAAATTAAAATCCGTTGCTAAAACAAACTAAAAAATTGGGCAGAAGCCCTTCTTCTTCCCCATTTCTTCTCTGTTTCTCTTTTCTTCTTCTCCCTTCTCCATTTTTGCGATTTGTGAAGTCCGACCAAAACTCCACCATTCCGGCCAATCTTGGAGTCTTTTTCGAAGCTCATTCAACAAGGAACTCGGGTGGCCCTTCAATTTCATCCTTCTTCGGCTATTTTTCCCATAATTAAAGGTATTACTCTAAAACCCTTACTTTTCTAAATTTGGGATTTTTACTAATTTCGATCAATTCTATGTTTTTAAACTCATCTACTAGCTAATATAGCTTATATTAAGTAGTGGGTTAAGCTTGAGGTTGTGCAATTGATTGATTTATTGTCGAATTGAGGTATTAGTATGATGTTTGTAAGTATATATGGTATTTAGTTTGATGTTTTCATATATGTATTAGAATTAGTGGTTGTAGTATATTGATGTTTGTAGGATTTGGTTGGGTATTTGGAGACCATTTAGTGATTTTGGTGGTTGTAGTATATTGATGTTTGTAGGATTTGGTTGGGTATTTGGACACCATTTAGTGATTTTGGTGGTTGTAGTATAATTGGCTCGTATAATTCGTAAAATGCATGTAATTTATAATTTATAATTCGTATAAAAAATTGGTAATTGTAATGAGAATATAATACATAAATTGGTAATTCGTATAAAAATTGGTAATTCATACAAAAAAAAATTGGTAATTCTTATAATTCGATGGGAATATAAATTGGTAATTCGTATAAAAAATTGGTAATTTGTAATTTATAATTTATAATTCGTATAATTGAAATGCTAAATAGCGACGGATAATTCTATCCGTCGTTAAAGTTAATAAAGCAGGCGATGACCTTCTTCCCCATTTCTAATACCTTCTTCTTTCTTCTTGTTTTCACCATTTTCGCCCATTTTTCAACTCCGATCAAAACTCTACCATTCCGGCCAATCTTGGACTCTTTTCGAAGCTCGGCTATTTTTTCCGTAATTGAAGGTATTAGTCTAAAACCCTTACTTTGTTAAATTTGGGATTTTTGCTAATTTCGAGCAATTGCATGTTTTTAGAAGTTTGCACTAGCTAGTTTAGCTTATATTAAGTAGTGGGTTAAGCTTGAGGTTGTTTAATTGATAGATTTAGGTCAATTTGAGCAATTGTATGTTTTGATTATTAGTATCATGTTAGGATGTTTGTAAGTATGTATGGTATTTAATTTGATGTTTTCGTATATGTAGTAGGATTAGTGAGATTTGGTTGAGTTTTTTGAGACCATTTAGATTTAGTGATTTTGGTGGTTGTAGTATAATTGGCTCGTATTAACTTAGAAAGAATTACTCTTGTTTTAATTTATAATTAAGTAATTGTAATGGAATTTTGAAATTCATAAAAAAAAAAACAAACGTAAAATGCATGTAATTCATGAAATTTGGAACGTATTATAATTAACAATGCAATTATAGCTAGGAATTGGAATTGATTGTAGTATAATTTGCTCGTATTGACTTGTTGTGAATTACTACTATTTTAATTTATAATATGAAAGCTATTACACTACAAAATGCAGTGCATGGCGACGGATAGATCCGTCGCTCTGAGACCGACTATCCGCCTTGACTCTGGCGGGATAGAAATCGTCGCCCACTGGGCGTGGCGACGGATAATAATCCGTCGTCGATTTACGGGATTGAATGACAGTTATCATTTTTTACCTTTTTTTTTAAATTGATTATTGGCGACGGATAGATCTATCCGTCGCCCCATTGCTATTTTAAAAAAATAAATAAAATCCGTATTCGAATTTTTATATCCGTATACGGATTAATTCGTATCCAATTTGTATTCGTATATGAGATATTGATTTGTATTCGTATACGGATTAATTTGTATTCAAATTTTTATATTCGTATCCAATTTGTATCGTACGGTGCGGTGGTGGTGGGAGGAGAAAGGTGGTGCGGTGGTGGCAGTGGTGGTGGCAGTGGTGGTGGTGGCAGGGTGGTGGTGGTGCGGTGGTGGTGGTGGGAGGAGGAAAGGTGGTGGTGGTGGCAGGGTGGTGGTGGTGCGGTGGTGGTGGTGGTGGCTGGGTGGTGGTGGGAGGAGGAAAGGTGGTGGTGGTGGCAGGGTGGTGGTGGTGGTGGAGGAGATGGTGGTGGCGGCAGGGTGGTGGTGCGGTGGTGGTGGTGGTGGGAGGGTGGTGGTGCGGTGGTGGTGGGAGGAGAGAGGTGGTGGTGGTGGTGGTGGGGGTGGTGTTGGTGGTGGTGGTGGAGGCGTGGAGAATTGGCGGCGTGGGGGTGGTGGTTGGTGGTGGTGGTGGAGGATGGTGGTGGTGGGAGGAGGAGGAGAGGAGAAATGGAGGAGAAGTGGTGGAGGAGTTATATTATTTTTTTTTAGGCTTTTAGCGACGGATAGATCTAGATCTATCCGTCGCTAACGTTTTTTATTTTTTTTTATTTTCCGGCTATATAGCGACGGATAGATCTATCCGTCGCTAAATTTTTTTTTTTTTTTAATTTTGGTCAGCCTTACATTGCGACGGATAGAATCAAATCGCCGATCTTGATCTGTCGCTCTGACGACGGATAAAATCCGTCGTCCCTTTCCGTCCCGTTACAACAGAATTCTTGTAGTGTTATTGGATTCTTCAAGGATGACTTCTCCACCTTCGTCGCCTCCTCCACCGTCGCCTACACCATTGCCGCCTCCACCCGATTCATTGGAGTTCTGCGAGTAAGTATACCGTCTTTCTTAGTAGTGATTTCATTTCTAACATGTAAGCGTATTTTGTAGTTAATTTAGCACAATTAATATTTAACCTCGGTTTTTATATGTATGTAGAAATTACGTCGCTCTCTATGAGACATGTGGGCGAGTTTTACGCTTTCGATAGAGCATTGGAGGCAGAAATGAAGGCCGATGAAGATGCAAACATGGCTAAAACCAATGCTGGGAAAGAAATGGATGATGAAGATGATGAGGGTTTTGACATGACCATTGAGAGGATGTTGAACTTTCGATTATTTGAAAGTCCATATCACATGCTTGAATCACTACAAAAAAATCTGGTCTGTAGCGACGGATAGATCCGTCGCTACAGACCAGCTATCCGTCGCCCCAGCTTTGGCGACGGATCGGGCGACGGATAGAAATTCCGTCGCCCCACTGGAGCTGTGGCGACGGATAATAATCCGTCGTCCAATTTGCGACGGATTAGACGACGGATTATCATTTTTGACCTTTTTTTTTTTTAAATTGATCTATCCGTCGCCCCATTGCTATTTAAAAAAAAAAAATCCGTATTCGAATTTTTATATTCGTATACGGATTAATTAAATATCAATTTGTATTCATATCGAGATATTGATTTGTATTATATCTGGATTAATTTGTATTAAATTTTATATCGTATCAATTTGTATTAAATGCAGTGCGGTGGTGGTGGGAGGAGAAAGGTGGTGCGGTGGTGGCATTGGTGGTGGCAGTGGTGGTGGCAGTGGTGGTGCGGTGGTGGCAGTGGTGGTGGTGGCAGGGTGGTGGTGGTGCGGTGGTGGTGGTGGTGGCAGGGTGGTGGTGGGAGGAGGAAAGGTGGTGGCAGGGTGGTGGTGGTGCGGTGGTGGTGGTGGTGGCAGGGTGGTGGTGGGAGGAGGAAAGGTGGTGGTGGTGGTGGAGGAGATGGTGGTGGTGGCAGGGTGGTGGTGCGGTGGTGGTGGGAGGAGAGAGGTGGTGGTGGTGGTGGCAGGGTGGTGGTGGTGCGGTGGTGGTGGTGGTGGCAGGGTGGTGGTGGGAGGAGGAAAGGTGGTGGTGGTGGCAGGGTGGTGGTGGCAGGGTGGTGGTGCGGTGGTGGTGGGAGGAGAGGGGTGGTGGTGGAGGAGGAGGAGGAGAGGTGGTGGAGGAAAGGAGGTGGTGGAGGATGGTGGTGGTGGGAGGAGAAAGGTGGTGGTGGGAGGAGGAGGAGAGGAGAAATGGAGGAGAAGTGGTGGAGGAAAGGAGGTGGTGGAGGAGTTATATTATTTTTTTTAGGCTTTTAGCGACGGATAGATCTATCCGTCGCTAACGTTTTTTATTTTTTTTTATTTTCCGGCTATGATCTATCCGTCGCTAAATTTTTTTTTTTTTTTTAAATTTTGGTCAACGCTCTGTTGCGACGGATAACTTTTATCCGTCATTGTCGCCCGATTAGCGATCCGTCGCTCTGAGGCGTGATTTCCTAAAATCCCGTTCTGACGAAATTCTTGTAGTGAATATAGACGAAATAATCTCTAGGTTAGTTTATATATTCGTATCTTATTTGTGATAATATGATCATTCTTCTTTATTTGTTTGTGCTTTATTTGTGAGTGGTATATTAGCCCTTATATATGAGGCGAACTTGGGTGATATGTTAGTCACCATTGTCTTAGCTTTTAGGACAATATATATATGAGTGGTATGTTAGTCACTATATGTGGGTGATATATTAGTCACCATTTGTGTAGTATCGTAAATTTTCATCCATAATTTAATTTGAGGTGGTGAGGAGGATCGACATTGGGGCTGTCAAGTCAAGAAGAAAATGACATCTTCTTAGCCTAGATATTTCGTTTTGAACTTATGTTTTTCTGCCACTTGACCTCTTGTTTTAGCTTATGTACGGATATTTCATTTTATTACAGATAATTTGTATTTTGTCGAATGATTTACATTTAATTAAAACAATTTCATTATACGGATTTACTATCGGACATTATATTTGTGAAACGGTGAAATATGAAAGCATTTGCAAAATATTAAAAAATAAAATAAATATGCTTTTTAGCGATGGATAAAATATCAAAAAGCTAAGCAATTAAAAACAAAATACGCTTTTTAGCGACGGATAAAATATCCGTAAGCTAAAAACGATTTTATTATTTTTAAATAAAAATCTACTTTTAGCGAATTTTAGTCGATGGTTTATCCGTCGCAATTTAGCGACGGATAAACTATCGTCATCCGCTTCCGTTAGGCGACAACTTTTTATACATCGCTAAGTCCTTACGAATCATCTTGTTTTAGCGACAGATAGATCCGTCGCTAAAACAGTAGATTTTTGTAGTGACAATGGAGAATTGTAGAGTGCAACTCAAGTAGTATCATTCTTTTGCTTGTAACTTTTTGCCGATACTTGATTGTGCAATCAAGATTGGATCATGTGTTTTGTTGACAATTAGTGATGTATATTTTATGACTTGCTATTGAAACTTAATTATGTAGTTAATATTTTTGGCATGACTTCTTGTTGGCAGTGAACGATCTTTCGTTTGTATATTAGAATTCATCACACTTACTTTCAAAGGAATCTTAATGTGAAAGGTGGAGCTATACTCATTATGTTTTATATTTTGCAGTTCGTTGAAGCACTTAAGAAAGCATATAAATAAGCCTTTGGATGTGAGTTGGAGCTTCCCTCTCAAGCCTAATTCACATGTTGCAGCACTTGAGACAACATATATTAGCAAGGTTGATACTTTTGCGTTAAAATTGATATACATGGTCCTAATTCTTTTTTTTTTCTTTTCTTCTTGGTATTATGTTGAAGTTATGCCTCATTTTTTGTTGTGTTAAAATTGCCTAAATATCTTACCTTTGTTAAAGTTGTGTTCTAAATTTACTCGCGTTAAAAATAAAAAAAAATTAGCCCAGGGTCAATCTTCCTGGGTCCACCCCAGCTCCTCCGTAGTTTGAGGGCTCAGATTTAGAAAGGGGGACTCCTTATTTGAAGGGAAGTATTCTCTTATTGGGGTATTGCACAACAAAACCTAAACAACACTTTGTCTATATACGACTTCTGCCATAAGGCTATTAGCCTATACATGTGATCTAGGTATAACTGTATGCCAAGAAAGTATGCAGCTTCTCCGAAGTCTACATTTTTACTCGATAAGTCTACATTATTCTCATAAGTAGAATGTCTTCTCATGAGGCCAAAACACTACATTATCAACTTGTAAACACAATGACCTTGTTTATTCTGAAGAAAGCCATAACTCTTGACTCGCTCGTCAAAGGTGTGTACCAAAATCAAGAGGGTTGCTTCAATCCATTGATGGACTTGATCATGTTGCAAATTCTCTTTTCTTGACCTCGGATAACAAAACCTTGAGGTTGTCCCATGTCTATAGTCTCTTCAAGACTTGCGTTAAGAAATGTTATCTTGACATCCATTTGTTAGATATCGTAATTATAATTCTCTATAATGGATCGTGAATCTGAGATGAACTTCATTATTGCAAATGGATAGAAGGTTTCATCGTAGTTGATACCTTCTTGTTGGTGTAAACTTTAGCTACCAATCTAACTTTGTAGGTTTCAATTGCCATCCTTTTCAATCTTATGTTTGTAGACCCACTTGTTCCCAATAGGCTTGAATCCTTCGAGGAGGTCTATAAGTTTCCAGAATTAATTACCAAGCATGTAATCCATCTTTTATTTCATTGCTTCCATCCATTCATCCTTATCACAATCAGCCACAGCTTCATCGAAGGATAATGGATCACCCAACAGACTATCATGAGCAACATTCAATGCTTTTCCACGAAGGGACATATTGAGTACGTTTTATCCTGCTACGCCTTGGTGCTCTTTGATCTTCAAGAGACTCGGTATCAGGGTTTACGGTCCTAGGACATACATGTTCCGTCAGAGCCTCGAGTATAAACCCTCGAACTTGTCCGAGAGGCTCAGAGGCAATCCACAATTGACAATACCATATATATAGAAAACAATGATACCGACTCTTCTTGTGTTTATAGAAAACAAATGAAATGATACATCCAAGAAAAAGAGATCGTCAAGATAGCTTAATTAACACTACTAATGCGTTCGTCAAATTTGGGTTCCTCCACTAGCTAATTCAATTCACGGCTCAAAACAAAATCGAAAAATAGAATAGGTCAAATTGACACTCTTAATCCGCGTAAGAGACAAAACTACCCTCATTCCTCTCTTACCAAATTTAATTCAAGTACAAGAAAACCAGAAAGTCAAAGAGCAAAAGAGTAATTACATACCCCTGAACGCCTGGTATCCATGCGCGTTCAAACAAAACCCACATATATTCCTAAATAATAAATACACCCCAAATTCCTCATTTCATCTCTTTTTCATCACCCCAAATTTTCTCATCTCCACTCATTCATCTGAATCATCTCCATCTCTATACCTTCATCTCCATTTCGCAAATTCGCTCAACAATCAATCAATCAATCATGTCAGCTCAAAATCGAGAGAAGGAAGGAACCGAGCTAAATCTACCGGAGAAGCTACCAATCTGCACACCGCCGCACCTCGCAGCCGTCAGATCGCCGGAAACTCCAGATCCGAACATTTCCTCGACGTGCGATGCTAGAAGCAGCTCCGCCGCGTCGCCGGAGAAATATAGCGTGCAGGAAAAGTCGTTGAAGAGGCCTAGAGAGGTGTCGAGATGCTCCGGGTCAGGTTGCAGGAAAAGGATCAGGTTGATGGGGTTCCGGTGCAGATGCGGAGATATGTTCTGTTCGGACATCGATATTCCGATCGGCATGATTGCAGCTTTGATTACAAGGCGGCAGGTAGAGAAGCGATTGCAAGGGAGAATCCGGTGGTGCGAGCTGCAAAGCTTTTGAAAGTTTGATTGTGTCATCAAATCAAATTGTATTACGAGATCTATCTGAGATGTTTTTCGTTTGTTGCGATAGTTGTTGAAAAAGTTTGATTAATTTGTAGAATTGTAACGGTGGTGGGTGGTGGTGGTGGAGGACGACGGTGGTGATGTCGGAGGGGCTTTGTTGTAAATTAGGTGAAGGATAGGGGCAGAATTGTCAGTCCAAGTCGATTTTATTTATTATCATCATGATTATGATAAATGTCGTAATTTTAGTATCTCTGATACATTAGGAAAAAATTAACGAAAAATGTTTATGTTGCTTTGCTGGCAGGTAATGGAAGGATTAGAATAATGTGATAAATTTGATGAGGTGGAATTAATATGTGGTCTACGGAGCTTGTCTGGTGGGAGGACAAGTAGTTGTTGATATCTATTACTATTATTAAAGGAAAGGTTATTTAGCGGGCAACTTTTATTTTTCTTTTTATTTTATTTTAATTCTCGCCGTTTTAAAAAAGTATTACGTTTCTTATTCTGCGGTTAAGCGTAACTGCGTTTGATTCTGATTTCTTTCTTAAGCAGCGTTAATAAATAAATTATTAAAATTATATAATGAAAATTTAGTAATTAAATTTTTATTATATGATTTTATTGAATTATTTATTATTATTATTTATGAGTAATTTGTTAAATTCGAAAACGATTAATGATCAATCAATGTAACTTTTTTTAAAATGGAGAATCTTTCTAACAACATATTATATAATTTAATCTTATTAAAAATTACATTATAATTAATAATTCTACAATAATATATATTATTACTAATTAAATAGTTTTTTTCAATAATAATATTAATAAGTTGAAAGTTTCCCAATTTCCTAGTATGAATGTGATGGTTGTCATGTTGGCTTGTACGCCAATTAAATGCATTTCCTCAATTATTATTCACTTTCTCGACGGGTTTATCGAACTTCATATATCTACTTGTACACCAAACGTTTCACTTCCCCACATCGTTACAGTTTTAACAAGTAATCCACCTATTGGAATATTTTTAAAATATTTTCACTAATTGCACTAAAAAAAAGTAAAATGTTTTCACTGATTTGAAATGAGTAAGTCTCATAGGAGATGGTTTCTAGATAATTTATCTAGAGACGAATCTATATTGTCAAGAAAATTAGCAATGTTATTAATCAAAACACGTGCCCGTTTGGTTTGAAAAGGAGTATTTCATTTTGTAAAACTGGATTATTCGGCCCATTTAAGGAATTGGATAATGTTTGGGGGTTTTCGCCTAAAAATCTTGTTTGGTTGGACTCTACGAATTGAACTATTTTCAATAAAATCCAGTTTGGTTCTGAATTGATTTTGGATTATTCAGTAGGATAAAACAAAGTGGAATTATTGATATACATCTATACTTTCCCACTTATTGTATAAATTCGAGTTTGATTTTCAATTTGATTTAGTGAAAATTACATGTGAACATAATTTTAGGGGAGCAAATTTTTACCACCTTCTCGTGTTTAATAAAATTGCGGAATTTTGATCGTATGAATTTAGTATACAAAATTATCGAAAATCTTTGAAATTATTGCATCCATAGTTACATTGCCATTGTTGATAACTTTGGCATCGATTTTGAGTTTATATGACTTGACCATTAAAATTTAGTTTATAGATATTGTTTATAATCTGTGTAATAATTATCTTAACGAAATACATGTTTCCTTATAAAATCGATATTTCATATGAGTGAAATTTATAATCCCATATTTTTCATCTCATGCGTAGAATAATTATTTTTGGCGATTAAAATCGACACATATATATTTATCATCATCTAAACATAAATCTTCTTACATTTTAAACATAAAAGTGTAAAGCGTAAAAGCGTCAAAGTCGTTGGCGATGCAGATTTTAGGTCGGTGAAGCGAAATAAAACTGAACTTTTAATTATATAAATGTTGTTTTATAATATATAAAGTAAAAAATTCACATATATGTAATTAAGGATGCATATTTTGTATTCAAAACATATACTCACTATATTATGTCAAAATTTGCACATATTTAATATGCTAGAATATTTTTCAAATAATGATGAAGAAAAACGTTCTTGAGCAAACATTATAAATTATCATCGTTATTCTCGTAATAGCGCTAACCAATTTTTAATTATTAGTATTGTTTTGTTTAATAATTCTTATAAAAAAGTTGGTTATACTATTAAACAAACAAAATTAATTTTGATGTAAATACATAAGATCATGAAAAACAAAAGTATAAAAGGTCTAATGAGTAAATGAGTAGAAAAGAAATAAATGTTACAGGTACAAAATGAAGAAAAAAGGGTGCAAAACTAGAAACCATTGGGAAAAAAAAAGGAATGTGGAAACGGAAATGAAAAAGAAAGAGTGCAAAACTAGGAAAATATAAAATATAAAAGAAGAAATGGAAGGTGGAAATTAGGAAGGAAAAAAAAAAAGTGCCTTGATGTGAATCGATTGGTGTTCTTGGATTGGGATGGCATATTTAGTAATTGATGGGAAGTTTGTATAAAATTAGACGTTTAACGCAAGAAGATAATCCAAAATAAATACCTCCTCATAGAAGGTATTTGAAATTGGATTATTCATGTACAAATTGAGGGCTTGGGCGGTGGAGAAATTGGATTATTCTAAATAATCCATTTTTCGGACCAAAAAAAGCAACATTTGGATTATTGAGGTATTCGGACAAAACCCCAAAACCCCTCAAACAAGCAGTAACTATGTTTCAGCGTTGATTTTTTTTATATTATAAAACATTTAGTTAACAATATAGACGTTTTGATTAATAATATGGATGATTTTATTGATAACATAGGTTGTTTGTAGATAAGTTATCTAAAGACCGTCTCTTATAGGACTTTGTAATTTGAAATTACGAACTGTGATTTACTAAATCATATTACGTGTTTGGTACCCTTTGGTTCAATGTGGGTTTTGGTGGGTTTTGAAGACCCACTAGCAAAATTCAATGTTGGGTTGGACAATCCAACGGCCTGCGATAATTCAGAAAACTTAAAACCAGGAATTCACAGCCCAATCATTTAATACATGAAAACCACTTTCGAATAACACACTATTAGTAATTGGGTTACCTTTTTAGTTTCTAATAATATCTAGACTTAGTAGAACATTATCTTTATCAGTAATTAATTTAAGTTATGTTGATTCTATTAGGTTTCTTAGTTGGTTTTATCTACTGATTTAGTTCGATTATGTTACATTGACAAAGAAACAGTCTTCTATATAATTCTAAATTTTTTAGCAAAATCTATGCCACAGGATTTATCGATTTTATTGTAGATTGAGGATATAATATTGATCCAACAGCACAATCGATCGTATCGAAAATATTATTCAGTTCTCAACACGAGCAAACCGATTGATTGCAGAGGTACATCGATCCACATTGCTAAGCTGAAGAATAAGTAGTGGATTCACGGACTGGACTCTTATTTTCCCACTAATTTCACTCAGTGTTGGAGAAAATGGGCGAGCAAGGAACTGATTGATTTTGCAATTTGGGACGGAACTGGTTAATGGAAGAATGGACTAGCAATTTCCACTATTTCACTCAATATTTTCCACTAATTTTGCAAGGATTGATAACCCAATGGAATGATATTTTTGAACGGAACTGATTAATGGAGAGAATGAACGGGCAAGGAACATAAACCCCTGTCAGATGAACCTCAAAATTGGTAGGTTGGGGATCCGAATAATTTTGCCGATTTGGATGCTCGATGGACGAGAAGGAACTAATTAATATTAGGATAATGAATCCAGGAAAAATAACACTTCAATGCGGAGAAAATCAAGTCACAGAGAGACTGGATCCCATCAACTCATACTTGCTCCAATTCTTAAACCGACAACCTTATGATTCTCGAAAATGCTTTGTTTTCTCTTTATAGTTCCTACCGGATGTAGTTTTGCTATCCTAAACCCACATCCAATCACGCGTAAGTTTTGTTCTGAGAACAACTACATTTAATCAGACTTGAAAACACCAAGCTTTAGTACAGTAAAACTCCAAATCTGAATCAAACGGTACCTTACTACATTGTAATGGGGATGGGAGTACTTAAACTTGAATGTCCGAATGATTCGTGTCTCATCTTTATGGAAATAGTTGGTTGTGGGACATGGTAGACAAGAACTCCACACATTTTACACTGGCTAAATGAGATGCCCTTCTTCCTTGCATTGACAAGCTATGAAACTATGACAAAATCTAGCTTGTTGGTCAACACGAGCTTCACTTGGATTATATGATGGTCTCAACAATGTTAGGAGTGTTTCGTTGGTAGAGCGGGATATTACTAACGATATGGGAGTATATTAGGCTGCGCAAGAGATTCGATCCGATCCGATCTGTTTGACTGGATATCCGCACTTACGGATGAGGGAAATGTCCATACATTATCCGATCCGTTTTCAGCGGATCGGATTACGTAATTATCCGTCCGGATATGGATAAATCCGCATATATCCATGATTCATGAAAATTTATTTTTTTCAAAAAAGAACTGTAAATTGAACCTACAAAACAAATAGGACAAAAAAATCAGACACTGGAACCACAAATCGCGAGGAAGATACAAGAATGACGATATATATTAGGTAGAAGCACGAAAATCAGAGGAATAAGGAGCAAATCGAACCTGGAAGGGCTTGCAGTTGATTGTTGTGTATGAAGTTTGTGTGTTGACCGTTGAGCCTTGAGTGGCTGTCAGTGAAGTGAAGATGTACTTGTATCTTGAGTGAGATTAACCACGAAAGAATAGACAAGTTAAGCATTTTAGGTAGTTTCGTAAATCGACTTAGATTTGGTAGTTAATTGGGACTTCTGAGGAGCTCGGTCCTACAAATTTTGAAAGTAGATTATTGCAAGTTGTTGATTACCATAATGAGAGTAAATGCGCTCCTATATAGGCGATCGTCCGAGGGCAAGACTACGGTTAATCGGAGGTTGAGTCGACCTATTAGCTCCTGACAGCGTGGTCTTTGGAGCTTGCACTACAAAGCGTGGATTAATGCGCCATTTAGCGACGGATAATCTAAATAGCGGCAATTGGCATTGATTAGCGACGGTTTGAGCGATTTGCTCAATCGTACGCTTACATTGACCAAATAATAAGAAAAGAAAAGGTTTTAGCGGCGGATAGGTTTCATGAAACCCTAATATACTCCTTCCTCTTCTTCCCATCACTCACAATTCCTTCTCTCCTTCTCTCCTTCTTACCACCACCACCACCACCACCACCACCACCACCCTTCCACCACGCACCTCCCTCGCACCACCACCACCACCACCGTACTCAACCACTGCCTCCACCCACCACACTTCCAACACCACCACCACCACCCATTTTACAATGCCTCCAACACCCCCCCACCACCACGCCTCCACCACCACAATCCAAGATCTCGTCAGAACCACCAAGATCTGTTGAAATTAAATCAAGATCCACAAGATCTCGTCCGATTAGTCAAGATCCACCAAGATCCGTTGAAATTCGTCCGATTTCTTATTAATTTTGTATAATTTCTTCTTTATATTATTGAATATTGTATATTTTATTATTGAATATTGTATAAAATTGTGATTTATTGTATATCCGTATTGAATATTGTATATCCGTATTGAATATTTTATAAAATTATCGATTTATTGTATATCAAGTATAAATTTGTCGATTTATTTATCATTGTTGATTTATCCGTATGAAATTGTCCAAACTGTAGATTAAAATAAAATTTAAAAAATCACCTTAATTAGCGACGGATAAGCGATTACGCTAATTCTAACGATTGGTCAGCGTTTAATCCGTCCCAAACCGTCACTAATTCAGCTATTTAGCGACGGATAATTTATCCGTCGCTAAAAGGTTAGAGCCCAAAATGGTGACGACTTATTTATTCATCGCCATTTAAATTAAGCTAAATGGTTAGCGACGGATCGCTCCAGTTTTAGCGACGAATAGTTCCATCGCTAAACTGCTGTTTCTTTTTTTTTTTTTTTTTTGTAGTGTTGGTGACGCGTTGGGGTCGCACGAGTAGCCTTGCTTTGTGTCAGATATGGCCCACTTGAGACGGGAGCTCGGACGGTTGAGGTTGGTCCCTAAAGTGGGTCTTGCTTAGTAGGGTTTAGTAGTATATATAATGCCTTTTCCAAGAGACTAATGAGTGGGTGTTGGAGGTCGGACAACCTTCTCGTTTGCATATGTTCTTTTTTGTAACTTAGCCTTCCTTGTGTTGAGACGGCAGGTCGCCACCATCTTGACCCAGAGGTTTGTCTCTGGTAGGAGAACTTTGAAACATGTTAAGTTGCCTTAATCAAGTAAGTCCTTAAGTGGGTCATGAATATGACATCTTAGCTACCGTGTTGCACGGGTTCTAATCTTATTATTATAATATATAATGAATTCTTTTAATGACATAGATAATTTGGTTTAAAATATGGATGTATTTATTAACAATATGGTATGGTATGAGATTCACCCGGGTGACTTAACTAATGTAAAATTTTGTGGGTCCAAAATAAATTTGAATTCTCGGGGATCTCGTTGTGAGGAAGCGTGGCTCTCTGAAGCATATGAATTATTTTCTTATCCTTAAGGGATAATAAATCGTACTATATACTAGCATTGACATTTCGGCTCTCCTCAGCGTCTGAAAATTCAAGATCGAGTTATGGACTAAGTAGTTGTTGTTTCCATGCTCATAAGAAGTTAAAAGTTGGAGGACACAACACAATGAAGGGTGTTGTATGTGTGGGCCCCGGTTTTCTCGGGTCATAGATGGTAAAGAGACTTCTTGAAGATGGTTATTTCGTCAGCGCTACCATAAGAAGTACTATCTATCGAGTTACGTTATATTTCAATTTGGCGCATTTTCAATATAATTATAACTTATAATTAATGTAGAGGCGAGGAGGTACATCTTCTTTGCTAACACTTGCGAGTCAGAGAGAGACATCGGCTACCTCACAAATCTTCGAGTGCGTCGAAGGCTTCAAATTTTCAATGCATCTCTAGAGGCTGGGCGGCTACTATGCGACCATCAAAGGTTGCGTTGGACTATTTCACCTAGCACACCCACTCGAATTTGAGGAGAAAGAATCCTAAGATGTAAAGTCAAAGATCCATTGATGCAATCCATATCATTCTACAAGCGTGCGATGATGTCAAAAGCGTGAAGCAGCGTCGTGCTCACATCGATATATCCATGATTGCATTAAGCGGCACAAAGGGCCCGATTAATGAAAGCTCTTGGTCGGTGTGGATCTTATTAGAAGGTCGCTGGAATGTTTATAAGACCATATATAGTGACGAGGCACTAAGCGAGCAACATTTGAATTTCTTGGAGAAACATGGAATGGATCTTGTTTGATGCTTCCTTCATGGATAAGTGGTCCTTTCATTTGCCCGAATGTTCCGATCTTCGTATCTCTTTGGCCTTAATCCTAATGCGTATGCTAAAATCACTAAAATAGCTTTTACAAGCATTAATTGTTCTTATCACAATACATATTTGTACAAGAGAACGTTACTTAGACTATGTTGTCTTCATACGGAAAACCATTAATTTGATTACATTAGAATGAAGAGAACATAGCATTATTAAATTGTTTATGTGGTTGTATAATTAGGGACACGAGGATCTTTACCATCACCTTAACAAGACATCTATAGTTCATGTAGATGATGTTGCTAGAGCTCATATTCATGTCTTTGAAGATCCATTTCCAAAGGAAGATATATCATGTAGTGGTGTTGAAGTACACATAAATGATTTATGAGTTTTTTCTACCGATATCCAGTATCAATTGCCATCTAAAATAATGTAAGTTCCATATTCTCTTGCCTTGTGTTTGGTAAAATTTATCTGCATTTCTTTTCTTATTTTGTTATGATTGTTTCAAATTAGGAAGAAGGAATCTCCTCATCCTCTCAAGCATTAGTCATTAAAATTGTTGGAGAGTGGATTCAAGTTTGAAAATGGGCTTGAAGAAATTAATGAAGGAAGCGATTAAATGTTGCGAGAAAAGAGTATTCTCTAACTTTTGTGATCTATGATCATTGTGAATCGTTTTGTTGGATATATGGCTCTCTTGGTTTTTCAGTTCAAATGTTGTTGTGTTATTAATTAAAAAATTGGTATAGTGCAAAGAATCAGAAGGTTTGTTGAGAGAAAAAGAGAGCAAAGAGAGAAGATAAGAGAAGAACAGAATAGCATAGAGTTTCTTCTAGCATCAAAATGAGAGCACAAGCTAGCTATTTGTACAAGTAGAAAGTGATCTCAAGAGGTAAGACATCTCCACTAACTTGTGTATATCAATTCTCTCATCCACTAACCCATGCACATTACCACTAACTCTTGTGCATTTATACATAAACTCCTTAAATGAACATGAGTGGTTGATGGTTGATGCATAAAATAATATCTTGCCTCATTAAAAACCTTGCTAAGAAAATCCGGGGGATAAAAAAAATTAGCTAAGGGAAAAAGAGTGCAGTGCGTTATCCAACTCCCCTGATCACTTCCTTGAGTCGTCGCATTCCAATCTTTCGAACCAATTTCTCAAATGAAGATGATGGAAGTGATTTAGTGAACAAGTCCACCAAGTTATTAACTGAACGAATCTGTTGAACTTGGGTGGAGCCTTCTTTTTTGTAGATCATGGGTGAAGAAAAGCTTTGGTGATATATGTTTTGTCCGATCTCCTTAATTTGATGAAGCCTCCCTTTAGTTGAGCTATGCAAGCTGCATTATCCTTATATATCACAGTCGGAACTTCCTTCTTGAATGTAAGACCGCACATATCTCGAATATGTCCAGTCAAAGATTTTAAACAAAACACTCTCGACTTGCTTCATGAATCGCTAAAATTTATGCATGGTTAGAAGAAGTACGTAGCAGCTACAGTTTGCTTAACAGATCGCCATGAAATGGTTGTACCTCCATATGTAAATAGATAACCTGTTTGAGATCGAGCTTTGTGTGGATCAGATAAATATCCCACATCAGCATATCTAATTAATTCTAGATTGATAGATTTTGGATAATACAAGCCCATATTCATTGTGCCTCGTAAGTATCGAAGTACTTGTTTAACTCCATTCCAATGCCTCGAGTAGGAAAAGAACTATATCTTGCTAGTAAGTTAACAACAAAATCTATATCAGGCCGTGTATTGTTAGCAAGGTACATTACTGCACCAATAGCACTAAGATATGGTACTTCAGAACCAAGAAGTTCTCCATCACCATCACAAGGTCTAACTGGATCTCTTTTCACATCGAAAGATCTTACAACTATAGGGTATTTATTGGATGAGCTTTATCCATATAAAATACTTCGGTCTTTCCAAATAATTGAATTTGGTGGATAAGCGTCCCATTGCTAAGTGCTCGATTTGTAGACCAAACAATACTTTGTGTAATATTCATTTCAAAATCATTCTTCAAACAATTGATTGTCTTAGCTAACTCTTGGGAGTTCAGTAATATTCAGTCATCAACATAAAGCAATGATGACATATTTTATCTCTAATCGTTTAATGGCATGGACATATAGGATCATTTGTGTAACCTTAATTTTTCAAACATGTGCTCGGCGATTAAACCACATTCGTCCCGATTGTTTTAATCCATATAAGGATTTATTCAATTTAATTGAATAACTATCTCGGGGTTGTGTTGCGGGCACTTTGAATCTTTCTGCGATTTTCATGTATATGTCATTATCCAGTGAGCCATATAAATGAGGCGTAACAACATCCATAAGACACATTTCAATTTTCTCATGTGTAGCCAGGCTCATAAGATAACGAAATGTACTCGCATCCATCACGGGAGAATACATCTCTTCATAACCAATCCCAGGTTTTTGAGTAAATCCTTGTGTGACAACCTTGCTTTATATCTTGCAACTTCATTTTCTCATTCTTGTTTCGCTTTAAATACCCATTTATATCCAGGTTTTACACCATTTGGTACGGATTATAGGTTTGAAAACTTTCGTTTACCAAGAGAGTTCAATTATGCGATAATTGCCTCTTTCATTTAGCCAATCCTCTCTCGATTCTGATCTTTTATAGAAGTAGGTTCAAGATCATCATTTTGTTTACAATATCACACGCTACATTATATGAAAATATTTCATCGGCGTCGATATTATTTTGGTTCCATGTCTTTCATTCACGACATAATTTATCGAGATCTCTTCATTTTCAACAATTTCGTACATGAATCTCTTTTATATTGTCGTGTGTCAAATGCAGTCTTATTGATCTCTTACGGAGATTTATCTTCACACGGACCATTATTCATACTAGCTCCTTTTCTTTTTAGAGATTTTTATCTTTGGAACATTTGGTCTTCCACGCTTCATGCATGCCTTAGACTCATTAGCATTTGTGATTTGTCATACGGGACATGATGCAGGACATAATTTTAATCGGATCATTTGAATTTGGAATATAAGATTTGGTAACCGTTTTGGATGCAAATCGTCTAAGCTATTGATTGGATAGATTTTGTAAATGAATTATCTTTTGAACTGTCTTCACATTGATTTGTTAGAATCAAAATTAGATAATGATAAATCATTCTAGGTTATATTGCTTTCCAACTTTTCCAACTGCTTATTCTCTCCCACCATCGTTGGAAAATTTGATTCATCAAAATGGCAATCAGCAAACCTTGTTGTAAATAAATCTCCAGTAGATGGTTCCAAATACTTGATTATTGAAGGAGATTCATAACCAACATATATATATATATATATATATATATATATATATATATATATATATATATCCCCATTCTTCTTTGGGGTCCCATCTTCGTGCGTTGTGGTGGTGTAATTGGCACGTAAACCACATCCAAAAAAATTAAGATGGGATATGTTAAGTTGATAACCACATACCATTTGCATGGGAGATAACTTATGATAGCCTGTTGGCCTGATGCACACAAGATGTAAAATTGCTTGTCCCCATCTTGATGCGAGGAGTTTAGATTGCATTAGTAATGGCACAATAAACTAGAGGAGTTTGATAAGCGATTGAGCCATACCATTTTGTGTATGAACATGTACAGCAGGGATGTTCAATTTTATGATAGATATTGATAATCGTTAAATGCTTGCAATGAAAATTGGGGGCATTGCTAGGCAAATGCTCTTGATTGGTGAATGAGGAAAGTGTGCTCGTAAATGGATTATTTATGCAAGTAGTCTTGCAAATGCTTCTGAGTAGATAATAAGCACACATGTGACCATCTTATAGATGCATCTATTAAGACCATAAAATATCTAAATAGTAGATGGTTGTTGTATTGGTCCACATATATCTTGATGAATTCTTTCAAGAAAATAAGGACTTTCATATCCAACATTTTCATATGATGGCTTTATAATAAATGTGTCTTTAGAGCAAGCACCACATGTGAGTTCATTAGTTTGAAAAGTCTTCTGGTTCTTCAATGAATGGTCACATGAATTTTCAATAATCTTTCGCATCATCATCATTGATCCGGGGTGGCCCAACTGGTCATGCCAAACTTTAAAGGTGTTATCAATTTGTTTTTCCATAGAATAAGTTTCAATTGCTCTTATTTTAGTGCAATAACATCCGGAGGACATTACCGGTAATTTTTCAAAACACTTTTGGTACCAGATTTCATTGTTGTGAAGTAAAAAAATTCATTGACATTTTCTGTCATGGTCTCAACATGATATTCATTCAGTCGAATATCTTTAAAACTTAGTAATAGATTTCATTGAGATTTAAAAGAATACAATGCATCTTCTATGACAATTTTTGTCCCATGTGGTAGTATTATATTTGCTCTTTTGAAGCCTTCTATTAATTTCGTACTACCAAAATTGTATCGACATTCGCTTTTTATGGACAAGTAATCAAAGTACTAAGCATTATTAAATATGCCGTGTGTTGTTGCTGTCGCGACATATTTCACTTCGTTTGCATTTTGAAGTCATTATTCACAACCTCTACCATGATTGGAAGTGATTTCAATGTTAGAAGTTGACACATTCATTTCGAGAATGGACTAGCACCCGAGTTAGGCGTGTCTCATGATTTTCATTAAGAGCTCATTGTTTTGTTGAGCACTTGACTACTAGAAGATATGAGATCAACGGTATTTCTTAAAACCCTTTTCACGATATTGATCTTGCAACAACATATTAGAGGCATGAAAAGTGGTATATGTCTTTTCTAGCATATCATCATGGTCACTTTTCACCACATAACTTCAATTTAGAAGTGATTTTAAACATTGTTGAGTTAAACTCATTGACATTTTGACATCTTGCACCGCATATGAAGCCAATCATAAGCGGGCTTTTGGTAGTATCCACGACCTTTAGGTGATCATACCTCTCTTTAAAATTTGTCCAAAGATGCGCATGATCTTTGTGATGAAATATTGGCTTTTAGCCCTTCATCAAAATGATGGCGAAGAAAATCATCGCATGCCTTATCTTGGCTTGATGATGTATTGCCAAATTTATTGTGTCTCCTAGACACTTGGCATCAAGATGGATTGACATCAAGAATCCATGATAAATAATTTTTTCGGTAACATCAAGTGCCACAAATTCAAGGTTGCTAAGATTTGCCATAACTTCGGTTGGTTGATCACTATTATCTTGATAATGTATTAAGAGTTTCTTCTAGCATCAAAATGAGAGCACAATCCATGTACATCAATTCTCTTATCCACTAATCCATGTACATCACCCTACTCTTGTGCATTTAGCTTGTGTTTGCAAATCTTTAAAAAAGTCTTTTGTCTTTTGAAGTAGTAAGCAGTTTTTAGTGTTTTATATTACAACCTGCCATGACTTCTGCGGAAAAAGCAATTAGCGCGGAAGAAGCAATGCATTGCTTCTATCGCTTTAAGCGGCGTGTAGCTTTTTTCAATTAAAACAACTAATTAAATTTATTTTTGCAAACACTAGAACTTACTTTTTTATAACAAATTGCTTTTTATATGATATATCAAACACTCTTGACTTTTCTTAAAATCAACTTTAATCAACTTTTAGTAAGCAGACAAAAGGTACAAATAAAAGCATTTTCAAACACACTTATACATACAAACGTTATAATTTTCACGAGAAGTTTGATTTCGATGATCATGTGTGGCGTTTTAACACTTGATGTAACTAGCATATGGGCACTGGATATATACTCCCGTTCACAATTTTAAGCTTGATAATTGTTTGTTCGAATTATTTTAGTCATTAAATTAAAATTAATAAATATAATAAAACTAAAATCATATAAAACCCTTACGCATCATTTCACTATTACATACCATATATAACAAATCTATAGAACCTATAAAATTTTAACTCTATCATGCAAACATAATTTTTCCATTAAATTAAAACCCGATTAATTTAAATCGCTACCAAAACAACCACTAAATGACTAGATCGATAAATCTGATAGAATTTCATCTCTCTAAAAATTAAATTTATAGAAATGTGAATTGTGGAACCTAATCATTTATATAAATTTTCCTATACACATTCATATAATTCTACAATTTATTTCAGCAGATTGAAATGTCAGCATCTCATATAAAACTCCACTATAAGTCATATCTGGAGATGACTTTTGGGAATGGAAGATGATTTTATCACTGAAAATCCCATAAAACCTGCGTAGAAAGTAATATTTGAAAACAAATCCTTTATAGATATGAATAATATATAGAGAGGATTGATGAACACCATTAGCCCACTTAAATGTATATTAACCTCAATTATCAACTTTCTAATGCTTAAATGTGTTTCTGTCTGCCATCATCAGGCGGAAGGAAGAAAAATAAAACCTTCCACCTAAGTTAGAAGTTTTTGAATAAAACTAATTAAATCCCAGTTGTTGCGTGCCTGGAAAATTTCTATAAATTGTGCATACAATACTAAATTCTTTCATAGCAATAATGTCACGGACCAACTAGTCATTTGGCCATTTGGGTGCCCTTAAAAAGTTTAGTATAACAAATAGCAGTTGATCATCTCTCCAGTTTAACAGATGCCTTACCAATTTCAATGTGGAATTTTAATTACAAATTACTGATAAACTAAATTTTTTTACATTGTATTAAATACTATCTTAGTCATGAATTCAATTTTCATTATTCCATTTTGAGGCGTTTAAATTTCAAATTATCATCTCTTTAATGAAAATTTTATCTCTTATTTTATTGACTATTTCTCATACTCTATTTGCTATCTTTTACTTTATTACCATCTTTTCTACTTTAATTCATTTTCTTAACAAGCGTGTATACGGACCCGCATGTAATTGAATTAGAGACGAAGGGGTATAAATATACACCCATGTAAATCTCCGTCCGTTAATACATTTTGTTCTCTGAAACGAGGCAAATTGAAATGGCCTAATCTAAAGCGAATAGAACTAATTTGAATTGAATTTGTTTATAGTATTAAAACAATTATGCATAACTAAAATTTGGACTAATCTGAATTGAATTGAATAGACTAAAATTGGTGAATCTGTTTTTTCGTAGCAAAACTCATTAATTTGATTCGGTTAGTCTCTCTCTCATAAACTCATTAATTTCGATTGATTCGATTCATTTAATTAGATTGAGTTACATTGTTGTTGATTTTGTTTAATTATTTTATCTTCTGATTGATTTTAGTTGGTTGATTCGATTTCAATTCGTTTAGATAAATTTAGTTCGGGATTGATTATGTTTGAGCAGTGATAACAGTATTGAGCTATACATTGTGAAGTACTGTTTATGTGCGCAAACTGCAGTTAAGTTGATTTAAATAAATGTAGAAAAAGTATTTGGAAACTTTAATGATGCCTTGTCGGTGATGATTGATGATCGACCACTTAAGCATTGATTAGCATAATCTCACTTTCGAATCAAAGTCACATGAAGGTGGTCCCAAATTGATATACCTGCAAGCACAACTCATTAATTTACCATTCTTTTACCTATCTTTCTAATTTTAACAAGTGATTAGTATCTTCTTATTAGAAATTATAGAGCTACTATGATGGGAATAAGAACAATAAGAATGGAAAGTAGAGTGAAAAACATTGCATTCAT
>JAIFAC010000152.1:142500-161760 GCA_026545765.1 Plantago major | reverse complement strand
ACGCTTGTTTGAAACTATTCGTGTCTTCAAGATATCTCGCTAAGATATTCAACAATGATTCAAGAATCTTGTGCGCTTTCTTCAAGTCTTCAATGTCGCTGAGCTCATTGGATGTCTTCTTCGGTCTTCTTCATAAAATAAAAATTACATTTTGAGACCTAACATCCTATACAAGATTAGCTAGACTATCATACTTAGTGGTTTTCCTCTTTTACAATGTTCAAGTGAACCAAGAGTACTAATCACCTTTCTGAGACTAAGATAAGTCATCATGTTGCTGATCAAAACTTAAACTGATATTCTTTGCAAAATATCTAACAAAAATTCCTAACAAATTTCTCAAGAAATTTCCCAACAAATTTCCCAACAAATTTCTCAACAAATTTCCCAACATGCATCAACAAGATACTGGCAATAAATTGGCATGTGACAGTACGGAGGAGAAATTGTTTCAACTAAGAGCGTTGCTAAAGCCTATCACACGCAATATCGGCAAGAACAGACTCGACAATTTCATATCCGAGCAAGGCAAAAACATATGAGCACGAAATAAGCATATCGTGAAAAGAAGACAACTCAACAAAAATGAAGATGTACGTACTTGATAAAGTTGATTTGATAAGTTTGAACGGACGACTAAGCCTTGCTGCTTCTCCGAGGGTACGGATTCAAAGAAGAAACCTTCAAATTTTGCGACTCTTGCTTGCTGATGTGTCTTCAAACGCCGGATTGCTTTACATTGCTCTAAATTTCAAGATTGCTAAAAGTGTGAAAGTGACTGATATGACTACTTATAAGGGCAATTTGGGGATAGCGAAGAGTCACATCGCTTGGATTTGAATCAGCAACATGATGACTTATCTTAGTCTCAGAAAGGTGATTAGTACTCTTGGTTCACTTGAACATTGTAAAAGAGGAAAACCACTAAGTATGATAGTCTAGCTAATCTTGTATAGGATGTTAGGTCTCAAAATGTAATTTTTATTTTATGATGAGAAGACCAAGAAGAAGACATCCAAGCATAAAGCTCAACGACATTGAAGACTTGAAGAAAACTGCACAAGATTATCGAATGTTGTTCGATATCTTAGCTGACATCTTAAAGACACGTAATAGTTTGAAACAAACTGGTCACAAAGAGATATCCGAGAAATAAGATACATATCCAAAACAAGGAAAGTGTCCATGATATCTACTCTCGATGCCTCGAGCTTTAACCACGCTTCAAAGAGAAATATATATTGCAAACAAAGTTGTTTCAATAAACACAAGTGGTATCTCAAGAATGAAGATAAGGACGCAAAGAATCGATAACACTAATCTCCGATAAAGCATAGTTCCGCTGCACTACAGACAAAAAGTATAGTACAATTCATTTAATGCACGGACAGAGATGTCTGAATAAAAGCTACGACAGCTTCTGAGAAGAAGACAAAACCTGCTATAGTACTATACACAGATATCGATAGTTTGAATTTGAGCCTTACGGATACTATTCAAACGGCACTCAAATTCATCTATAAATATCAACACTTAGACAGCTTGAGAAAAAAAACACAGAACCTTAGACACACGATCTCTGAATATCTTACTCTCTCAAAGCAACTTACTTATCCTCAAAGCTTTCGCTATACCAAAGCTTTGATCTTGAGTAAACATCAAGTTCTAAGTGTCCCGATCCTAAACAAGCAAAGCTATCTGTGAAGGAGTTGAATCAAAAGATCAACCATCCGAGATTCATTCTTGAACAGATATCATAAGACTTGGGTCAAGAAATCGAACAAGATACCATACGTCAGAAGTGTATTAAGTAACTTAGTTCACGTAGCTATCCGATTAATCAAAAGTTATTAAGACGCCATCCGACAACTCAAACCAAAACCAACACCATAATCGGCGTGGAGCATGTGAAGTACTTAGTTTGAAAATCGTGAATAACCCAAGGTTACCGGAGTATAGGAAGTACTTGATTTGGGAAACTAAGGAATAACTCCAAGGTTATTGAGTATAGGAAGTACTTAGCTTGGGAAGCTAGGAATAACTCAAAGGTTTCGAGTATAGGAAGTACTTCAATGGAAAGCCGGGAACAACTCAGAGGGAATATTTGGTCAGAACCAATTGTTAAGAATCTTAGAATAGGATTATTGTAAGGAGAACTCAATTATCTGTTCTAGTGAATTCTAGGTCTCGATAGATCAAGTGGATTAGTCGGAGGATTACGCCACCTCCAGATACCACTATACTTGCGTGTTATTTACCTTCTCAGATTTACATTTCAAAGAACGCACACACACATATTAACTATTTCGCACTTATCTTTATTAAGTCTTCCGCACTGATTCTAAGTATCGATATCCGAGAAATAGTTGTTATCGACAAAGTTTTAAAAGACTATTCACCCCCTCTAGTCTTTTTTCTGCTATCCGACCAACAAGTGGTATCAGAGCAGAGGTTCACCTTTCAGACCGAACCTAGATCCCGTGATAGGTGAAGGAACTTTGTCCACTTTTGAGGACTATTTAATTTGTATGTTAAGTGTGTATGTCTCGAGTGATGCACCTGCTCAAACCAAATAACTACGAGAAATGGAAAATAACATGATGCTCCACCTCAGCCATAAGTGATTTAGATGATCAAGTAATAAAGAATGGGCCAATAGTCATTCAACAACTTAAGCAAGTCATGGAGGTTTCGGTGGAAGAGACAGAGATCAAAGCGAAGGATCTTCACAACAGCGCTAGGCCAACTAGTGGAAGATCTATCGTCAAGTTATTTACTTAACCAAAGCTCAGAGAACTCGACATCTAAGATGCCAAGAGGAATCGCCCGATGGTCAAGCTCAGAACATCATCATCGATCGACACTAGAGCACATACAAAGGTAAACTGGGTGCTAAACGAAAAGTCGCTCGCAACCGATTGAAGAAATCTGCGTTTAACCGAGAAAATCAAGGAAAACAAGTTCAAGTTCTAAAGTTGAAATTTCAAAATTTCAAACAAGGTCCCAATCAAACTCGAAGAACTTGATTTCAGTTTACCACTCATGAGTGATATGGCAAAGACTTGGGAAAGCAATAGATACTCAATGAGAAAATTAAGACTATTGTCAAGTCTTAACCACAATCGACCATACTAAATTCTTCTATTTTAACCAAGGTATGCCAAATATCACTTCAAAGGAACTTTCTCTCATCTTGCTATCTGACTATGAAACAACTCAGAGAGAACAAACAACCGAAAAGTTGCGTATCGTTGCTCTAGTTAATCAAGGAACTTCAAAAGAAGAAAAGCAAGGAGGAGATCGAGGGTGCTCTTGCAAAGCAAATGAGCAAATTTGTCACGAGAAATTGAGAGAAGAAAAGCCAAAGAGAAGTCAAAAAGCATCTAGTTCAAACTATCACCAAGACAAAATATGCAAAGCTCAATAACAAGCCACTTCGTAAAGCATCATGTACTGAGGAAGCAGAAATTGGAAACGATATATGTTTCTATTGTCAGAAACCTGGCCACTTCAAGAAGGATTGTCCTGCCCTCAACAAACTAAGGACAAAGACAAGAAAGATAGAAGAATCTTCGTAAGAAGCCGTAAAGCTTTGTTAATCAAGAAAGAAAGAAAATCCAAATTCAATCGGATGCTCTAGACGCTGAGATGATTCAAGATGACAATTCAGATGACTCAACCTTATCATCACCGTAATTATGTGGAGTTACTCATGATATAATCGACTTCGCCTCAAAAGAATGAAATGTGGGTTGAAATTGAATTGACGGACCGTATCTCCAACATAGAAAACCTGCCTTATGGCTGATGAGGTAACACATACTTCTTGCTACACTTATGAAAGTGATGAAGAGGAAATAAAAGATCTAGAAAATCTCAGAAAGGAATTTGATATCTATGAAAGAGAATTTCTAATGATCCGTGCGAGAACTTAAAATCTAGAGGAGGAAAAGAATTTTCTTGCAAAGGAAAATTTCTCATTCGTTAAGATATCCGAGAAAAGGACGAAAAATGCGCTTTCAAAGCTCGATATCCGAGACCGAAAAGTCACATAAAGAAGCATCAAGTGATTTCAAAAGAAATATGAAGATCTTCTTTCAAAATAAGGAACTCAAGAAGAAAGAACTATCTTTTCAATCTTATGCCAAAGCTAGTGACACTTCATCAAGTACAATCTTACTTAAGAGATCCTTCGTAAAAGAAAGGACTGGGTCAATACATGTATGCATTGTTCTATCACTCAATAAGAGTAAGGAGAAAAGGACATTTGTAAGTATCAAGAAGATGGTTCCCAAGCAATCTATAGTATCGGTGAAAAGACAAAGATTGTTGACAAAGGAAAGGCAAATGTACTAAACCTTTGTGGGAAAAACAAGTCAAAACAAAACTGTTGGTACGTTGCCTCGAAAAGAAACACAACACCGAAAAGTGTAAACACCCACAAGGTTATGTTCTCAAAAGGTAGAATTGCAGAGTCGCAAATTCTCCCATATCACTTTTTCTCGAAAGAAATCGATCAACCAGAGACTAGCAAAGTCACGAGAAAAGATCTCGATAGCTTCAAGTGCTCAAACGATTGCCACAAAGGCATCGGAAAACAACTTGCTCATGAGTACAAGCCGGAGCAAGAACGATGGTCGAAAGCTAGAATTGCTCAAAGCAATTATCGGCGGAAGTTAAATCAAGCCACCGAAAATCAATGCTGGCTAGAAGAAATCGCAAGGAAGGCTAAGTTTGTCGAAAGCAAACTCGTAAACCCGATGTATCCGAAAGCATCATATGGAGCACCTAGGAACACACCAAGGAAGAAAATAATTTTACTAATGATAACATTCATTCAAAAAGAATTCTCCTTACGCCTCGCATAAAAAGCATATTTCAAAGAAATTCATTCAAAATGGATTCCTACCGAAGAACTTTTAATTCGACGGTTCCATCAAAGATATGAGAACCTAATCTCCTGCTTCCGTCAGGTGCGTAACGCCTCGGACCAAAGCACAATGGCTATTTGATAGTGGATACGGAAAGCACATGACAGAGACAAAGCAACTGTTGATTACAAAGCTTGCAACACGTGACCAGATATCGATTTGTTGAGGAGAATTAAATCCTCTCCGGATTTGGCAACGCCAAATTGGGGACTTTAACAATCACCGACGACATATGTTAAGGATTTGAAATATAATCTATTTAGTATGAGCCGCTTATGCATAAGCGGTTTTACTATAAAATTCAAAGCTAACATCGCAAACTAATCGACAATGAGTCAAAGCATACCTTAGTTGGTCGGGCGAAAGGCGCTTTATGTTGCCGATTGGGCATCGCCACAATCAAGAATGTCTCATGGTGAGTCAATCTGTCACACGTAAGAGCAAGGGTTATGGCACAAAAGAATGAGTCACTTGAACTTCAAAACTCAATAGACTTGCCAAGAAAGAGTTAGTGGTTGGTCTTCCCAACATCTTTCGTAAAGGATGGTATCTGCTTCCTCGCGTATGGGGAAACAATCTAAGATCTCTTTCAAGTCCAAAATCGACACTCTAGTGTTAGACCAACGCAACTTTTACACATGGATCTATTTGAATCATCCGTAACTAGTTATGCAGAAAGAAGTTTGTCCGTTGTTGTAGATGACTTCAAGATTCACTGGTTGTCTTTCCAAACACAAATGATGCCGGTGGAGATACCAAACTTGTCAAAAAGCTTGAAGTCATGAAAATGACAAGGTATCTCGCAATCGTATGCACTATGGTAATCGAGTTTGTCAACCAAGACATAAAGGAGTTTTGACCGCAAAGGTATACAACACCAACTTTCTCTCAGAAGAACACCTCAACAAAATGGTGCGTAAAGGAAAAACAGAACCCTTAAAGAAGCCGCAAGGACAATGCTAATGACATCAAAATAAGTGAAATTTATCGGGTTGAAGTCAGAAACACAACTTGTTACACTTCGTAATGTATGTTTGATAAACAAACACCATGACAAGACCCCTATGAAATCTTGGTTGGTAGACCCCTAATATCAAACATCCGAGAGTATTTGGTCAGATGTTTTGTTCTAAACAATGGGAAAGATTATCCGAGAACATTTCAACCAAAGGCGTATGAAGGTGTTTTTCGCTATTCCACAAACAAAGAAAGCTTACAGAGTTTTCAACAAAAGAACAAAGAAAATTGAAGAATCAATTCATGTTGTATTCTATGAAGGAAATAAGAAAACACCTCCTAATGATGAACTCGTAAAGGTTCAAAGAATCTATCGAGGGATTCTAAAGAAGAATCCTCGTAAAGGAAAACATCATTATGGAAACCGAGGATGACTCGACGAGAAAAGCTTGAAAAGCCTAGTAACAACAAGATGACTTACAAACATGATGAGGAATTCCCATGAGTTTTCCGTAAATGGAACAGTTATCGAGAACCTTCATCATGAAGAGGTATCCGAAAATAAGAATGCTTAAATGCATGTTTCGTATATCTCTAACATCAAAAAGTGTCGATATCAATGACATTTCCTATATGTCGATATCTCAGACATCGAAAAGTATCAAATCAAAATCTTAGTGATTCACATTCAGATCACTTGGATATTGATCCTACTAGCACTAAACCTATGATGAGATGGATCAAAGATCATCCTACAAAGGATATAATCGACCAATTAATCGGTGTTAGGACTAGGAGAGCAATAGAAAATGCTAACTCTCTTCGGATGTTTCATCTCAATATTGAACCTAAAATATAGAAGAAGCATTAGGAGACCAAGACTAGATCTGCAATGCAAGAAGAGTCGATCAATTTGAGAGAAACAAAGTCCGAAACCGTTCCATTTATAGAAGGAATATCCGTGATTGGAACTAAATGGGTTTTCGTAAACAAGATGAATGAGTCCGTGAAATAACGTAAACAAAGCAAGATTGGTTAAGGGATTTACCTGCATCAAGGTTTAGATTTTGACGAGTCATATGCACCATTGCAAGATCGATGCAATAAGACTTTCTAGACTTTCGTACTCATAAAGATTTCAAAGTTTATCGATGGATGTCAAAAGTGCATTCCTAAACCGAACTTGAACGTAAGAAGTTTATGTTGAGCAACCACCGCTTTGAAGTTTCCTCGTAAAGTAGAATGGTCTATAAACCATGTAAAGCTCAGATGGATCAAACAGCTCCAAGAGCATGGTATGACACTTTGGCCAAGTACCTTCTGGAAAATGGTTTCAAGAAAGGTGAAGTTGATAAAACTTTATTTACCTTAAATCATGATGGAAAACTACTCTTAGTTCAAGTATATGTTGATGACATCATATTTGGATCTAAGGCAAGCAACTTTGTAATGACTTTGCAAATCTCATGAAAAGCAAGTTTGAGATGAGCATGATGGGAAAAATGAATTATTTCCTAGGATTGCAAGTCAAGCAACTCAATGATGGAATATTCATTAGTCAAACAAAGTATGCAAAAGATATGCTCACAAAATTCAATCTTAAGCCTTCTGAAAAGAATGCTAAGATACCTATGAGCATTGGAACTAAAATGACCTATACTGAATCAGATAAGAGTGTTGAAGAACATAAGTATAGGAAATTGATAGGTTCACTACTTTACCTCACTGCAAGTAGACCTGATATTCAATATGTCATTGAGTATGTGCTAGATTTCATAAATCCAATGCAAACACACTACAACATTGCTATGAAAATATTAAGGTATGTAAAGGTACAATAGATGTAGGATTGTGGTATCCTAAAGAAAGTGGATTGAGTTTAATGGGTACTCAGACGATTATGTCGGATCATTGCTTGATAGGAAAAGCACCTCGTGAACTTGTCACCGGTACTAGACTTATCTCATGGTTTAGCAAGAAGCAAAACTCAATTGCAACTTCTACCACGAGGTCGAATATATTGTCGGGTTGTTGTGCAACACAAATTCTGTGGATACAACAACAACTTAAAGACTATGGACTCGATGAGAAGAAAACTCCCATTTTCTCGTGACAACACAAGTGCTATTACATTACACGTAATCCTAAATTTCATGCCGTATCAGCACATTGATGTTAGACATCACTTCATCGTAGACCATGTTGAAAAGGCAATATAGAGATACTCAAGATTGGCAATCAAGACCAACTTGCGTATATCTTCACTAAGCCACTACAAGAAAGTAGATTCTTAGCCTTAAGACATAGTCTTGGACTAATGGAACTACCAATGAACCGAAAGAGTTCGTATCTCAAACAAACCAGAGAAGAGGTATCCGAATGGGAAACCAGAGAAGAGGTATCCGAACGGGCAACCAGAGAAGAGGTATCCGAACGGTATCCAAAAAGAGAAAAGAGAACTGAACGGTATCCAAGTCAAAAGGCTAAAGAGCAAAGATAGCTTAAGATCTCGAGACAGAACTCGATATCCGAATCACTCTATAAACGGGGAACACAAAAGAGAATAGTATAACTATCTCAACAACTACCTCTTGAAACTCGTGATTATTTCTATCTTGATGAAAAACTTGGAAAAATCCTAAGTATAAGATGTATTCAGATAACAAAGGTCCTTGGTCATACAGTAATCAGGTTTTAGATAGCAAGTCGCCAAAATTCATTAAATGGGCACAATTACACTTGTTGATTGTGATCATTGTCAAGAAGCAATGGTGACCCTTGATGAAGTTAAGCATTGATCCAGACGGAAATTAATTCAAAGTAAATAGTGGATCGCTGAAATTCGTATACGGCCCACTAAGCATTTAATGCCGAATTCAGCTTTTGCTCACGCTTGCAAATTACGTATACGCATACACAAAATCAATTTGTATGTATTTGTCTGTCAGATTCAACGCTATATATATAGGATTTTGGCAAATGAAATCACTTCGCTTAATCCGAATTTTCATCTTGCACAAGAATGGCAAATCCTTCTCGATTCTCTCGCAAACCTCTACAATCTCGCAAATCAAGATTAAGTTTTTCAAAAGAATCATCAATCAAATCTCTTTCAAACACCAATTTCAAATCCCTACACTATATAAAGAGATGGCCTCCAAGAACACTTCAACACGTAAATCCTAATCCTCCAATCGGTATCACGAAAAGCAAGCACCAGAGTTTGTTATTGTAAACAATCGATCGGTAGGAGTTTTTAATCCTACCATTGACTTCAAGTCACGTAATGATTTGGGTGGTGCCATGGTCGAGGAATACCTCTCGCAATAGAAAACAAACCGATGTAAAATTGATTCTCGACATGCTTGAAAAGGCACAAATCAAGGGTTTTCTATCCGCCGCCAAGTGGAATTTCATCACCGATGTTGGAATTTTACAACAACCTGTGATTATTTATCGGTATCCAAGGCAATCAAATAGTGTCTATCAAAACCTCAGTCCAAGGAAAGGAAATCCTTCTGGACTTAACAACCTTCTATAAGTTGTTTGAGGTTCAAAATCTTGGAAAGGATTTTGAAATAAACACCAAGGATGATGAACCTTGAAGGTGTTAAAGAACTTTACAAAGGACGTGTGTGATCTTGAAAATCGATACACCCACCGAAGTTCAAACTTGTCGACATCCCAACCGCATCCGCTGTTCATCGATGTACCGCTTGCATTCTTCACAGATGCTTTGATGGTCTACAAGGAGGTGCACGTATAAGCTAAGAACGATGGATCATGATGTTCTTGCTGAATCAACAAGACAAAAGGCTGGAAAACCCTTTTAACTGGGGAAAGTACGCCTTCATTAAATTCGTGAAGAAGATTCAAGGCTTCGAGCCTAAGATTGTCAAAGGACTAGCCGAGCCAAAGGCCATGAGGTTATGGTCCAAGATATGCTACTTGGTCGGAAAAGCGGCATCGAGCTCAGAGACTACCGAATAGCCAACAAAGAACCTTTCTACAAATATGAGTATACAAATCGATGAAAAAGGTTACCGGGTCTCGTAAAGGTCCTAAGAAGCGAAAATCAAAAGATATCTCAAGAAAAGGTTATACTAAGAAGCCTGTAACTTCAAGAAAGAAGTTTGGCAAATCGTAAGACACACCCAAAGAGGTTGTTAATTTCGACATTTGCGTGCATTGCCGATGAACCGATAATGGCACATGAACTCATCAATGCCGCAAAAGAGTTATCAACATCGAATAAGTAGCAAGAAGAGAAAGTGCTTTAAATGTTATACTAATGCGTAAAGCCTTGGATGAACTCATAAATGCCGCCAAGAGTGGTGAAAAGCACTAAGCCCCATCTCAGTAAAACCGCAGGAGTTATGGACCAATCGCCTTAATGCCGATGAGAGCTCGACGATGAAGATGATGAACTAGTCATCTCTCAAGTCCTAGAAAGAACAAAGAGGGCTAAGGTTACTGAAAAAGTAACTGGTGATAAGGTATCTGAAGAAGAACCTACACCACAGGTTGCTGAGACTATAGCAAAGGTTGTTGGTGCAAACACATTATCAGGGAATGCTTCTCTTAAACAACTTCACAAAGCCCTGATGAGTGGTATTTTAGTGCTGGCAGATGCTGATGGAAATGCCACATCTAAAAATCTGGAAGAACTTTCTACTGATCAATCTTCCGCCTGCATAACCACAACAACCACAAACACAACAACCACAACAGCCACAAGTCGCTTATGAAATGGTAAATGAACTCCATTTTGAATTACCAAAGAATATCAGATGTCAAGAAAATCAGAATCGAAAGGTGTTCTAACTCAATGAGAGGGATCAAACTGAGACATTAACTCAGAATGATCAATCATGTGAGGAAACTGAGTTGCACACTCAGGAAAGGTGTGAAGTACCAGAAACTTCAAACAAAGAAACTGCACTAGGACAAGACGACCAATGTATAGAAAGGTCACAAGTTCCAGAGACCAATCACCAAACCGCTTTGTAAATGACCGTTTAACTCTTACCTTGTGAAAAATTTTATACTTATAAATCTTGTTTCCTCATAAGAATTTCTTTGTTACAGTCGAAAGTTAGAACGCAAAACAAGAGGAAGCCGAGAAGCTTGCCTCAGACATCAAAAGAGGTCCTTCAACCTTAACTCTTGAGAAATCTGAGTGCCATGCTACGTAAATGATTCTTAAAGAGAACTAATTTTTCAGTAAAAATGTTTATGTGCTCATTCATGATAAATGTTTCTAACAGGCTCCAACTGAGATGGAAGAAGATAAGGCAGAAATGCCAGAGACAAACCCAGAAACCAACAAGGTTTCTGAAGAACACATCATCGAGCCTTCAAACTTGAAGGTATATGACAATCAAGGACAAGTATTCTTCATCTGGGTTATCCTTTATCTCTTCTAATATTCAATACTTTCTACTTACAGTTATTTCGTAAGTAGAAATGCAAGGATAAAGTTACATTTCCTCAAGATCAATGGAAATTGATGAAGCCCCAAGGCAACATCACCGAAAGAACACCATAATCGCACAAGTTTCGAGAAAATGAACTGAGCTTCCTATTGAGGAAGTAAGTAGCACAAATCGTAATTCATTAAAAGTATATTTGCATAGATTCTTTCAAACTATTTCCTAAGTATTGTATTTCTCTGTTCAAGAAAGAAAGGTTGATGAGGACCACTTCCAAGTCTCCACCTCACAACAAGATATCCGAGACACCAATTGTCTCAAGAGAACAAGTATCCGAGCCCGATGTTCATACTGTAACTCGTAAACTAAACTACACTTCTACTCGACATATCTACAAAAGTTTTGAAACTCACTCAAAGCTCTTTCTTTCAGCTCAAACAGATGCAAAGGTGTTCCCATTGAAGAAACAAGGGACCTACTTCACTTCTTCAAAGCTCACACTCGCCAAAGCATATTCAATGCTTCAAGAAATGGCGGTTAAGGTGCTCGATCTCTCCGAAATATTGAGAATCACCGATCAACCAACCAGACGAGCACGAGCTCGACCGAAACATATGTCCAAGCAATGTTCCCTGTAATAACAATATACGCCATACTCTAATACATAAGGACTTTTCCAGAGAAGTGGCGATAGTTTGATACATGCCTTTGAACAGTGCGATGGTCGACAAGATTACAGATGGTATTCAAGCCACCCGCCTAAACCTCGCAGCTTTATACCTTCAACAAGAAGAAGACAAGCGTAAGATCACTATCCCTAAGTGATCAATCTTGTATCCAAGATGATGAGGAGGAAGAAATGAATGAAAATTACTTTGATTGATGAACCTCCCACCCGACCATCACCAAGAGGATGATAATGACAAAAGGATGATGATGATGCCCCGCACTGTGGACCGGAGGAATTTCACAGAGAAACAATGCCTCAAATAAAAGCAACCGAGAAGACTTCACGTAAATCCCGCCTTCATCACCTCGTAAATCTACTCATCCATCTTCTAACCAACACAAGCTATTAATCAACAAGTAGTCGAGCTCGAGGAAACCAATCGTAAAATATTAAACACTCGCACTGTAAGTGCTCAACTCGCATAACCGTTGAAGAAGAACAATACCCATCTTCAATCGAAGATCAAATAGCTAAATCCAGATAAGATTGATCAACTACAAGATCTATACTTAGAAGAAATGATTGCTTACTCGAGGTTAAAGAGCTACGGATGTCAAAAAGATCACCAAAGAACTCGACATCAAGAAGTATTCAAGTCAAGCATGATGCTAAGGTCGCATCATCTTCGAAAGAAGTACCATCCTCCTCCCAGAAAGGAAAGAAACCAATCTCTGAGATGGTTGCAGGACTCGATACGATCGATGAAAATGTCCAAGAGGATGACGATCACTGGGCTACTCACTCAGATGATGAAGAAGACAAGATTTCAAGCGTAACACGCCATGAACATTTAGCGGTTTCTCACTTGAAAAGGAAGTTGATTGCTCCCCGCAATATTCAACAAACCGCCAAACGCCCACTCATGAATACATGAACAGTACCAAGTAATCGCTACTCAACAAGGAGATGTCTTCAAAACAAGGAAGTAATCGCCTCGCCCCTCTCGAATGAGAAAGTTCACCGAGCTCATCACTCGTGAGAACAACTAGCATGGTCATTGCTCGTAAAGATCCGGGAATGATAAGGGACGATGATGTGTCTTTAGTCAAAAAGCTTTTCAAGAGGCAACTTACACCTGGAAAAGCAGATGCCATCCTAGCCCATTAGCGTAGCTCACCGATAAGGACAATGGACTTATCAAGCAAAATCAGAGCTCAAAGTCAACTTCGGTTGGTCACCGCCACAACTATTTACAAGGGAATTTGACTCTCTCGATTCCTTTATGAGACCGAGTCACCAACAATGACTAAGGGGAAAGAAAGTACAACTGACCTCAAAGTCAGGGAATGGGAAGAAGGAGATGAAAACAAGAAGAAATCAGAGTCAAAAGGCTCGAAAGGAAGAAGAAAACTTCCCACCACCACTCGTAATAAATGAACCCTCCTCAAGCCAAGTCGCTTAAATAGTAGTCGCCTCTAAACCCAATCAAGGAACCAAAATGGTAACAAGGGCTATCGCACGTAAACCTCCAAGGAGTACCAAGGCTCCAAGGAGAAGACAAGTTAGAGGATTGATGAATCTTCAAGAAGAAGAAGAAGGTCAAATCAAGTCCCCGGGCAATGAAGAAGGTCAGAAACTCTCACAAGATCTAATCTTGATGATGATGAAGAGATCGATGAAGATGAAGCCCTCTTCACGTAAAAAGGAAAATTGAAAGCTTAATCGAGCCCATAGCAAAGCCTTCGCGCCTAAAACTCTCCTCCGAAATACCAAGTCTATCTAGGTGGTGGTTCTTCAAGCAACAACCCCAAAGAGAATTCAAGATGTAAAAGGAACAGATCGAGAGTCGAAAAGACAAAGTCAACTTCCACTCAAAGCCAAAATAAGCCAAAATAGAGTATGTGAAGTATGACAATGATTCCTCCGCTCACAGTGCATCAATCAAAAGAATGGCTATTGGATTCGAATCAAGCATCTATTGGTAAATTCAAGATTTTAACCAATCCATAAACAACTCATGGCATGGAGAAAGAATAAACCTACCTTGATCAACACCAATCACATCAAAGCATGGTCGATTTTGAAGTTGTCATGAGAATCAAGCCATGAAGAAGGACCTCTCGATGATTGTCCATATGAAAAGCCGATGATGTGCACAAAATTAATATCACAGAACAGCACAAGACCAAGACTTGTCAGGAACCCTATTAGTCGCTCTATCCATGTAAGATCAATACAAGGGTGACATCGATATCCAAGATTATCTAATACTTCAAGCTTTCAGACATCGTAATAGAGCATGCCCGAAGTGTGGATTTGCCAGAGACACGTAGATGCTTGTCGTAACTCTTCTATGATTATTCGATGACATCAAAAGGTTTGAGATAGAAAATTTGCAAACCGATCCATAGAAATATCAAGAAGACTTGAAGATTGAAGACTTGAAGACTAGTTCTTTAGATGTTTACTTGGAGCTCGTTACTCCCGTTGTCCTAATTTACTATGTAGTTTTTGTATTTTTGCCGATCGAGCTTAATCAGTATATGTATTGAAGTTATTCAGAACTTTAGTTGTAACTTATCCAAGAACTTACTCTCGATAGTATTCTATAAAAGATAACTTGTCAAAGAAGATCACACCTTGTGATTTGTTGATGTCTACTTTCTCGCACTTAATTATATGAATTGAAAGATCTTAAGAAAATGATTAAGTGGTGGATTGTTTCTCATCCAGATTTGTAATAGGAAGATAGTCATCGCTGATCGATCAAAATGGGGAAATTTGTTAGATATTTTGTTAGAAATATCTGCTTAAATTTTGATCAAAGAACATGATGACTTATCTTAGTCTCGTAAAGGTGATTAGTACTCGGGTTCACTTGAACATTGTAAAAGAGGAAAACCACTAAGTATGATAGTCTAAGCTAATCTTGTATAGGATGTTAGGTCTCAAAATGTAATTTTATTTTATGATGAGAAGACCAAGAAGAAGACATCCAAGGTAAAGCTCAACGACATCAAGACTTGAAGAAAATCGCATAAGATTATCAACTGTTGTTCAGATATCTTAGCCAGATATCTTAAAGACACGAATAGTTTCAAACAAACTGTGTCACAAAGAGATATCTGAGAAATAAGATACATATCTGAAAACAAGGAAAGTGTCCACAGATATCTACTCGATGCCTCGAGCTTTAACCACGCTTCGAAAGAGAAATATATATTGCAAAACAAAGTTGTTTCAATAAACACAAGTGGTATCTCAAGAATGAAGATAAGGACGCAAAGAATCGATAACACTAGTCTCTCGATACAAAGCATAGTTCCTTCGCACTACAGACAAAAGTATAGTACAATGCATCTAATGCACGGACAGAGATGTCGAATAAAAGCAACGGCACTTTCCGAGAAGAAGACAAACTCCATAAAGATTATACACAGATATCGATAGTTTGAATTTGAGCCAACGGATACTATTCAAACGGCACTCAAATTCATCTATAAATATCAACACTTAGACTTTTTGAGAAAAAAACATGTAACCTGTAGACACACGATCTCCGAATATCTTACTCTCTCAAAGCAACTTACTTATCCTCAAAGCTTTCATATGCACTCAAAGCTTTTGATCTTGAGTAAACATCAAGTTCTAAGTGTCCCGATCCTAAACAAGCAAAGCTATCTCGAAGGAGTTGAATCAAAAGATCAACTATCCGAGATTCATTCTCTTGAACAGATATCATAAGACTGGGTCAAGAAATCAAACAAGATACCATAATACCGAAAGTGTATTAAGTAACTTAGTTCACAGAGCTATCCGATTAATCAAAAGTTATTAAGACGCTCATCCGACAACTCAAACTAAAACCAACACCATAATCAAGTGGAGTATGAAGTACTTAGTTTGAAAAATCAGGGAATAACTCCAAGGTTACTGGAGTATAGGAAGTACTTGATTTGGGAAGCTAGGGAATAACTCAAAGGTTTCTGAGTATAGGAAGTACTCAATCGTGGAAAGCCGGGAACAACTCAGGGGAACATTTGGTCGGGAACCAATTGTTAAGAATCTTAGAATAGGATTATTGTAAGGAGAACTCAATTATCCGTTCTAGTGAATTCTAGGTCTCGATAGACAAGTGGATTAGTTGGAGGATTATGCCACCTCCATACCACTATACTTCTTGTTATTTACCTTTCTCAGATTTACATTTCAAAGAACGCACACACATATTAACTGCTTCGCACTTATCTTTATTAAGTCTTCCGACTGATTCTAAGTATCGATATCTATTCAGATATCTCGAGAAATAGTTGTTATCGACAAAGTTTTAAAAGACTATTCACCCCTCTAGTCTTTTACTTTGCCGTTATCCGACCAACACTGTGCAACTCCACTATATTCTGATGTCTTTCATGTACCTTCCTTGTTAGCTCATTACAGTGCCAATTTTCTTTGTTTCCACTGCTTTGACCATTCAACTTTGCCACCTCCATAATGTCACTATCATCATTTGTCATTATATTATCCTCACTAGCATCACATGCATTCCTTTCCTCACAGCCGTCCCTTTCAAGCTGGCCCCACTTGGTTTTGTCATCTTCCATCATCATCAACTCACTTTTTTCTATATCCAGATCATGCTCCTCAATTACATCAGTGAGTTTTTAGATTTTCTCCTCTATTCCCCCAATCTCTCGTCTGCTCCACATCTTCAGTGTCTCCTTCAGCTTTTTTAATTTCTCAATCAGTACATAGCTTCCCCATCCCACTATTTCCTTATTGTTCCAGCAATCTTGCACTACTCTCATGAATTATTTCTCCTTTGTCCAACTATTCACAAACCTAAAAGGTTTAGGTCCCCAATCCTTGCCCCCTTCCTTAACAAGAACCGCCACATGATCGGAGATTCTTTTCTTCAAACCGATTTGTACCAACTCCGGCCACTTCAACAACCAATTTTCAGAGAACAAGAACCTATCCAAGCGGCTGCAACTTGCACCATTATCCCGGTACCAAGTGAACTTCCGACAAGTCAAAGGTGAATCTAGTAACTCCGCTTGGTTTATGAAACTATTAAACACTCTCATCCTCCTTCTATCTCCATTTCTAGCTTTTCCTTTCTTCTCCTCTTCATTCCGAATTGCATTAAAATCACCACATAAACACCATCTTCCTTCTTTGTTGTTTCGAATTTTTGCCTCCAAGAGTTCCCACAATTTTTCTTTTTCAGTATCTCTACATGGTGCATAGATATTCAAGATCTCCACATCAACTCCTCTCCATTTGCCTTTGACACCTAACACCCCCTCTTCTCCCCACAACTCTGATTTCTCAAAAACATCTCTATTCCAAACAGTTAGAAGCCCTCCCGACATACCATTAGCCCCCGAAAATACCCAATCAACATTTCTATATCCCCATAAACTTTCCACTAATTTTACATCAATGGCATCCTTTTTAGTTTCTTGAATACAAAGAAAGTCAATTTTTTCCTTAGACACCAATTCTCTAATTTCTCTTCTCTTAATCCCCCCCCCCCCCAAACCTCCAATGTTGTAACTGAGTATTTTCATGATCCACTTTTGGTTGCTCCAACACCTTTTGCTGCCTCCAAAGCTTCTTTTGCTGCTCTATCTCTGTTCCCATTCAAGAAAAATTTTCAAAACTTTTCCACCATCACTTTCTGTCATAAAGCCCAGCTCCATTCCCTTTTCCATACTATTTTTTGCCTCCTCTACACATGAATTTCTTCTCACCATATTATTACATGAAGTAATCTGACTATCGGACACAATATCCCCCCCATCCAAATTTCACTCTTTATATTCTTCATTTCCTACCTCTTTCCATTTTCGCTTTCTTCTTATACCTTCCACTTACTCATCTCCACTTTTCAGTTCTTGCATAAAATCCTTCCACTCTTCAAACCTAGATTGCTGAGTCGATTTATTTTTGATGATTTTCTTCTTTTTATTCGACTTCCTTTTACTCACTTTCATGGCTATGTCGATTATTGGTCCAAAGTTAAATGGGTCGGAATCAGCCCCACTCCTATCGTCTCCTACATCTTCGGCCTCCTCATCCCTATCCCTCTGATTAGAAGAATTTTCCGGTTGTCTTTTGTCTATTTCCTTCACAACCGTCTCTTGTCGGCTATTTCTATCTCCCAGCGTTTTTTCATGTTCCAGGTTCTGCTGTAACTCTGCATTGACCGTAGTCTGTTCATACCCACTCTGGCCATTCCATTTCTCTCCAGGCCCACATCGCACCGCCTCCATAATTTCTTTGTCAGTTTCCTTAATTTCCTTCTATTTCTCCAATATAGACACCTGGATTGATTTCTGATTCTTCTGTCCCATTTGATCTTGATCACTAAGAGCTGTATCCTCCTTCTTTTCTTCCTCCATTTTATCGACTAGTCCTTCATCGCTTTCTCCTTCCATTCTCTCATTCAGAGGAGTCTCAGGTACTACCTCCCACTTAAAATCCTCCTTCTCACCATTAACAAATCTTCTTCACTCAACCAATCGCTTATCTCACCATCACGCATTCCTCCGATGATCTCGTCATAAATAATCCGGCCCTCCTTGATTTGGTCCGATAATCGCTTCTTCTTTTGTACGATATCGCTCATCATTGGCAAAATCGGATAGTCAGAATTCTCCACCGTGTATAGGATAAAACTCTCCTCGATAAGGACTCATAATTTTTCCTAATTACATAAAATCGGAGTCTCTATCAACACCCTTCCTCTCCTTAAGTCCTGCCTCTCCACTATTTCCTCATGTACTTCAGTTGATTTACCAACATTGTTCCCCAACTTCATAAAAGTTTCCTTCTTCCACCCGTGTAATGGAACACCATAAACACTAATCCATACACTTCGTCTTCCATTGATGTCCTTTTTTCCCCAAGGTTTAAAAAAATGAAAGCATTCCTCCACCCATCCTTGTTCTTCCTCAAGTAGATTCGTTCTGGCTTCCTCATTCTCATGCTCCATAATCCATGTTTTTCGTGCTAATTTTGCAATCTTGAAACCTTTGTGTCCATGTGATTCTAGCATATTCGCAACTTGTTCTTTGAGGACAATATTTTTCGCTTCTCCCACTATGCATCGCTTTACCCCATTGTTCCATCATACAACTTCTTTCTCACCACTTAACTTTCCTTGTTCTTCTTGTTTATTTTTCGCTTCGCCATTACCATTGCCGATTCTCATGTTCAATCCTCCCTTCTTCACTAACATTCACTTTTCTCTGCTCCATTTTAT
>JAIFAC010000152.1:0-137500 GCA_026545765.1 Plantago major | reverse complement strand
GCAATGAAGAAAATAACCAGAATTATACCTGAGATAACTCAACTTTAACTCGATTTGAAAACTTGAAATTTAATCGATTACAACTCGATTTTAACTATGAAATCGATCGATTACAAGAATCAAAACTACTAAGCTAATGTTTTTGGATGAAATTTTTACATAAAGATAAAAGAACTGAAGAGTACAAAACAAAGAAGAAGCTCTTTGAATACATTTTCTTTTCTTCTCGGTTTTTCGTTGTTGTTCTTCCTTCGATTGAAGCCTATTTGAAGGAATGTCGTTCGTATGGACTTGAAATTCTTCAATTCACATCCTAAGGTCGATTGCAATTTGTCCATGAATTTGAACATTTTGTCGGGAAATTAATTTTTCACTTTGTCCTTTTCACTTTGTCCCTTTGTCCTTTGATTGAATAATTTGTCGGGGAATCTTTCAGTCACTTTCTTTTATTTTTACCTCTCTGTATGGGAGTAAAAATCCCATAACAATCATCTTCATTATCTTGTTCGAAATTGACTGAGGAACTTGATCCTTCATCTTCACTTGCAGTTTGTAGAATTGCTTTCATCTCATCCAATGAGCTTGCTTGTGCTAATCTTGTTTGGATGGTATTTTTCATCATCGAATTCTTCATTTTGTCGACCTTTCTGGGGAGACAATTTGATTGCTAAACTTTGGATGGAGTTTGAACCATTCCGATATGCTGTCCTTCTCCAGTGGACTGGTGTCCATTTTGTTCCACCATTGAACTTCTTTTGTTAACCAGTATAAACTGGTATTTTCATCATACCAAACATTTTGTAGGATTCTCAAAATCCAGGTTAAATTGAATTCTTTGTAAAACTTAATCATCAGGGGGTATTTGTGAGAACAACTTTGTTTTTTGTACCTATCTGAAAAGTACTCAAATGATTTTTGAACTTTGTCTGGGAACATTTCTGGTAATGGTCCAAAATCATGCCACCATGCAAGAAACCAGTTAGGAAGTTCTTCTGGTGGTGGTAGAGTTTTTCCCATTAAGAAGAAATATGACATGGAGTTGACTGCATTTTGTTTGTAGAGGAATTTTGTCCAAGCTTGTATGTAATCAAAATAATTACAGATGAGATGGGGTTTATCTCGTAGTATAAGGGTTTCCCCAATCAGCTAGACTAATAACTTTGTTGATGAAAATTTTTCGATAACCAATGGCTGATGAGGTGTTTGGATGGTTTTTTGGAACTTTGTTTTGAATATGAAGAGAATTTGTTTGGACCAAGATGTCCTCATAATATTGTTGTGGTTTTTGGTGATTTTCATAAATCCTACAAAATTTGTCGTCTAAGATATACTGTGAAATGATAGCACCTTGTTCTGCAAATTGTGAGGCATTATCATTGTCTATTTGTTTCGGAAAATTTTCTGGAATCCAGTCATCTTCAATGACACATTCTTTGTGAAAGTGTCCTGTGCTTAAATAGGGACAATCTGGCTGGTCATCTTTATTTGAAATTTGTTGGCAATCTGCAGAGATGTCTGTTGCCTTGTTTGTGGGATAGTTTGTAATGGTGTCGGGGACAAAGATTTTTCAGGCTTATTTTGTGCATATTGTGCCAAATTTACCATGGATTTTTCCCTAACTTTGTGCTACGCCGCCAATGGTAATCGATCTTTCTTCCATCCTCAAGAAATTCTCTTGTCAAATAACTGAATACAATTGTCGGCCTTTTATGAATTCTATATCAAAATCAAAAATAGACAAAATTGCTTGCCATCTAGCAAATATTTGTTTTGATGTGTGTTTTGAACATCTTTGTCAAAACTTCTTTTGCCTTTACAATCAATTTTAAGCAAAACTTTTGATTTAACAAGTCATCCCGAAATTTAGTAATGCACAAAACCATCGAGAGTATTTCTTTTTAATGGTTGAGTAATTTTGTTGTGCTCCGATTTCCAAGTGCCGTAATGATATCTAATAATTCTTTCCTATCATCAATGATTTGTTTAAGAATGCCTCCATACCCTAATTCAAGCCGCCATTTATACCTTAAGAGTATCAATGGCAAATGGTTAAACAAGGAAGAGTTTTAACTTTTGTTTTTATTTCTTCGACTATCTCAAGATGTTTGCTTGTCCACATCGAGGGTTCTTTTTTAATCTTTCAAACAAAGGTTTGCAAGTTTGTCTTAAATTTGGATAAAAATCTCCTACATAATTCAATGATCCGAGAAATCTTTGTAATTGGGTTTTGTCTCTTATTTCATCCGGGAATTTGTCCCCAAATTCTAGAGACCGTTGGATTGGTATAATAGTACTTTCATGAATCTGATGTCCGAGAAATCTTATGCTTACTTGGAACAATTTTATTTTTCTTGAGGAGACAACTAAACCATTTTCTTTTATGACTTTTAGGAAAATATTTAAGTGTTTCCAATGTTGTTCTATATCTTGACTAAAAACTAGAACATCATCAATATAAACAATTATAAAAGTAGTGTAAGGAGTGAAAATATCATTCATGACCTTTTGGAATTCTGAAGGAGCATTCTTTTGTACATAAAATGCAGAACATGACCATGGTGATTTGCTTGGTCTTATGATTTTCATTTTTAATAATTCCGAAATTTCTTTTTTACAATGTTCTAACAGTTCTTGGTTCATTTGTATAGGCCTTGCCTTAGTCGGAATTTTACTTTCTTCGTAATCATTTTCATAAGGAAGGGTTACAATATGTCTTTTTCTATCCCAAAAAGCTGTGGAAAATTTCTGAACAAACTTCATCCTCTAGCTTCTTTTGATAGGTTAAAATTTGTTTCTGTAGAATTGGGCTTTTTATTTTTTCTTCAATTCTTTTAAAACTTAGTTCCTCTTTAAGATGCATAATTTGTTTTTCTTTATTTTCTATTTTTTGAAAAATTCCAGCTTTTGTAAAAGGTTTATTTCTCTGCTTGTCACAGGATATTGAATTGGAAAAGTATTTTCTTTCCTAAAACTGATTTCTACTCCTTGTTGTCTACATGTATAGGAAACAACATTGACATGAATGGGTTTCGTAATGACTTTAGTGTTCAGATCTTTTACTAATACAAAGATTGTCTTAAACAAACTCCATCATTGCAAATATGTGCATTTGAAAGTTTGTAATTTATTTTTAGTCTTTCCGAGTTTGCGCTGATAATCTTTCCTTAGATTTTTCCGTATATTTTGTAGGTATTAATCCTTCTTGTATGCAATTCATATCAAATTTCACTATCCATTAAGGCAACTGCTTTAGAATAAAGTTTCCTATAACAATTTTAACTTTAATATACCATTTTTGGTAAGAAATTTGTGATATAGCATTTATAAAAGATTTTTCTTCATTACTTTCTTCTTTTCCTCAATTATTTTCTTCTTTTCATCATGGTGTTTTCCTCTTTTAGTAATTCATCTTTTAGTTTTAAAATCAAAATTTCTCGCTTCATTTGTTCACTTTCTTGCTTTAATTGTCGATTTCTATTTTAACTTCCCTAATCTCATGTTGAATATCATTAAGGGAAATGTTACTTGTTTTGTTGGTATTAAATGTTTTATTATATCTTTGAAATCGTTTTTTGTTTAATTGGAGTATGTCTTCTCCTCCTTCCAAAACCATATCTTTTAATTTCTTTAAATAATTATCTTTTGTCAGATCTTTACTTGGTCTATCATTTCAAAATTAACTCATAATGAATTTGTTTTGTTATTACAAAAGTTTCTTTTAATTACAAATACTTTTTCCCAATTGATCAGGGTACAAAACAGTGTCTTCATAGTCCTCGAGTAATCGGAAGTTTCAAAGATTATCCGATTGTATTTGGTTAAATTGATAATCCTCTTCTTCAAGATTTTCTTCTTCATCGTAACATATTTTAAATTATATTTAAAAGTTGGTTTTTCAATTGTTCGCCTAAAACTAGTTCTCAGATCTTTTGTCTTACTCTACAAGTGTCGCATAGTGTCCGTGGTCTTACATTTGTGACAAATTATTTTCTATTGGAATTCTTTCTTTTTCTTATAAAATTATTCTTTCTTTTATTCGTTTATAATCTTGTTTATAATTTGGTTTATAGTCTTCCTATTAACTCTTTTGTGAAAATGCTTTTCTTGTAGGTTTTCTATCATGGCTTTTATGATGAATCTGAGTTTAAAATTTGTCAAAACCAAACTGCTCACACCAAATTTTCCCAATTCTTTTCTACTTACAATATTTTGTTTCTTTCATCGATTTTAACTTCAAGTCATTACAAATTTGTAGTCTCGTTAGGTTTATTTGATTAATAATTTCTCCGTAAGGCATTGTCTCTATATTTCCATTAATGCTTTTAATTTTTTCCCTTACTTTTTCGCAAATAACTTTGGTAAACTGAAATAAATTTTTCTTTCCAATAATAATTATTCGATCCTCTCTTTCAGAACTTTTGTAAGGAACACGCCTTTGTACCATTTAAAATCTTGAAGTTTTCGCATTTTAAATTTTGTAAAGTCTCTGTTTCTCTCAAAGGTACCATTGATCTCCGAAAATGGAGTAATATAGTATAAATGAGGGAAGTTATCACATCAAATTTGGTTACCATTTTCATCTAAAATTGGTATCCCATCGCCATCTTCCTTAATACTATCTAGAATTGCATTTTGTTCTAATGGTGTAAGGGAATTATCCCACCATCCTTTTAATTGACCATTAAACCCTAAAATTAAAGTTCTTGCACAATCAACCTGCTTGTTGTATTACCATATATGTTTGATATGACCACCATTTCTTGACAAATTTTATAATCTGTATTCGCTAGACCATCTATATTCCATTCATAAATTGTCAACCCATTAAATGTCCTTTGTGAGTGTGTTTCTTCTAATTGTATCTGGGGTGTTGGTCTAGGATAAAAATTTTTATATTCGGTTTTACAACAGAAAAATATGATTACTATCTTCTACTCATTATCCTAATTAGTGGCTTCTAGTGGTTTTTTAAAGTGTTTAATTTTTTCTGCATCTAAATCTCCTAACTTAGAATTTATCTTTGTAGTAACTCGCCTGTTAACTTTGGTTTGTACTCATTAATTTTGAAAGGAAATTTGTACATTTGTTTTTCAAGTGCATTTGTTCTTTACTTGTAGAAGCTGCTTTTGTGTCAATTGGAGTTTTACTACCTAAATTCTTTTCTATAGCTCCTTCTATTCTCTCTAATTGTTTTCTTAGACAATGTAAACCTATATTTGTATAATTTCTTTGCTTCATTCCTGACTCATCATCTTTAATGTTGGTAATAACTGGTGTACAGTCTATGACATCAGCGAAAACTTTTGTTCTAACAGGTTCTAAAGGAGGGAATTCATTCGAGACACTTGACCCATCTTGCTTTGTAAAATAACTCTTCGTTTTAGATAAAACCAAAAGTTTATTATCTCCAAATTTGTTAAAGAAATAAGTAAAAAATGGTATATTTATTTGTGCAATAATCATAAGTTCATACCATTCATTTCTTATGGTATTTCTTTGTTTTTCTGAAAATGTTTCCATGAACCACTTTCTATCCTGTTTATACTTGTCACTCATAAAATCTTTTCTTAATGAAATTTTATCTATGCAAAATTCTTTTTTCAAAACATAAATGCTTGAAAGATTTGGTGAAGTTGGTCTGTTTTCTTCTTGTTGATCTAAATCATTTATGTCATTTTGTGAAGTATAAACCGTCATTATATTTCTATGCGCCCTTACTCCTTGAAAATCATGCTTATCTTTTTCAAAAGGACTAAAGGAATTTCTAAGGAACTACTTCAGATAAATAACCACTACTTTTTGTGGGCTATAACCTCTAAATGACATAGAACTTTGTCTGTTAAATCTTATACTAACCCTCCATCCTGGGTGGTCTACTATATTTTCTATTTCAAAATTTTCTATCGGTTCAGATCTTGGTATCGCTCTGCATAAAAGAACTGTGCTTGTGAAGATTAACATTTTTCCATTCTATAGTCTTAGGATGTAAGATTAGACTTTGACTTATTAATTTCCCAAAAATAGTTTGTCCGTAAGGTTTTTCATAGTGTAACGCTTGACATTTAAACCCGTATTCATAACTTTGTAATGTATTCTATAAAATATCTCATATATATGAGAACCATGCTTCATTTTGTAATTATGAGGTTTTACATTTAAAGTAAGAATATCTAAAATATGCGGTCACTTAAAGATATGGTAAAATTCGGATAACAATTAAAATAAATTGTCCATTACGTAGACTTGTTTCAATTAATCCTAAAAGGGAATCTTGAAAATCAAAATGTCTAGCATCTCTAAGTGCAACAAAAATGCTAGTATCTAATCCTTCTCTTGTTAAAGGTTTAATAGCAATTTGTACAAGACCTATATGTAAGAATTTGTATCCATCGCTATATGCTTTCTAATTGATTTTAGTGAATAAATGTAAAGTTTGTTGATCACCTACTAAAGGAAGGACTTGTTCTTCTGCTTTTATAGTATGTTTATCTAAAATCTAATAAACCTTGTTTATATATTGTACTTTTATCCACATTAGGTGGTTTCAGCTAAATAAATCCTTGTCTTCCCAAGTATTTTCAATTGTAGATACTATATTGTCACTAGTATCCTGCATGTATGATGATGTAGCCATATTGTTCCCAAAAAGCTTAGACATTAATCTTACTGGCTTGATTTCGTAAAAGCTAATTCAGACATCGTCTTACACACCTATCCAAGGAATTATATGCGTGTCTACCAGATATATATATATATATATATATATATATATATATATATATATATATATATATATATATATATATATATATATATATATATATGAAAACAAGACATTTTCAACCTTTGTGGTAAAGCCACATCAAATCCCTTGTGGCAGAATAGTCCATTCTGATTGGTCAGTTCTTGTGCATATGTGGCTGAATCTAACTATCTTATTGGTCCAATATCTTTCAAAATAATTTCTTGTCATTACATTTGCCAAAGATTCTCATGAATCCATATCTTATGAGCATATTAGTAAAGTCCGTAATAATTACTCCCTCCGTCCCGCGGAACTTCATACATTTGTCATTTTTATCCGTCCCGCGGAACTTCATACATTACTAAAAAGGAAGCTACCCCACCCCCAACAAATAATGAACAATATCAACTTTACACTAAAATTACACATTTTGCCACTTAAAGTACTCCTTTTCCCACTTATTATATATTATATCATTACTTTTACTTTTCGTATAAAACTGCATGCTAACCCTAATGTATGAAGTTCTCCGGGACGGAGGAGGGAGTATGTCCTTATATGGAAAATGATGGCGTTGGCATCTTTATAAGGGAATCAAATTAATTCCTCATCAATTAGTTAACAACCCAATTACACTAATTTCACATTAATCATCTAGACTTTGTTATTATAGTATACCATGTACAAATTTATATGTTTACGGGTCCATTCATATGTATGTATGTACATACACACATACATACACACACACATACATACACACATACATACACACACATACATACATACATACATACATACATACATACATACATACATACATACATACATACATACATACATACATACATACATACATACATATATATATATATATATATATATATATATATATATATATATATATATATAATCAAATTCCATTCAATACCTAATGCTCATATTCTGGCTTCAATGTCCACACTTATCAATTTTATATTCTTTCTATTTATTACTATATATCCATATTTTTATTCAGTCCCTTCACACTTTATAATCCACATATTATCAACATAAGTTGATCTCGCAAACTATTATTATTATTATTATTAATTAAAATTCCTCTTAATTTTAAATGAAGTAGTCACTTAGTAAGTTACAAGAACATGAGAACATGCGAACGGTAATTGTGACACATAATTACAAATAATGGAATAAGTTTATGAGGGTAAGTAATATCGTTAATTTTATAACAATTGCCCTTTGAGTTGAATTAGAGTTTGATTCAAAGCAAATTGATTTTTAAATTTAATTGAAAAGATTAAGAAAAGATTGGTTCTGCTATTTTTTCATAATGAATTGATTTTGTTAGTTGAATTAGAGCTTGAAATTTAATCGACAAGACATATTGAATTTTTAATGATCAATCGAGTTTGTCAGTGAATTAGGCTTGTAATTTAATTGGAAAAACAGATTTAATTTTTGTAATTAAAGTCTAATTTACATATATATTACAAATGAGTCCAAATTAATATATCTTAAGTAGATTTTGGGTTATTGCGAATTGATCTGGTTCAATTTACTTAAACAAGATGGTGAAGAGACAGTGGTTAAACACACACACACACACACAAAACTTGAATATTATATTAAATAATTAAATTAGTTTATCTATGAAATAAAGCCTGAGGTAGGTTTATTAAATCATATAGATTAAAATAATAAAAATTTAAAATAGAGCATTTATTATATACTTAATACTCACCCATTTATCAAATAAATCAATGTCGAGGGTTTAGCCTCGAACAATAACTAACTAAACTATCACAAATCCCCGATCTAAGATCCGCCACCAACTTGAGGTTCGACCTGATGACTTGGTCCGAGGTTGATCACCTGAAAAGACTAGGTGGGGGGGGGGGGGGGGTAAGATAGGTAACCCGGGTTGCAAGTTGTCAACCCGGTAAGAGACTTTACTCAAGAGAAAGTTGTAAAGCTTTCAATGTGGTAGTTATGAGATATGATTTGGAATAATTATTGCTTAGCACTTGGGAATTGTGACTTACCTTAAGGTCTTGGACCTTGTGCTATATTTATAGAGACCATATCTTATGAAATGACTCATAAGATGGTGTCAAGTGTATGCTTCAGATTTGGACACCAATGCTACCTTTGGCCCATGTTTCAATAGTGAACAAAGAGTCACATCCGATTAACGGGTCCGGAGGGTAGTTTGACCTTTTCCTCCGAGAGTACTGCTTCGGTTGGGTCCGGTGGTCCCTCTGATGATCTGTCTACTTGGTTGGTCTGCCCTTAGGTAACTCTAGGTGTCCGTGCCAGAAGTTTCACGGAAGTATCTTAGTGGTTCTGTTATATACGTTTGGTCTTAATGTGATGGTGGCATCCGAGATTCTCTCGTCCGGTCCGTTTGGCATCCTAGGTCCGGATAGCCAGGTACTTGGAAGGACCATGTGACCTTTTGTCGTTCGAAGTCGACACCTAGCTTGGCCTGACTTAATGAGAAGGTGTGTTGATTTGTAAGTACTAGTCGACCTAGAATGGTTTCCTTAGTCGGACCATTCAAGGTCGGACTAATCGAATCGCTATTTCAAATTTGATGCGTTCTGGGACACGCTCTATGGCGCCCTTAACGGATTGGACACATGTCCGTATCAACATATGTCCCCCTAGTTTTCAAGTATCTTAGTAGAAGATAGTTGGTAACTATGAAAAGAACAAGTGTGTTGTGGAGCGTGTCCGAATCGTTAACTGAAAAGGAAAAAATTCCTTTTTGTGAGATCCGTTGTCCGTGTTCTTAGGAATTCAATATATCTTCTCTTTCCGCTCTACAATTCGAGTTATGTAATAGCTCTGATCGTAGAAGGAAAAGGTATTTGTATCCTAGATATATAGATCCGAGTACGTTGCTAAGATCTCAAGAAGTTAGAAGCAACCGCTGGCCAAATATGTGGAATGGCCCACCTGGGCTGATGAACAGTGATTCAAAAGGCCCAATAAGTCGCCTGTCCGGCCCACGGGAAAAGATCCCGAGTGAAGCGATGCGACTCCTGGATTGAGAAGATCAATGGTTGGGATTTAAACCCAAGTGATGTGACGTTTCTGAGAATAATTAAATGGGGTGTAACGTCAATACACCACTTGTGAACCGGCGCATCCGTTGGATTGAAAAGATCAACGGTTGGGGTTTGAATCCAGGTGATGTGACATTGTGCCTTCCCCAATCGCCCCCTATAAATAGTTGCCTAATATGTCTCTTTCACACTTTAGCCAAACCGAAACTCAGAGCGATTCTTAAGCAATCCGAGCAAACAAAAATCAATCCGAGCAGCCAAACTCGCAAAATCTTTCACTTTCCAACTGAGATCTGCACTCTCGGAGAGCTAGCAAGGCTTTGACGTCCATCCAAACTTACTAAATCAACTTTATCAAGTATGTCTTGATTCTTCCTGAATTTTTTTTTAATGATATGCTCGCTTAATGCTTGTATGCTTCTCCATTGTTTGGACGTTTGTTTGTTGATTCCGTGGTTTCACATGTTGCATGTGGTAGACTCCTGTAGTATACTTAGTTGGAATACTACTCCGTATCAGACAGCTAATTTCCTCAAGAGTAACTTGTTGAGTGATTTGTATAATATGTTAAATATGCATAAAATCGGTATTGCATGTTCCTATTGTAGTATTTTGTTCTGATTGGCACATAGACCTTTATATGTCTTCCCGTTAGTGTGCCATATAGGGTAGATAATATGCCCATGGCACGCTCATGCGCAAGTCTAGTACCCGTGGTGTCATGAGATTGTGTCCCATGTAGAAAATCGATAAGGTAGGGCTTCCTGACCATCGACTTAATAAGATACCTAAACGAACTCTGGACAATCACAATCATCGCTTCAACCCGCTTCTCAGGCCCTAGGATGTCTGGGAGTGATAGTCAGAACCATCACGAGGCCCAAGGTTACGACGATGGAGTAAGTCGGGGGACTGAGTCCGTGGAAGCAACCACATCCGTGGCGGATTACCTGGTCGTTGAACTCGTGTCTTCCAGGGATTCCGATGCTGGGCAAAGGGTCCGCGATGTAGCAGAAACTCAGCCTGAAGTGGTAGTGGGCCAGGAAGGTGTCGCTAGGACTAGGTCGCGAGTCCAATCTCGGACCATAGGTGGTGGCGGTGTGCCCGCTGGTTTGAATGAACCTCGGACTGAGCAGGGAGGCGATAGTGGTCAGGATGCGGATGATGTGGAGATGTTCGAGGCTGGGGAGGAGGACCGTGTGGAGACGGGAGCAGGTCCTTCCAATCCTAAGACGTCCGCGGTTCCAGTGGTTGAAGGAGAAGAGAAGGAAGAAGAAGAGGAAGATGAGGAAGAGGACGACGCTTATGAGAGTGTCCGTCCGCGTAGGCACTTAGTGCGGAACAATCGTCAGATTGTTCTCCACCCCAGAGCAACTGCGAACCCTACTCTTCCACTAGTAGTTGGGCATGGGGCGCAAGCAGCGCGGAATAAATTTCCTTGTCCGCGTCCGCCGTTGTGATAGCGGACAAATACGGAGAGCTCAACACAGACGAGCTGCTCCCTACTTGTCCGTCTAAAGTGAAGTTGGTGGATATCCCGGAGTGGAGGCGGAAGTGGGAGATTCCTGATACGGTGGAGATAATGGTCCCGGAGCCCGGGCACGCATTTTATAATCCGCCCGCCGGATATATATGTGTGCATGAGGCGGCATTCTCTTGCGCGTGGAGGATCCCTATTGCGCCCGAGCTTAAGCAAATCCTGAATCACATTGGGATCGATCCGAGCCAGGTTATCCCCAAATCTTTGGGTAACCTTATCTGTTTTGTTGTTTTCTGTAAAAAGAAGGGACAACCAGTGAACTTCGAGAACTTCCGGCAACTCTTCCATGTGACTTTCAAATCGGGAACCCCCTCTTCTATACTTTTGTAAATAGAAAAGCCTATAATTTTATTTCCGATTCCATCTCCTCACTCGGATCTAAATGGTGGAGTAAATATATTTTTGTGCGGATGGCCTTGAAGCCTGGGGAGTCCGCAAGGAGGCGAGAGCAGTGGGGATTGCCCAAAAAGTTTCTGAGGGACAATATCCCGGATTGGCGCCACCCCAAGAACGTGGTTCTGGTGGCGTAGATCCACAAGAAAAATGATCCACCCACGATCCGCTCCACGGATTGATTTGTCACCGCCACCCTACTTAAGTGACGACAGATGCCGTGGAAGTCGGGGGAAAGACAGATTTCAGTAAGGATCTTTAATTTAGGATTTGTGTTGCCTTTCCTTTTGAATGCCCTACGTTGAATTTTTATTTTCGAGGTTCCCGTTGTGCTCCCTTTATGCATCTATATCTGACTCTTGTATTTTGTTTCGTAGCTCATTGGTTTGATTATATCATGTCGACCCTCTGTGAGAAAAAGAGGTTGCAGAGAGAGCAATGTGCCTCGAATCAAGCATCGGATGAGGAAGAAAATCATCAATACTTCCTCGGGTCTACCTATGTCGGACCCAAAGAACGCTGCAGTGTTTGCTGCTGAGGAGGAGCGGCGAAATAAGGCGGGGGAGGATCCGCAAGTGATGGGGGTACCCGACAGGGGTAAAGGTCCCGCCACTCACAACACCACTACGTCTCAACAGCCTGCTACCTCCGCGGGACGCCATGATGCGGGACGCCATCGTATTCGGGAACAAGAGGAAGGCGACCTCGGGTGCCTCTCCGATCAAGAGGCAACTCTTCGCCGCTTCCGCTTTGTTTAACTGGCGCTTGACGCGGAGTACGAGGAGCTGCGGACTGCCCGAAGTAGAGCGGGTTGGGGAGCTTCATCAGAGGGTACGTATATTTGCCTTTCTTGTGTGTTATCTGAATAAAATGTACAAACTTTCATTGTATGGATCTCTTGCAGCTCGGATGCCTCATCAAAGCAATGCAGTGGAAGGCCAGTGAGCGGGCCACTATCGAAGAGGACTTGCATAAGGCAGTGGCTGCAGCGGCGGAGGAGGCGGAAAAAGCCAGGCGGGCGGAAACCCACCTGAAGCAGAAGGACACAACAATAGCCAAGCTGAAGGCTAACGTGGAGACTCTTACGTCGGATGTGGAGTGGCAGGAGAACTTTATCGATAAGTCGATGAAGGCATTCCTGGAGTCCAAGGACGCGCTCCTTGAAGATCTCCAGTTTGCCCGGCTCGAAGCGGTGAAGGACTTCATGAAGTCGGACTCCTTCAAGTTCTTTATGGCGAACAAGGCCGATGCTCTTCGCTCAGAGGGTTCTCATCCGCCATTGGCCAACCACAGCGAAAGGGCTATTGTCTCCAAGCTCGATTGAAGGCGTATGATCGATCCATCAGCGGATGCCAGTGGAGTCGAATTCCCAGTGGAGGTCGTCTCGGATGAGCGTTTAGCGGCATGTGAGTTTGCGGAAGTGGTCACCGAGGAAGGTGAAATTGAAATCACCAATGGCGGACCTTTCCTCCCCAAATGTGTCCCGAGGGCTATAGGGAAGGTATGCTTCACGCCGTTCCATGAAAACATGAACTATCTGAAGGATTGGTACTTCATGCCTTCTCGGATCGTCGGCCATGACGCGGACTTCAACTTGTTCGAGAACATCAAGGCTTCCTTTGATGAAGTTGTCGCATCCGCACGCCGCCAATGTCAATGCCAATCCGTCCTCCACTAATCCGCCTAGAGTTGATGAAGCCGGTCCGAGCCAACCTCCTCCTCAGTAAGAAGTCCGGGGTTTGCCCCGTGAAAAAATTTGTAAACATTTGAATTTTGAGATCTTTTGACGGCACGGGACATTGCCAATTACAATATTTATTATTTCTATCATTCAGAGTTGTCGCTCCTGCATAATGTTACATTTGCTTTGATATAACAATTGTTTGCTCCTTTATTTTCCTTGATCCGCCCTTTATACGCTTGCTACCGTAAGTAGCAAATATACAACTTTGCAAGCTCTTGACAACCGTTATTATACCGATTTACTTTATGGTGATGCGTAATCTTCTAGAAGGGGAAGGTGAAGCGTAAAGTCGCCATTATTATCAAGGCCCTTTCATCTTCCGAGCCGTCAGATGGTGGACACGTGGCGTGATCGGAGGGATTCTTCGTTCCTATAAATAAGGATATGGTAATTCTTCCTTTCTCACTATTTTACCTCTCTTCAGCCTTTCCTTTTCTAGAAATTTACTCTTCGAAAAAGTCAATTCCTTTAGGATGTCGGAATCTGCCCGGGAAGCTGCAGGCCGAGCTAGGCAACTTCACCTTAATGCAAGCGCAGTGCTACCCGACTTGGAGAACTTCGACGTTGGAGAACCAGATGATCCCAAGTACGATTGTTGTTCAGATCGGATAAATTGCTCAGAGAAACATGCACCCTCCGACTTATCCCGTAAAGGCATGCAGTGACTCAATCATTCTTGATCCGTAAGGTGATCCCCTTTGGTCGTGTGGTCACGGGAGGCGAGCCGAGGAAGAGAGAGAGCGGATGTCAAGATGATCCGTAGGAGGATCCGAATGCAAAGCAAGCCTGCTTTGCTCAAGTGGTGGCTCGGAATCTAAAGGCTCAACCTCGAATCCAATCGAAGGGAGGAGTATGCCCCATAGGCATATATATGGTCCTCGACCCTTGAAAAATTATACTTTCCGTTTTTTGAATGTTCGAATGATTTTCTAATGAAATTCGAACTGACCTTAATAGATGAAATTGTTACCTTTTACATAGACTTACTTTGTCGGACGATGGGGAACAGTTGCATAATATTGAAAATTAGGACATCTTCGGGCGTAGCCCGCGGAATCCTTATCAATGGTAGGCCAAGAGTCGCTTTGTCGAATGATCTTCTCGAGTAAGAGTTCGCCCTCCGAATGGCTTCCAGCCTCACCGTGAATTTCCCTGCTACGCCTTCGCTTACGGACCTAAACATCTCAATGAGTCCCAGCGAAAGATTTCTTATACAAATCTTCTCCAAGTATAAAATATTTATTTGCTCGGCGCTGTACACTCCTTGACTCCTTCGGATCAGCTGGTAATGATCCATCTTTGAGATAACTAAAGATCTCATCCATTCCTTCCTGCTTCACCATCATAACATTGAGTAGGAATCATGACGGATGAGTCAAGAATAGTGAGTAGGATTACTCTCCTCATGTCTAGAGTAGTCATGATTTAAAACTTTCCCAGAGCATCCGCTTTTCATTCCATGCCCTATCAAACTTCTAGGGTAAACTCATCAAAGAGACTAGCTTGCTTAAGTAGCTCAAGATACTTGATCATTGAAGGGCCTTTTATGCAATAGCACCGTAAAATTGGGCTTCAACTAACCGTGAATCTGCAAGCTTTGAGTTTCCTGGATCGTAGGACTTGCCAGACGCAATCACCAATAAGGCTTCATATTCAGCCTCATTATTGGTGACTTTGAAGTCCAAGGATATCGCATAGTCGAGTTCCGCGCCATCAGGGCTTTTAAGATAGATTCCAATACCTCCTACTCTTCCAGTGGAGGAACCATCCACTTCCAATGTCCAAACATCAGAGGGATGTTCTTTGGTTTGGAGGTCTTCTGTAAGCTCCCGAGTTTCCAACCTTTGTTCCTCCTTCTCTTTAACATCCGGATCAGAGTTGTTAGTACCGGATTCCCTTGTGATATCATCAAGAAGGAACATTTGGTTTACCCAAGATTCCACCCATGATGTAGTCTGAGACTGATTGATGAACTGAGCATCCTCGAGGTTTTCGGGGCTGATCTTCGGTGGAACCGGCTTTCGGTTGATCTGCTTGGTGATTAGGCATTCAAATGCCTGTTTATCCGGTACTTTCTCTAACTCCGCCTGTGGTATTCGCTAGAAGTCAACAACGACTTGAGCTTTCCGGCCGAGCCCGATAGCTAATGTCGATTCGCCAAATTTCAATGGCCCACTTAGAGAGTCGTCCGGATTGGTCGGCTTTCTGTGACTGTTTCAAAGGTTCCGTAGTTAGTACTACTATTTTATGAGACTTGAAATATGGCTTTAATCGCCTTGCGGTATAAACCAGAGCATATGCAAATTTCTCAATCTTGACGTATCTTGTCTCCACCCCAGCAAGGGCTTTACTAAGATAGTAGATTGACAAGTGATCATTAGCTTGGACCCGTACTAATACGGAACTCATTGCCTCTTCTGTAATTGCTAGGTAGAGGTAGAGTGGTTCTCCTTCAACGTGTTTGGAGAGCAGCGGAGGGGAATGGAGATACTTTTTTAAATTTTCAAAAGCCTCAGAACATTCCGCGGTCCACTCAAAGCTCTTTCCTTTCCGGAGGATTTTGAAGAACGAAAGGTTCTTCTCTGCGGATCGCGAAATAAAACGACTTAAGGACATGAGACGTCCAATAAGTCACAGTACTCATTGAGGTTCTTCAATGAGGCATCTAGGATTGCCTTGATCTTCTGGATTTGCGCTTATCCTCTCTCGTGACCATATAGCCTAAAACTTTCCGCCTTCAATTCAAGGTGCACTTTTCTCGATTCGCCATCCCGTATTTCCTGAGGATAGCGAAGCATTTGCTCAAGTGCTCTATATGTTGTTCTTCGGTTTTGCTTTTGACGAGCATGTCGTCTACGTATACCTCCATGGTCTTGCCAATTTCTTCCTTGAACATCTGATTCACCAGTCGTTGGTAAGTTGCTCCCGCGTTTTTCAATCCGAAGGGCATCACTTTAAAGCAATACACCCCTCATGTAGCAAAGAAAACTGTTTTCTTAATATCCTCCTCCGCCATCCGACTCGGTAAAGCCTTGATACGCGCCCATGAAACTCAAGAACGCGATCCTATCGTAGAATCAACCAATTGGTCAATCCGTGGAAAAGGGTATGGATCCTTTGGGCAAAACTTATTTAGCCTGGTGAAATCATTGCACATCTGCCATTTGCCTGGTGACTTTTCTACTAGAACCACGTTGCAAACCCAATCAGAATAACGGACCTCTTCGATATGTCCTGCTTTCATGAGTCGATCAACTTCGGCGGATATGATGGCATCCTTGATAGGACCGAAATCCTTTCTCTTCTGGCGGATATATTTAATCGAGGGATCCATGTTCAGACGGTGAACAACAACCCTCGGATCTATCCCCTTTAGGTCGTCAGTACTCCAAGAAAAGACATCACTGTTATCTCGGAGACAAGCAATGAGCTTCATTTCCACTTCCGCACTCATCTCTGTCCCGATTCTAGTCTTCTTATCCGGGCTCCCAACAACAAGCTCAACTTCTTTGAGGGTTTCATGAGGCTCGATCCGTGCAGTTTTAGGAAACTTGTCCTCTGGCTCCCTACCCCAATGTTAGGATTCTCCTTTTGGTGGAAGAACAACTCATGGATCAGAAGTCACAAGGATCGCCAACACGGGTGCGGATGCTCTCAGGACATAATATAACACTTCCAAGCTTCTCGGATGTTCCCCACTTCCTCTCCAACTCTGCACGGGGTCGGGAACTTCATCCTATTATGGAGGGTGGAGGATATAGCTCGGAATTGATTGTGTCCGGGACGACCAAAGATGGCATTGTAGTCAAAAGTTCGATCCACCACTACAAAATGGACTAGTCAGGTCACTCATGGATGTGTCCCAAGTGAAACATGATGCATGACACTTCCTAGGGGGGCTTCAGCCTCCTCCAAACCCTAATATGGAGGTATCGACTCTCATATCGGATTCTTCCCATTCATCCGATCTATTGTCGATTTGGAGATGATGTTCGAGGAACTCCCAGATCTACCAGGATCTTGTTTACTCGATAAGTTTCAATGGTTAAAGAAACCACCAGCGGAACATCCGGATCATCTATGTCTTCGCCTCCTACCATAGGAGGAGGGATCTCACTATCATCAAAGTATATAGCATTTGTTCCTCGAATTGATGGATCAGCATATGATCTGTCATTGTTGCGGAGATTCGAGTCCGCTCTTCGCTTCCTACTATCGCCTCACTTGGTCCGCTGCTATGGTGTTGAGCACTCCGCTATATGGAGGGTTATCCATTTCAACGCCATCATCGCATTCGTATGGGTGTCGGTTCATGTAGGCGGATGGATGGTCAAGTGAGGTGGCAAGGATAGAGGATGGGAGGTGGCTCAGAGCTCTATCATCCCTTTTTGTTCCGGCCCTATCATGTCTAGAAGGCTCATCCGTGAGACGTGCTCCTTCAACTTTCCCTCTCTTATCAAATGTTCAACCTCCATTTCCAGTTGAATGCAATCGTCCGTCTCATGACCACGGCTCTTGTGAAACTTGCAATACCCCTTTGCATTCTTGTTCTTCCTGTTACCATGAGATTGCTTGGGCCATTGAATATTCAACTTCTTCTCAATAATAGTTGCCAAGATGTCGGATCTTGGTCTATTGAGACGAGTATAATCCGTGATATCTCCTCGTGGACTCCTTTCTCCGTGGAAGCCCTTATCTCCGTGATCCTTCCTGATCAAACTTATTAGGCGATGCTCTTGTTTTATCGCTCCTTTCCCTTCGATCCCGCCTCTGGAACATTCCTTCGTACTCATCTCCATACATTACTTCTTCACAGATGTCATCCAAATGCTTTTCACTCCTCACTTCCCGACTAGAAAGTTTTCATGGAGCTCAGGTTGAAAGTATTAGCATACAGTGACGGACCTGCCTTAATAATCGGTGGCTCAACTCAAGAACTTCCGTTAAAGCGATCTAGGAAGGTCCCGAGATCCTCTTGCTCCCTTTCGATAACTTCGCCAGATGCTCCACGGCGCCTCCTCCTCTTTGATTTTCCAAATCGTCCCGTAAACTTGGAGGAGAGGTCCGATAAGATCTTATCGACTTGTTTGGCAACACAAAGGTACCAATCCATAGCTATTCAAGAGGGTGGATGAAAAAGTGAGAGCCTTTGTATTATCACTCATCCCTTGGAATTCATCTTACTATCAGACCTTGTCAAGTGGCCAACGGACAAGTATCCCGTAATAGTATTCCAAGTTCTAATCACTTGATCCAAGTTCCTGCTCTTTCCTTTTCTCTCATGATGTCATCGCACAAAGGATTTGGTGCACTTGTAGCTACCGCCATGATCCTTCACCAAACGCCCGAGGTTGAGAATCTGGCTTCAAGGCTTTTTACGAGCATAGATTTCTTCGCATTCATTATCTCCCCGCCCTAGGATGAATCGCTACATCCGCAGGAGTTCATCTAGGCGCACTAATCGGAATGGTTTCCACTACATGATCTCGGCTCTTGAGGTGCTTGTTGCGGAGCTCTAAGCTGCCTGTTATCCCCCTCCTGATACTCTCTCCTACCGTTCGGACTTCCTTCACCCCAAACTTGGGAAGCATATGCTATCCGATCTAGAAGGTTCCGCAGATCCTCTTGATGTAGCTGATTTCCCAACCTCTGTTGGATCGGACGCTGCTCCTCGATATGGCTCGCTGAACTGGAGTAGCCACTGGCGGAGTGACTTGCTGAGGATGGGCATTGTTAGACCCGAGGCAACCTTGGATTATCGTGAGCAATCTATTGAACTTGAGTCTCACTTAATCCGAGGTTACTAGTGCGGACGATGCGACCGTCGGGCATAGTAAACTGTCAATTCGTGGGGCCTCGAAGCTTCACGGAGAAACTCAGACCCTTCTCCATGGTTCTCAGGTACAATGTTCTCAGGAACATTTCAGACTCTTCTGGTCGGAATATCACCTCCTTCATCTGTGGATGGGCTTGCTGTGTGGCCATCACTCAGATACCTTCTTCTTACAGTGTTCCTCCCTGTTGCATTGGTTCTCCGCCCTCTGCTTGGTGGACGTCAGCGTGGACGTGGGGGTGGAGTTCCAACGTCAGTTGCACTGGTTCGTGCTGCCCTTCTCGTTCTTGCCATTCGAGTGATTGAAACACGGAACCTTTCGTAATGATTCCCATAGACAGCGCCAAAAATGTTGAGGGGTTTAGCTTCGAACACTAACTAACTAAACTACCACAAATCCCCGATCTAAGATCCGCCACCAACTTGAGGTCCGACCTGATGACTTGGTCCCGGGTTGTAAGTTGTCAACTCGGTAAGAGACTTTACTCAAGAGAGAGTTGTAAAGCTCTCAATGTGGTAGTTATGAGATATGATTTGGAATAATTATTGCTTATCACTTGGGAATTGTGACTTATCTTAAGGTCTTGGACCTTGTGCTATATTTACAGAGACCATATCTTATGAAATGACTCATAAGATGGTGCCAAGTGTATGCTTCAGATTTGGACACCAATGCTACCTTTGGCCCACAGCCCAATAGTGAACAGTAGCCCACATCCGATTAATGGGCCTGGGAGGGTAGTTTGGACCTTTTCCTCCGAGAGTACCGCTTGTTGTTCCGTGTCACCTCTGATGATCTCTGCTCATTGGTCTTCCTTAGGTAACTCTGGGTGTCCGAGCCAAGTTTTACTAAGTATCTCGGGTTCATATATACGCTTGGTCTTAATGTGATGGTGGCGCCCGAGATTCTCTCGTCCCGTCCGCTTGGCATCCTAGATCGACAACAGGGTACATGGAAGGACCATGTGACCTTTTGTCGTTCGAAGTCGTACACCTAGCTTGGTCGGACTTAGCTGAGAAGGTGTGTTGACTTGTAAGTATTAGTTGACCTGGAATGGTTTCCCTTAGGTCGGACCATTTGAAGGTCGGACTAGTACTGAATTGGCTATTTCAGCCTTGATGTGCTCTAGGACACGCTCTTGGCGCCCTTAACGGATTGGACACATGTCCGTATCAACAATCAATATTATTTAGGTGTCCGATTACAAATGGACACTTTAAAACTTAACAATAAAGTAATGTATTGGATTAAACAAAATCCATCATCTTATCAACATTTATGTAAATTCTCACATGTTTTTTTTTTTTTACTTTTACTCATTATTTATTCAAATATTACCTTCTATCTTATATACTCACTATATGGAACATTTTGAATATAAATGTCAATTTATATATATTGAGTTTTTTATGATTGAAAATTAACATATTAGATTATTAATGCATTATTTTAAGGATAAAATAAGTATAGTCGGTAAAAGATCTTTAGGTGTTGCATAGCCAATTGTGGCAGTAGCTTGGTTACCGCCTGATCTTGGTATCATGTTAGCTAATTTTGATGCTACGATTGAGTACGTAGAGTCTACATAGGGGTGGTATTGGTGTTGTTGCTAGGGATCAACGGGGCCAATGTTATTGTTTGGCATCAAAGTTTGTGTCTTATGGTTTTTTTAGAAGGTGCGGAAGGTATTACTGACAAATTAGCAACTGAATTGGTTCAAAATTCTGAGTGGCAACATGTAGTTAGTTATTAATTAATGGGAATTTCTCTTCAGTGATTACATCACTTAAGTCTACATATTATAGATTTGCATCTTCTTTTTTTTACAATATAGAAAAAACCGAGGCATTTGATGTAGAATTTTGTCTATTAACAGTCTCTATGCTCTAATTTTATTTTTGATTTTTTCATGATCAATCTTTCAAGCTATTTTTTAATTACATATATATTTGATTTCAAACAACACCTGGATGTTGAAATTTTTCCTACATTCTCAACTGTTACTTTTAGTTGTGAAATGCGACGCATGATTGTAAGCTTTATTTATTTGATAAACATGCATAGTTCTTGCTTGGATTTGGTTACATTTAAAAACTCCTGATGGATAACAAATCGTCTAAGTCGAATAAGCATTTACTGTTTCAAGATCAGACTCCACGAGATGGAATAAATTTGAATGACAGTGGAAAGGTTCAAAACTATATTATTTTGAAAATATATTCTACATGTATTAGCTGTTTATCCTGTAGGTACTCAGTTCATATAACTTTTCTATCATCCGTGCATACAACAACATCTTCGCATTTACTTCAATGGATGGAAATAGATGAGGAAGTCAATAAACGAAAATGTCCTTATTGCTTTAAGATATGTGGCTAAAATGATCACAAGATTGGCTCACTCTTGTCCAACGAAGGACAAACTCCAAAAATTCGCCCAACCTTACATATATATGATATCCTAACGGAATTGACAACATGATCAATGCTCTTGGGTGCGTTTCTTTAAGCCTCTACACTCAATTTTATGCATCTTTTACATATTTCGTTTCAAACAAATTATTCCTTATACATTATTGTATCCATTAAAATTATATATACCGGCCGGTAAATAATTTATTTTATTATTATAGTAAAGCTATACCATTGAAGCTGGTGTGAAAATTGCTACTGCGACATTGATCAAAACTATGGTGGGAGAGTACAATCCATATGCAAAAGTACACAAGATGGCCAGAGATCACATCTTCCTTGATAATGCCCGTTAGGTAGGCCTTCAACTTATTGCAAGACGTGAACTTACAATTTGCCTACTACATCAGAAGTAACTGCTATAGTAGAGGGTGATGTCCATAACTTACATGCAAAAAATCATATTATGGTTCAAATGATGAATGGGAACTTCAACCACATAGCTGAGTTTCTTCGATGCTACCTTATTTTTCAATATCCACTACTTTTCATCCATGGAGAAGACGGATGGTATATTGATATTCAGATAAGTATTGTGAGTAAGATGTCAAATCTTATTCTAAGGGAGTTCTTAGCGTTCCGGATACAAAATAGGGGGAATGAAGGTCATCAACTCACACACTTAGTAGGATGTCTTTATTGCAATTCATTGTTGATTGTAGAGATATTATATTTTGAGGACATTATGCTCCGTTTTGAGAGCTAGAAGAGATGCAGTTCCCCAATGGAGTCCATCTGTATCATATCATTGATGATGGTCCGAATTGCTCAATCAAGATTCGATATACCATTGAAGATCCATTTAGACTCGGTATGCAGTAAGATTAAGCCTGATTCTAATGCAACCTGTCTACTTAAGGAAACGAAGTTTATTATATGGGGCGGGGCTATAGTGACCAATATGCATTGTGTTGAAGCGCTTGATAGGAGTTTGGGAGATTTTAAGCATCGACCAGCCACACCATTTGAGGGTTTGGTTATTGTACTTGGCGGAGACTTTAGACATATACTGTCAGTGGTTCCGGAGGGTCTAGATCTGACATTGTTAATGCAACAATATGCTCATCCAAAATTTGGGATTCGTGTAAGGTCCTCATACTTACAAAGAACATGTGACTGCAGGTAACTAAATGTTTGTTTCCCTTATGGTAATTTTGATTTTACTAATTTGTATCTTTCTTTATATTCTGTTAAGTGTATTTTGTATTTTTTAAGCTGGTACGTTCACAAGCGAGATTCATGAGACGAGAGAATTCACAAAGTGGATACTACGGGTTGGTGATGGAGTTGTCGGCGGTGATAATGATAGTGAGGTTGATATAAAGATGCCAGAGGACATTCTTTTTCAAGTAGTGAGTGATCTTATTCCTACCATGTTCCAAAGCACATATCCGTCCTTACTTCAGCAGTGAGATTATGCCTGATTCTTATGTAACATGTCTACTCAAAGAAACAAAGCTTATTATATGGGACGAGGCTACAGTGACCAATATGCATTGTTTTGAAGCGTGTGATAGGAGTTTGAGAAATGTTATGCATCGACTAGCCACACCATTCAGTGGTTTGATTATTGTATTTGGCGTAGACTTTACACAGATACTGCCAGTGGTTTCGCGATGGTCTAGATCTGACATTGTTAATGCAACAATATTCTCATCCAGAATTGGGGATTCATGTGAGGTTATAAGACTTACAAAGAACATGCGACTACATGTAACTAAATGTTTGTTTCACTTATGTAATTTTGATTTTAGTAAATTGTATCTTCTTTTATATTTTATTAAGTGTGTTTTGTGTTTTTTTACGATGGTACATTAACAACTGAGATTCAGGAGACGAGAGAATTCATATAGTAGATATACTACAGGTTGGTGATGGAGTTGCCCGCGGTGATAATGACGGTGAGATTGATATCAAGATGCCAGAGTACATTCTTATTGAAGAAGTGAGTGATCCTATTCCTACCATGGTCCAAAGCACACATCCGTTAGCATTTATCTAATACATATCTTGATCCACATTATTTCCAAAATAAATTAACATATATATCTAGTCCGTATCTCTTATCATGAACTATAATTTATTTATTATTTTATATATGTTAATTTATTTTTGCGTAATTTATATTTTCAAAGCCTTTATTTATTTATGTATTTATTATTATTATTATTATTATTATTATTATTATTATTATTATTATTATTATTATTATATAATGAAAAATAGATATGCATTTCCACATAACTCCCATTTGATGCTCAAATATCAAGCACACATCAACATGGAATACTGTAATAGCCATAGGTCAATACCGCATCCCTTCAAGTATATATTCAATGGAAGCAATAAAATTTGGTTAGTTTCATTGATCGAGAAAACGGGGATAAGGTCATGAGGCATATGGATTGTCGTTATGTGTCTCCATGCAAAGCAATGTGGAGGATATTACAGTCCTGCTACATTATACAAGGTATGTTGTTAAGCGATTGTCGTTTCATTTGGAGAATGAGCAGTTTGTTCCTTTAAAAAAATGGTGAATGCATACGAGATGTCATCGACAAAGCCAATGTCAAACAATCACAGTTCTTGCAGTGGTTCGAGCTGAACAAATAGATCCTCGAGCCCGGAAGCCGACTTATGCTAAAATCCTCGCTATCATTGTTAGAAAAACGAACATAAAATATGGTCCGTATGTAAACAAAGAAACAAGGTTTCGGGATAATGGTGTTGACTGTTTTGTGCACGAATATCACAAGGATGCATGTGAATCTATGGGCCTCTTATTCAATGATAGAGAGTATATTAGTGGTTTGAAAGTGGCAAGTCAATGGAATTTGCGAGTTTTTTACGTCACCTTTTCATAACCATGTTGTTATCACGCAGCATGTCGAGTCCTAAGGAAGTGTGGAACAAAACATGAAATTTATTATCAGACGACATTTTGTACAATCAACAAAGTTTACTTAGCAATCTTGGTACAATAAATTTAAAGACTATATTATCCATTCCCACATCCCATGATAATCAGTTTAAATTCTGTATGTAATTGTCATGTAACGATGGAGAACTCTCCATCCAGTTTTGAAACTCACTGATGAACAAATAAAAAAACATTGCTATTATGCAAGTAGAGAAGTTACCGAAGAAAAACTGCAACAACTCAGTTCATTTGACGATATGCCCATGCCAGATGAGTTTGTTATATAAAATGCTATAAATCCATCCATTGTGTATTGGATGTTCTATGTTACTGTTGCAATGAGCATAGCACGATGGTTTATACCCACAATTGACTGATGGATAACGTGCTATATATGAAATTATGTCTATTGTCGATGGTCAAAATGTCGAAGTATTCTTCTTATACATCTACGGAGGGACCACAAAAACCTTTATATGGAGAACGATGTGCTCTGGTTTGAAGGCTAGAGAAGATTTTGTAGTTCCAGTTGCGTCCAGTGGGATTGCATCACTCCTTCTTTATAAAGGTAGGACGGTAGTCCGACATACTCGAGGTTCATAATACCATTGCAAATCACGAGGAATATTGATCATACTAAAGGTTGGGTGTATGATAATGCTTATGAGGAATATTGATCAGACTTTCCAGTTGTGCAATGGAAGACTCATAGTTACTAACCTTGATAAGCATATCATCAAGGCAATGATATCTTGAATCAACGCGTGCCAAAAGGTTTTCATTCCGAGGATTATGGTGAGCATATACCTCCTCTCACATGTATTCAACCACGGTCAGTTAAATGTTGCTCTTTCTAGAGTTACCACCGGGAAGGGATTTAACTTAGTAATTTGCGACGTAGAGGGTAATTCTAGAGTTACATATGACACGACAACAAACGTAATTTATAAAGAAGTGCTCGACAAGTTATGAGTTAATTTTATCTTTTATGTGTCTTTTATAATGGTTGTGTTCAATTTCACTAATTTACATTAATTATGCACTTTTCTACAGGTAGGGGTGACTTGCGATACAATGTTGAAGCGATTAGATAATGCATTTTGTTACCTTGTAGTTTTTATATGTTTCTCAACTTCGACATGTTATTATACAAATTTATTCATTTTTTATTTTAAATTTTGTCTCCATACCCCGTCGAATATCAACGGGCCATTAACTAGTGTCTCTAACATAATCATCTAGAGCGTAAGACTGAAGGGCATCATGCCCTTCTATTTGGACATTAGCATAGCAAGGCTTATGCCATGGTTGATTGGATTTTCCTAGAAAAATTGATGATGAGAACATGCGTTAGTAATGATTTTCAATAAAAAAAACTTTGATCTATGTGCGTACACTGTCTTATTCGATAATTTTGAATGGTATTCACTACTCAACATGGTCAATTTTCTAGGGAAAAGGAATCCCCCAAGGTGAACCCTTTATACGCTAATCTCTTTCTCTTTTGCGTTGTAGCTCTTTGTGACCTTAAATTGAAGGATGGGGGGAATTGTGGTGTTGAAGAGGAATCAGATGAGCCTCAGCGGGCCGGTTGTCCCCCATATGTTATATGTGGCTAACACTATGTTGTCTGCTAAGAAACAGGCGAATCAGGTGTGGCAACCGTAAGTTGTTGGGAGTGTATGAGTTGGTCCTATTCAAGTGGTATAGATAAATATGTTGTGGTGCTTAGTAGAAATACTAAGGAGGAGTGGGGTTGAGAGTTAGGAATATTCTGGGATTGAGATCGTATTTGGGGTAAAGTCTAACACAAAGTCTCATGAGAGATGATCTTTAGATAACATTTCTAGAGACGATCTATATTATAAAAAATCATGCATATTAATAATTAAAGCGTCTTTGTTGTTAATCAAAACGACTAATGGTGTAATATGAAAAAACACCAATGTTGAGAACATAGATATTTTAATTAATAACATCAAAGATTTTTGACAACATAGGTTCGCCTCTATATAAATTATCTAGACACCATCTCTCATGAAACTTACTCAAAGTCTAATCTTTTGAGGGGAAACTAATCTCATTCTAGAGCCAGAAAATAAGTTATGATAAGATAAGTTCTTCAAGCTACCTCGAATTATGTTATGTGTTGTTTTAAATTGCCCGAATACTGTTTGCTTCATGAACTAAAATCAATTATTTATTTTAAATTATTGGTAGAGTTATTGAGGGAAAATATAAAACTCATGATTGGATCAATCGGAAAGGTATTTGTTAAAATAACATGGATGGTTGCTTGGATTTTTGTGATTTGTGTTCCTTTATGTGAAGTTTGTGGTGTTTTCGAAGGATTCCAGAAGTTCAGGGACTTGGTTGTTATTTGCAAGATTAAGTTTGTTCGAAATTACTGGTTTTGGTTGAAGAAACGTATTCTGGCTGAGTTAATGATAATGCGTTTTTATGCGAGTCGTCAGATCATTTCTTGTAGTTATCATCCAACGGTTGCCATTTCTTCTGGCGATTTTAACTGTGTTCTTCTGGTATAAAATAGACCTGTTTGGTTTCTTCTTCAACAATCATCACAATTCTTCTCAGATTCTTCTGTTTGTTTCTCTGTGACTGAGAGCGGTTATTGTAGCTGTTGTTGTGAGTTTTGTATAGGAAATTCGAGCTGTAATTTCTTTCAATTTCTCTGTAACAAAGTTGTAAGGTTGAGAAGCTTGAGAAGTAATAAAATCGTCGATTCTCCGTGGATGTAGATTGAAGCGATTCAATCGAACCACGTAAAATTCTCTGTGTTTTTGTGTGTGATTGTGTTTGTTGTTTGAGTAGTTGATTGGATTGAGGTGTTGATTAGATCGAATTTTAACAAGTGGCGCTGTCTGTGGGAATCGGAGATGTGTTCGATCATTGGTTGCCGATTTGTGATCAGCTATGGGTTCAATGAGGTTTGATATCAACAAGTTTACTGATTCCAACGATTTTGCTTTATGGAAGATCAAGATGGAAGCTATCTTGATTCAACAAGGTGTTGAGATGGCATTGTTGCCTCGCAGTGAAATTCCGGCGACGGTTACACATCATGAGTTGAAGATTCTCTCAGGCAAGGCTCACAACACAATCATTCTAAGTTTGGGAGATGAACCACTGCGAGAAGTTGCTAGAGAGAAAACTGATGAATATGTATGGAATAAACTAGAATCGTTGTATCAAACACGATCACTAGCAAGGAGGTTGTTTATGAAATCTCAATTGTACTCATATAGAATGAATCCAGATCGAAACATACTTGAGCAACTTGCTACGTTCAACAAAACTCTCGATGATTTGGATAACATTGAAGATTTAAAGTTGCCTGATGAAGATAAGGCCATAATTATGCTAAACTCTCTTCCTAAATCCTATGAGAGTACCAGAGATGCTATTGCATTCACAGGCCAAAAGAAAGTCACATTAGAAGAGGTTTAGTGTTTGATCAGGCAAAAGGAGCAGCAAAAGGATTCAGCTAAGAATGGAGATGTATCTGGTTAAGGCCTCATGGTGAAGAATAACAACTACAGGCCAAAGTCTCAACAACAATTTCAGAGAAACAAATTCAATAAAGATATAAGGAGTAAAGCACCTGTTGGTACAACAAATAGAGATACAAGAATTTGTCATCACTGCAAGAAACCATGGCATCTCAAGAAGAATTGTTTCTTACTTAAGAGACAAAAAGAAAACAAAGATAGAGGTGGCACTTCTCATGAGTTTGCAGGAAACATTGAATATGAAGGTGAAGTTCTGAATATTACTGATGAACAAGCCAGTGATGAGTGGATTTTGGATTCTGGATGCTCATTTCACATATGTCCCTACAAGGAATGGTTTATAAGGCTAAATGTTAGCTATGGAGGCACAATGATGTTGGGAAATGACATGATATGCAACATACAAGGAGTTGGTGATATCAAGCTCAAAATGAGTGATGATTCTGTGAAGCTACTCACAGATATAAGGTACATACCTGAGCTCAGAAGAAATTTAATTTCTCTTGGTACTTTAGAGAGTAAATGTTATAAGTTTAGCTCTGAAAATGGTATGCTCACTGTGTTTAACAAGAATGCATCTGCTGTCATGAGTGGTGTTAGAAGGAACAAGCTCAATTATATGAAATGTAGAGTGATTGATGGTGATGTATCTGTTTCTAGTGTAAATGATACAGAGTAATGGCATAGGAGAATGACTCATGTTAGTGAGAATGGCTTGATTGAATTGCACAAGAAGCAAGTCTTTGATACCAATAAAATTGAGAAGCTCAAAACCTGTGAGCAATGCATTATGGGTAAATCTAAAAGAAATCCCTTCCCAACTGGTATTCATACAAGTGAAGCTCCCCTAGATTATATTCATTCAGATTTATGGGGACCTGCTAAAGTGCAGACAAATGGTGGAGGTAGGCACTTCATGTCTCTGATAGATGACTACACCAGGAGAGTATGGGTGTATGTGTTAAAGAATAAGAGTGATGCTTTCTCAAAGTTTAGAGTGGTGTGCAGAAGTTGAAAATGAGAAAAGTCTGAAAGTGAAGGTGTTAAGAACTGACAACGATATAGAGTTTTTATCAGGTGAATTCAACAAATTATGCAGTGAAAAAGGTATAAAGAGGCATAGAACAATACCTGGTACTCCACAGAAAAATGGTCTTGTTAAGAGAATGAATAGAACTCTATTAGAGAGAACAAGATGCATCATGTTTTAGGCAGGTGTTCCTAAATCATTCGGGAGAAGTCAGAACACTGTGTGTTACTTAGTGAATAAAACACCTTCATCTGCTATACAGATGAAAACACCAAATGAAATGTGGTATGGAGGTGTTAAAGACTACTCTCACTTAGGGGTATTTGGTTGTTTAGCCTATGTGCATGTCAGAAAGGACAACTTGAGCCCAGGGCACTTAAGTGTATATTTGTTGGATATCCTAAAGGAGTGAAGGGCTATAAACTCTGGTGCATTGAGAAAAACTCTCAGAAGGTCATTATTAGCAGGGATGTCATGTTTGAAGAATCTATATTCCATATAAAAATGAAGATCATCACCTGACAACTGATATGCATAATTTTAAAGATTCTGAGATTGAGGTGGAGCTCATGAGAGTTAATGATCATGCAAGAGAGAATCATGAAGTTAGTGATTCTCATACTCAACAGGATTTGAGTGATATTGATCAACTTAACAATTCACTTGAAAATGAAGCATCTCAGAGCTCACCTATCAGGAATAATTCAGCTCAAAGATCCCCTATCAGGAATGATGTGTCTCAAAGCCCAACTACAACAACCAGTACTTCTGTACCTGAACAACAAGTACCTGAAATTACACAACTAGTTGCAGAGAGGAGAAATTACACTAGAAGGAAGGTGGCACCTGTTGTGACAGATGAAATGAGGAATTTTCAACTGACAAGAGACAGAGAGAAAAGACAACACAAGGCAACTAATATGTATGGTTTCAGTAACCTAGTGGCATTTTCACTAAGTACTTGTCAAGATATTGAATATCAGGAGCCACAGGACTTTAAAGAAGCAAGTACATGTGCTCACAAGCAAGAGTGGACGGTTGCTATGCATGAGGAGTTACTATCTCTTGGGAAGAATAAAACCTGGGAATTGATTCCCAAACCAATGAACAAGAGAATAGTGTGCTGTAAATGGATTTACAATAGGAAGATTGAAGTTACTACTAAAGAACAAGTGAGATATAAAGCTAGACTTGTTGCTAGAGGTTTTACATAGAAGGAGGGAGTGGACTACAATGATATCTTCTCTCGAGTTGTCAAGCATACTTCAATAAGGATTCTACTGAGCATTGTAGATGATGTGAAAACAGCTTTCTTGCATGGTGATCTTGAAGAAACCATCTACATGTCTCATCCTGAAGGTTTCATTTTGCCAGAAAATGAAGATAAAGTTTGTTTGTTAAAGAAATCTTTGTATGAGCTTAAACAAAGCCCTAGGCAATGGTACAGGAAGTTTAGTGAATACAGGATAAAATTGGCTTCACTAAATCACTATTTGACAGCTGTGTGTATCTAAAGAAAGAAGATTCACATGTCATTACATATCTACTTCTGTATGTAGATGACATATTAATAGCTAGCAGCAGCATTGAAGAATTGACTCAGGTGAAGAAGCAACTGAGTAATAGATTTGAGATGAAAGATCTTGGTAATGCAAGAAGGATTCTTGGTATGGATATCTACAGAGGTATAAAAGCTGGTATTTTGAAGTTAAACCAAGGAGATTACTTGAAGAAAGTCTTGCAGAAGTTCTATATGCATGAATGCAAGCCAAGTAGCATTCCTTTAGCTCAGCATTTCAGGCTCTCACTTGATCATAGTCCTGAAACACCTGAGCAGGTGGAGCATATGAGCAAGATTCCTTATGCTAATGCTATTGATAGCATTATGTATGCCATGGTGTGCAGCAGACCTGATGTTGCTTATGCTATAAGTGTTACTAGCAGATATAAGTTTAATCATGGAGAATTGCACTGGGATGCTGTAAAGCACATACTGAGATATCTGAGAGGTTATACTAATGTTGGCATAAAGTTCTGCAAGAATGCAATTGTTTTGAAGATCCTATTTTGGGATATGTTGATGCAGATTATGCTGGAAATCTGGATAATAGAAGGTCTCAATCTGGTTATATCTTCACATTATTTGGTTCAGCCATAAGTTGGAAGTCCAATCTGCAAAGTGTTGTTGCTTTATCAACAACTGAGTTTGAATACATGGCCATACATAAGCAGTCAAGGAAGGACTCTGGCTGAAAGGAATCATCAATGAGTTTGTCATACATTGCCAAATATCATCCGGAATACGAACATCATTCTCTTCCTCAGAAGTCAAGACCAATTTCGAACCCATTGCCTCCAGTAAATTCGAGTCCATTCTCAACGGAACTGAAGACGTAGTAATGATGGATAGTACTATGAAGGAAGTATGAGAGTAGAACAAAAGGGCTGCCTGCAAATAACACCACAGAGAAGAAGAGAAAAAACACTCCAGACACCAGAAGAGGGTAAAGGCGGACAAGAGAAAAGAACAGACTAAGACAAATAATTACTAAATATAGCAAACACGATTTTCACGCAAAAGAGTAAAGTAAAAAAAGACATAAGAAAAGTAACCTACAACCAATTAAACAAATCTTTCAGGATTTCTAAGACTAGGTCAAATCTCACCATATGTAGAGTTGATAAAAGAGAAAAACATGGAAGGAAAAAAGAAATACTCTCAAAAAGAGAGGGTCCAATCTCCAGCCAAAGGAATAAAACTCTCAGTAGAGTAAAAAATTTTAGAGAGAGAAATTAGAGAGAGAAACATTTTCATGTAGGTCGGTTTCTTTTTGCAATTCCCTTTAAATACCAAAAAAAAAAAAAATAGTATAACCTGTATTACAAGGTGGTAATTTTTTTTTTTTTTTTTTTTTGATATACAAGCACTAGATGCAAGGATTGAATTCACATCGTGATTTATTTTCTCTTTGAATCTTATATTTCTCCGAATGTAATTTTTAATTAATTGATTTATCACCATATGACTAGACTCGTTTTGAGCTCACACCAAACCTCCTTTTATTTTTTTAAAGTGGTGTTCTTTAAAGTTTTCATAAGATTATCCTATTCCATAAAATGAAATATCTTGTTAAAATAGAATAAAAGGTGAATTATTACAATGATATGAAAGTTATTTAGTTGGAGCAACTTTTGGGAGAAATCGTCTCCCCGAAAGATGATCAATATTATATATTTAGATACAAATATCATATACTTCTTCCGTCCCGAATTTAACTTTCCGCATACCATTTTGGAATGTTTCAATTTCAACTTCTCATTCATTTAATGAAAGATTTTTCCCATACTTTGTTCACAGGCTCTCATTTTTATTTATTATCACTTCAACTTTAGTCAATCCCTTTCTTACTTTACTACAATCTCTTCTACTTTATGCATTTTTATTTTAAAACTTGTATCCGGGCGCGTGGGTAATTGAATTCGGGACGGAGGGAGTATGTAAATACAAACATTACATATTTAGTACTACATCCGTCTCGAAAATAGATTTCTGTTTGATTTATTGGTCAATAAAATAAGGAAATTGAAAGAATTACATAAAAAAATAAAAAATAAATAAAAATTGATAGTGAATTATTAAAGTGAAATGTTAGGTAATATTATATGCAAATTAAAATGTGATGTTTGAAACTAAACTAGTCATGGATATGTCATATGTGTACTTTTTTTTTTTTTTTTTTTAGGGTGAATTATAAATTGATACCACCTCAAATCTTTACTACTTATTAGTCATACATACTCTGTTTCATTCAAATACTGAAAATCAAACATCATATTGCAAAGCAAGCATCTCATTTATGGAAAAGAAGCATCATCAATACTAAAAATCAAGCATCTTATTTTTGAAAATCAAGCATCATAATTATTGATAAACAAGCATCACGTATCAAAACAAGTCTCACATAACATACCTCTTGACATTAAATTTATATACTGGAAATCAAGTATCATAATCATCTATTTTGATTACCAAAATAAATTATTTGATTAGATATGTAATTAAGGAAGTTATTACATAAAAAATGGTAATATTTCTTTTCAAAAGTTACTAAAATTAACAAGATAAGGCTCTGTTCTCTTCATCCGAAAATTCATTAATTTCAGTTCAGTTCACTTTAGATTCATTCAGTTTAGTTCAGTTCTGTTCAATTCTGCTTAGTTATTTTTTATACTACAATTCAGTTCAATTCTGTTTAATTCTGTTTAGTTATTTTTTTATACTACAATTCAGTTTAGTTCTGTTCAATTCAGATCAGATACATCTAGTTGATTGATTCATTTTATACTATAATTGATTCGATTCAATTGATTCAAATCGGTCGATTCGATTCGATTACATTGACGAAGAGAACAGAGCTTAATTTGTAGAAATGTTTTGACTAATTTGTAGGAATTTTTTTTATGTAACTAATGTGATATCAAATGTGATTGAAGTTTTTGAAGCTAGTACTCCTTTCGTTCCAAAGAAATCTTTTCATTTTACTATTTTGCGGTCAACTGTCTTCGACTTTGACCGTAAATTACTCTTAAACTATAATAATAAATAATTTAATAAAATTATATAATGAAAATTTAATTATTAAATTTTTATTATATGATTTTATTAAATTATTTACTACTATAGTTTAAAAGTAATTCGCTGTCAAAGTCGAAAACAATTGATCGGTTAAAGTCAAAATGAAAAAAGTTCTTTGGAACGGAGGGGAGGGAGTATCATTTTGTAATTATTCCTTTTATTTATTACCAAAGGAAGAAAAAACTTTAATAACCAAAGGAGCATATTGTACTTTCTTTAAATATAAACCGGAAAAGAAACGAGCCCTTCACTTTCCTCTACTCCCGAAAACTCAGGCTCCTAAACCTTGCTTGGAATTCTCTGTGAAGCTCTGCTCAGGTATTTCTTCACTTCACTTTCTCCTTCATTTCTTCAGCAATACGAGTTTCTGATCTGCTTGATGAGCTTACAAGTCATTAATTTCTGTTTTCTTTACTTCTCTCTCAGATCTGTAGGATTGACTCTCTCCGTTTATAGATTTGCATGTCTCATTCAGCTCTTGTTTTTTCGTTTTCATTCACTTTTTTGTTTTTCTAATGATTTCTGTGCATGTGAAAAGGTACCCATCTCTAATTTTGTTCTTGTGTGTTGCAGGAAACTGGTTATTTGCTACAAGTTTTCTGACTTCTGTACAGATAGGCTCTGTTTGTTGTGTTTTATTTGCTCAAATGTTGCTGTAAATTCAAACTTGTTGTCTAAATTGTTGTAGCTCTTGGAAGGAACAAAAAAAGAAAAAAAGAAAAAAAGAAAAAACCAGTTGATAGATGGATCAAGGTTTGGGTACAGGACCAATTGATAAGTCTAGGGTTTTGGATATTAGGCCACTAAGATGTCTTGTCCCGCTTTTCCCGACTCCACCTGCTAACTCTAGTGTTACAACTCCCCAGCCCACACCATTTGTTTGTGTACCACCATCAGGTCCTTTTCCACCTGGGGTGCAACCCTTTTACCCCTTTCTCGCATCAAATGATGCTGCTGCACAAGACCCGTCTGGGAATTATGGTTTTGGTAGCACTAGCGGTATACCAGCTCCGGTTCCCTTAAATTCATTTAGGACCCCTATGTCACAAGCCAATGGGTCTCGCGGCAGGGCTAAGAGACCCTTTAAAACTCGTGCTTCGAGATCTGTACCTATGGATGCTGATGGAGTAGATGATGATGCGGATGATGGTGGTGGTTCAGTGAAGTTGACTGCTCGAGAGCTTAGAAAGAGGAGAGCTGCTGTTAATGGCGAACCGGTTAATGTTGATTCGGTAGTTAATAGTGTTTTAGCATCGTGTAATCTCAAGGAGTATGATGAATTGAAGAAAAATAATGGCGATAGGGATACTGTGGCATCCGTGCTCAGGGTTTATGATTTGCTGCGTAAAAAGCTTACTCAACTCGAAGAAGGTCCTTATCCTGGCATTGCCCGACGTCCGGACCTCAAAGCTTCCAATCTGTTGATGACTAAAGGATTCAGGACAAATAATACAAAGAGGGTAGGACATGTACCTGGGATAGAAGTTGGTGATATTTTCTTTTTCAGAATGGAGCTTTGCATTCTGGGTCTTCATGCTCCAAGTATGGCTGGAATAGATTACATGACTGTAAAAGTGAATGAGGAAGAACCTTTAGCTGTTAGCATAGTTTCATCTGGGGGATATGACGATGATGGTACTGATTGCAACATGTTAGTGTACAGTGGTCAGGGTGGAGTTCAGAGGAGAGATGGACAAATGTTCGATCAGAAGCTTGAAAGAGGAAATCTTGCTCTAGAGAAGAGTTTGCATCGAGCCAATGACGTGAGAGTCATAAGGGGGATAAAGGATATCATGGCAGTTGGTAGTAAGATCTATGTTTATGATGGTCTGTACAAAATTCAGGAATCATGGGCTGAAAATAAGTCGGGGTGCAATGTTTTCAAGTATAAGCTGGTAAGGGCACCTGGGCAGCCTGAAGCTTTCTCATTATGGAAATCAATTCAGCAATGGAAGGATGGAACTGCTGCTCGGCCTGGGACTATCCTTCCCGATTTGACTAATGGTGCTGAGAGTCTACCTGTTGCTCTTGTAAATGAGGTAGATCGTGAAAAGGGACCTGCTCATTTCACTTACGTTTCTACTCTCAAATATTCAAAACCCTTTCCTTCACCAACACCTACTGTTGGCTGTCACTGCTTAAAAGGATGTCAACCTGGTGATGCCAATTGCCCCTGTAACCAAAGGAATGATCTTTGCCCTCCTTATTCCTCACTTGGGGTTCTTTTGTCTAACAAACTTTTAATATACGAGTGTGGAATGGCCTGTACAAGTCCTCCAAACTGCCGAAGTCGTATGTCCCAAGGAGGCGTGAAAGCCCGGCTCGAGGTTTACAAGACAATAAATAGAGGCTGGGGACTCAGGTCTTGGGATCCTATTCGTGCTGGAAGTTTTATTTGTGAGTATGCAGGGGAAGCATTTACTTCAGATGACATTGGTGTTGAAAATGATAATAGTTATATCTTTGATAGCACTCGCCATTTTGAGCTTCCGCCAGGCGTTAGTGATGATGATACCACTGGTTTCCAGAAAACAGCTTTCCCTCTTGTTGTTAATGCAAATACTTGTGGAAATGTGGCTCGTTTTATGAACCATAGCTGCTCACCAAACGTATACTGGCAGCCTGTTTTACGTGAGAATAACAATCAGTCCTATCTACATGTTGCTCTTTTTGCCATCCAGCACATACCTCCGATGCAAGAGTTGACACTTGATTATGGTTTGGTTTCTTCCGATAAACAAGACAAGGGGAAGAAAAGGTGCCTGTGTGGATCTGTGAAGTGCAAAGGGTATTTCTATTGACAAGACCATGCAACACCAAATGGATTCTATTGCGTGAAGATCTGAACAGGTTAGTATTTTGTTTATATATTTAGTGAAAATGCGAATTATATCTGCCCTCTTCAGTTGTACATTCACATATCTTCCATTAATTGACTGACTAGTTACTATCAGGTGTCGATATTTCTTCTTGAAATTAATATTTGTTGCCAGCACAGTCCAAGTTGCTCTAGGTTTCGAGGTAGTTTAAGGTCCATCACATTCACGATTTGAAATAATTTATTGTGCTAATGTTACATAGTAAATCAGAATTACAGATGGAATTAGTATGAAGAATTCAGTTCTAGGTGGTTTATCATGAGTTTATAAAATTTGCACATAAATAATTCTGGTCTTAGGATTTTTTTAATTAATTTTCCATAAATAGTGTGGGCTTTCATCTACATGTAATCTGGAAATGTCAGATTGTTATATTGGTCGTCTTTCTTTTACAGCACTTCTGTTCTGGGGCATTAATTGCCAGTTATGTATCCCACTGGTCCTATTCCCTCTGTCCCGTTAGTATAGACACGTCCACTGTTTGGCACTGAAACAATTTTTTTGGTGAAGTGTTGATAGTATATTGTGTGTGGGGTAGGTTTGGTTGAATGAATATAGTATTGAAATAGTGTGGTAATGTTGTATGTGGGTAGTGGGTTGAACCATATAATAAATAAATATAATGACTTGCGAAAAGTTGAAGTGCTTCTGTCTAATGGGGCGCCGAAACTGGCAAAATGTGTGTAACGGTAACTAACTGGAGGGAGTATTCTCGAAAGCTTATGATAATTAATATTAAACTTGAAAACATATCTTTAAGGAAGTTATGATATTGCTTTCTTTAAAAGCCGAGTCCTGTTTCGTCCAGGAATAATCCCTGTCCATTTTTGTAGTTTCCAGTGCCATGAATGCAGGCTGGGTGGGGGTGTTATTTGTATGGGAAACTGTTCCACTGAACAATACTGGTGATTTGTGAACACGCTTATTCTTGGTGAATTGCAATTTTGGTCTTATAACTCTTAGTCATCTACGCTTTTGGTCCCTACAATTCTTGTACTAGCATTATACGTCCAAAAAGGACCAATGAGGGCAAATCTCATTTGCATTTTTAGTCCTTGAAAACATGCTCGGCTTTTCTTAAACTTTTTTCTCTTGGAAGAAAACCAAGATTTCTCTAGTTTTAGCTTAGCCTTATATTGTGTGTTATTAGTTAGTTACTATGATTCTCGTAGTAGTGCTCTCCGGTTATTTGTTGGTCCCACTATAACCAACACATGTCCTTCCCACACACATTGTCCTTACTCGTGCGCGGACCGAGAGATTTCCTTGTTGGTCACTTATCCTAAGATTGCTCCAGAGCAAGCATAATACGCTTAACTCTTAACTCTGTAGTTCTTATGGATGGATTACGAAAAGAAAGGTGTCTTGTTGGTATGGGTAGTGTTCTCAATCCCTTTTAAGTTCTCGGAAACTTAATTTGAAACTTTGAGGGCTTTACATTCACCTCCTCTTGAATTGTGCGACGTCCTGTCGCACCTTGCCCGGAACTGTCCACCCCTTGTGGACTTTGGGCTGGCTCGGCTCTGATACCATTTGTAATGCCTCGTCCCCTTTGCGGGCCGGCGCGGTTATTCCTTTACTGCTCTTCGGGTTCGGTTGATATACTGGTCTTACTGTACTAACACATGTACTTTCCCCCACACTTTGTCCTCACTCGCACGAGCCACGAATTAGGAGACTTTCTAGTTGGTCACCCATCCTAATATTGCTCCAAAGATGGCATATACTTAACTCTACACTTAACTCTTAGTAGCGTTGTCAGTCCTTTTAAGATCTCTAAAACTTAACTTGAAACTTTGGAAATTTTGGGGCGTTACATGTGCAAGGAGTTTCAGCATCATAGCAGTTGTTCTTTAAAATCTCCAATTACAAGTGAAAGCGTATTCGTACGTCTCTATATACAGTCCTAAGGACCAATTTTTGCAAATTTTTTTCCCGTAGGAGCAAAAGCGCACAGGACTTCGAGTTATAGGATAGTAACTTGGGTCTTTTGTTTCATAAGATCTTTGCATGTTTGGATGATGTCCCGTTCCATATACACTACTTTATGTCATGCATTTGCGACATTGGCACCGATCTTAAAGTTTTGACATCTAGTGTCTCATTCTTACATTGATACCATAATACAAAGTACAAAACTACTTAGTCAAGCTTGAAGAAATATTGCTTATTATGCAACCAAACAGAGATCAATGAAAACTGGGAAATATGACCTTTTTTAGCAGCCAACAAGGTCTTGACAACCTTGTTGGCATTCTATGTTTAATTCTGCTAAATTTGGTACTTGACAAAAGACTAAATTCTCTTGCATTTGATTATAGCTGCAAAATTCATAATTTAAAGGGTGTTCGGAAATATTAGGCTAATCAGAAGCTTTTCTGGATTTTCTCTAGGTATGCCATCATCATCAGCCACAAGGTTAATGACGTTCTATTATGTGACCAATCAGAACATAGCCTGCAGAATGGTGCTGCAGTTCATGGTCCATGAAAACAGAATGTTGTCTGCCTATTTATAGTTTAGAAGTTGCACATGTACGAATAGATCGTATGTTTTTGTTATCTCAAACTTTTCGGGATCAGGTGTTAATTTATGTAGGTTGTGTTCTATGCCGTGATTGTGTTCGATTTGTAGTTTAGAGATGGAACATGAAGAGTCATGTAGACTGGACTTGGTTTAGATTTGAAATGCTCTGGTTTTATGTAACATGAATGTTTCCCAGTTTAATTTATGTAGCTTTGTTTAAATTTCGGATCAGATTGTTGTATCTAACTTTTCAATATTGGTTCAGTAATTTAGACTGGTTTCGACTTGAAATTCTCTGGTTTTATGTGACATGAATATTTCGCAGTTTAATTTATGTAGCTTTGTTGAAATTTCGGATGAGATTGTTGTATCCAACTTTTCAAAATTGGTTCAGTAATTTAGACCGGTTTCGACTTGATATGTTCTGGTTTTATGTGACATGAATATTTCCCAGTTTAATTTATGTAGCTTTGTTGAAATTTCGGATGAGATTGTTGTACCGAACTTTTCAAAATTGGTTCAGTAATTTAGACCGGTTTCGAACTTGATATGCTCTGGTTTTATGTGACATGAATGCTTCCAGTTTAATATATGTAGCTTTGTTGAAAATTTGCATCAGATTGTTATCTCTTACAGTACTTCCCAAAATTTATTTAGTAATTTCCTACTCGGATGCCACGATTGACCTGACCTACGTAATGAAGGAGTTTCAACCGCATCAACTTGGGTCAACATATTACTAATATATTTTAATATAAAAAATCTATATAATCCACATTATATCTTATCATAGTCTCTCCACTATTTTATTCCAATATGAAACTAAGGAGAGTATTTTTAAATGGGAAACTAAATCTTACTAATGAACAAAACTGAAAAGTCATGTTATTTTTAAATGGGACATTAGAAATTCAGAGTCATGTTATTTTTTGTTCTCTTGATAACTAAACATAACTGAATTTATTTGTGGTATAAATTCAACTAAACAAATCTAAACTGAATTGATTTGAATTGAATTGAAATTAATGAGTTTTCAGGTGAAAGGAAACAAAACCTTAAAATAACATTAAGTTTTTTTCCACCCTCATCATTTTCATTCGGTTAAATTATATTTGGACTCCCTAATAAATTTTGTAATAACATTGTAGTCCCTGACAATTCAACAATAACATATTGGTCCAAAAACTTATTTTCCTGTTGACTAGTTGAAAAATTAATTTCCACGTGGAAGTTAAAACACCAATTTGCAAATCAACCCTCACAAGTTTAGAGGAATTTCGAAATTGACCCAAAGAAAATGTACCCATTCATTTTTCATCTCCTTCTTCATCAAACTTTAATCCTAATTCATTTTTCATCAATCCATTTGTATTCCCCGCCCCTTCTATTTTCTAAATCCCATGGATGGAGCCCGGGCTGAACGGAGCCCGAATTGGGCTCCAGCTCCATTAATGGAGCTATTGAAGCTCCATTAAAGGAGTCGTACAACTCCGATAATGTAGCAGTGTAACTCCATTAACGGAGTTGTACACAACTCATTAACGGAGCTGCAACAGCTCCTTTAATGGAGCTAAACAGCTCCACTAACGGAGCTGTTAAGCTCCATTTAATGGAGTTAGCAGACTCCATCAAAGCACAACAGGTCCTTTAATGGAATTACACAGGTCCATTAATGGAGATGTTGAAGCTCCACTAATGGAGCTCAATAAATGGAGCTTCAAGCTCCAGCAATGGAGTTCGAATTCGGGCTCAATTGGAGCCCGAATTCGACAAACCTCTTAAACTATGAATCAATGGCAAATGGAAGAACATGAAAAAAAAATTAAGAATGGAACATTTCCAGCTTCATCAATGGAGGAATGAGAAATTTTGATACTTATGAAGTAAGAAAATTAAAAAGGTTTGTATGTGGATCTTTAGAAATTTTGATACTTATGAAGTAAGAAAATTTCTAGCATTTTCAAATTAATACTAGAACCTTATTCCGTCCTTTATTTGAATGTGGATCTTTAGACTTCTTACCTGCAACAATATAATTCTGAGACCCCCTGAGCATACAAATTTGTAATTTTCATCTTGGAAAGTAAATATTTTATGACATCACTTGTGAATGCCTTTGTAAAATGTAAGCTAACTGATCTTTTGAAGGTACATATGAATCACATGCTATTACTTTCTCTATAACATAATGACAATCGATCTCTATATGCTTACTTCTATCATGGAAAATGGAATTTTTAATGAGATATATAGCAGATTGATAGTCACAATAGAGTGTAACATGACATGTTTGTTCAATGTTAAAGTCTATAAGTAATGCCTCTTAACCATACTAATTCACAAATAACAAAGGGCAAGGCTTTATGTGACAGGTGCTTGGAAAAGCAAATATCGTTGTACTCTAGCCGTTTCAAACACACGTAAAGATTTAAATTTATATTAAATCGAAAGTCTACAATTATACACAATTAAAATAAATATAGCGAAAAAATTGACTCTGGATTGATGTTCTTCACGGACACTTAGCATGGGAACAAGCAAATAAAACATAAGTTGAAAGCAATTAATGTGCGTAAAAGTAAACATGATTCTTGTCAGTTGTTTTGAAATCAAATCTAAATTATCATGCAGGATCGTATATAATAGCGAAACGTAAGAAAGTAAAGTTTATCAATAATTAAAAGGCGTAAAGGTTCCCCAACCTTCCATCTTACTATGCTACTCCCAAATTATTAGTAATAAACAACGTACTTGTCGTCTAGTGGCCGCAAGGGTACGTGCCAGGAGGATCAAGTCGTAGTTAATCCAGACACCCTTGCGCTATACCAATAGTATGTTATGTCACTCAACACACCATCACGTCTCATTTCCGGGACATGTCACAAGGAAAACATAATACCTGTTACCAAGGCGCAGTCAGTAGGGGTACCCCACGTGGAAAGTCGGACGAATAAAGAACAAGTATGAGAATTACATTTAAAACTAATTCATTAATATATCACGGTATATAATGGAGTAGCACAACAGAGTTTCGTCGGTTCACCTTTTTACTAAAAGGTTTAGCTACTCATAATGCAAGTAAACATCATCATCAATTCAATAAAAGAAAGTAATGAAAGAGTATGCTTATTCTTAGATGGATGCGTTCGTTCTTCAATAGTCTTGACGACCTCTTCTTCTTGGTTCCTGACGGCCATGATTTCCGCCTCCTAAGGTTTTTTCTTCTCTCTAACTTTTTCGCTCCTCGAGAGAAGAGTGGTGTATGATTTTAATGACTCAAGACACTCTTATATAGTGATAGGAAGCTTCAAAACTCGGCCATATCATATAAGGAAGGTATAGGATGACGAGCCTTGAGTTAACGGACTTGGACCGAACTAAAATTGCAAACCAAACAGCTCACTACGGTCCCCAAGGGACCGCACAAGCCTCATTGCGGTCACCAGGGAGCTGCACTCCTTGAATTCTGGCAGATGTTTGCTGATTCGTCTTCCGGGCTATTTTTTTAAGTTCGTAACATCGTCATCTTGGAAAGTGGTCTTCTACAAAGTTTTAGAATTTTGAATAAGCTTCGCAATGGTAGGTCATGTTCCTCGATTGGACTCCTCTATCTCCTTGTATGGCTGAATCATCGTATTTCAATATTTTTTGAATTTGACATAAATATCTCGGTTTTGTACCTGAAATCGTGCAATTCCTCAAAAACACGATCATCACCAAAAAAGATACAAGAAAGTGGTAATTGGCTATAATATGATATAAATATTGAATCTTGGGCAAAAATCGAGGGTTTAAAAGTGTGTTAAATCGCACATTTCATGGTCATATTACTATGTTCAGCCTCTGCTGAAGATTGGCTTATAGTGTTTCGCTTCTTGCTTTTCCAGCTAACTAAAGACTTACCTATAAAAATGCAGTAGCCAGAAGTAGACCTTCTAGTAAAACGACAGGATGCCCAATCAGAGTCACTCTACACTATTAACTGAGTGTTCTGGTAAGATTATAGTAATAACCCCTGTCCAGGCTACTTCTTCAGATACTTAAAAACTCTGAGAGCAACTGCTAAATAATCTTTAGTGGGATTTTGCATAAACTGGCTTAAAATGCCAATTGCAAAAGCATATCTGGTCTTATAAAAGAGGAACATACTTGATTGAAAGTTAGTGATTTGTATAAGTGTTAGGTCTTAAAGAGCATGTAATTAAAATTGTTTATTTGAAGGTGCTGAAGACCTACTTAGATTATAATGAGAAGATGTTGTGAAGACAAGTCACTGAAGACTCGGAATAACTGAATAAATTATCTAAGGTAAGAGGACAAACGAGAGAGAAAAACAAGAGCATTTAAGGATGTAGTTAACGGCGGTGTGAAAGCATCCAATATTGGAAATGATAGTTATTATTAGTAACATGCGGGCTCAATTGAACTACTCTCTGCTAATCTCTCGGCAAGTAACTTTTCTCTTCCACTATTTGTAGTAAATATATCAAATGGTGTTGTACATTAATTTTAGTAGTAATAACAACTTCATTAACTATAATTAAGACATAATATATAAATACTATTTCAACACAAATAAATTGGTCGGGCCAGGTCGTTTTTCATATTGTAATTGAAGAATTTATTTTCATTTAAGGCAACATTTTCACAAAAAATCCGGATAATTTACAACGCCTTGAGAACCAACCGCTACAACTTCCCAGAATTGCCAGTTGGGAAACACACAAACCATTTTGGGTTAAAAATTGTGTTTCTAGAGGATGTAGAAATCAGGCGTAGCTTGTAAAAAAAAAAAAATTAGAAGGAAAAAAAACATTCTATCATTCTATCTAATCCTCTCCATGTCTGAACCAAATCCCTCTTTAAATAAATCTTAGATATCTCATTTGTTTTGGTTTGTTCTCCAAATGTTAATGTACGTTTTGAATGTGCAATAACAACAAAAGGGTTATTTCTTCCCAAGGAAGGAAGAAGACAAAATTACAATAATCATTTCGTCTGGAAGAAATATTTAAAGGCTGATATTTTTAGAATTAACAAAAGAGAGAATTAGGTTGTGAGTTGATGGGTGGGGACAAGCATCAAGTGGATGATCTTGCCCCATCTTCCAAATCCAAGATTTCCAACACAAGGCTTTATCAAGTTTGGAAGGGTCGCAATGTAATCTCCCTATTTAATTCTTATGCCCCTTTCATTTCTATTTATTGTTATAAATCATGAATTGACTTGTGTTGTCATTTGCTTATAACATATTTTTGTTGTTTCTTATTTTTTTAACCATATCATGCATTTGGTAAGGCTATCTATATTGGAGCCATTTCTATAAGAACGAAATTATTGTATGTCGCAATAGAATCATTTTTACTTCAAATTTTTGGATGTATATTATGTTTTCCAATGATAATTTAACCATAATTTTTTTTGCTCTTACATGTATATAAGTTGTATTAATGTCTCTCTGAGCATCTCCATTGACATATGTAGTGGAATAAGTAGAACCTGATGTTGAATGGGTACCTTGGCTTCCAGTAGTTTACAAGTCATTTTGCTATGTTTACAAGCATCACTTTTTTTTTTTTTTTGGAACTTTTTCAAGGTGTCTGCTTCAAGTGTTACTAGAAGTTTTTACAATCACCCCCATAGACTGTTTTGTGGTTATTTTATGTAAAAATGTATTATTTAGGCGAGCATATTAGTATATTATTGGATTTCTGAAATAATGCAGTCCCTATGAAATAGGAGAGATTGTTCAGTTGTCTCCCGTTTTCGTGTTCATTTTCCTTGGAATGGAGTGTTTGAGAGGACTAATGATATACTTCTTGTTCCATTAGTCGTGTTACTAGTTTAAACATATAGAGACTATTCACATGTAGTAACTAATCTAAACTGAATCAAGAAAAAAAAATAGTTTTGAGTTGTACGTCTATTAATTTTCAGTGGAGTTTGTTTGCTTCACATGTGCTTGTTGGAAAAATTAGAATTATGATACGTTAAACCTTATTCATTTATTTGAATCAAATTTACTTGCAAAGTACTATCTGATATCCATTTCAAATGTTGTTTGAATCTATTTACAAGATATTAATCTCATATGATACATTTCTTTGTGCAGAATTTTTTATGTGGCGGAAGATTAGTTTTTGGCCCCGATGGGTCGTCAATGGTTTTATCTGCATTCTTAATCGGTGCACCTGCCATAACATTTTGTGTCAAGATGTTTTTGAGGATTCCAACAATTAATTTATTATATGGGCGTATTGTCTTAATTTTGGGAATTACGCTCACATTGTTGGTAGGTATTTTTAAAAAAAAAACTTGCAAAATATATATTTCTCAGCTCATCTTATTTTGATATGATTATTATTGGTATCATAACTATGACATGTTTTATAGGATTTGTTATTTCTCTTCCTGACATCTGCAAGAAATCCTGGAATAGTTCCTAGAAACTCAAGACCTCCTGAATCTGATGCAAATTCTGTTGCATCCCTGGAGTGGATGAACAGTTCAACTTCTGCTTTGAAATTGCCCAGGACAAAGGACATCTTTATTAATGGCCATCGTGTAAAAGTGAAATATTGTGATACATGTATGTTATACCGCCCAGCACGTGCTTCTCATTGTTCAATCTGCAACAACTGTGTTCAACGATCGATCACCACTGTCCATGGGTAGGCCAGTGTATTGGAGTTGTAAGTGTAACTAAACATGTTTGTTCTCAAACCAATTTTGTCCACATTTATTTGAGTATTTGGGACTAATTTGATATCATATTTTTATTATGGAAAAATATACTAATTTTTGCTTCTTTGCATATATTGATGTGATGCAGCGCAACTACCGGAATTTTGTCATGTTTATAACGACTTCGACGGTCTTGTGTATATATGTGTTTACATTTTCCTTGGTGACACTAATCAATGAAACATGCAGCGTGTGGGCGAGCTTGTCGGATGACATTATATTAGGTGGTTTAATCGTTTATTGTTTCATTGCTGTGTGGTTCGTTGGTGGGCTTAGCATGTTCCACTTATATCTTATCTGCACAAACCAGGTTAGTTGTATATATTTTTTTGAACTTTAGTGTGCTTATACTTCTTGAAAGCATGACGTGATTAAAATCTTCATATGACAGACAACATACGAAAACTTCAGGTATCGTTATGATAAAAAAGAAAATCCATATAATCAAGGGATGTTGAACAACATGAAGGAGATTTTGTAACTAAACGAGCACCATCACTCGTGAACTTTCGCGAGTGGGTGACTGAGGAAGACAACGAACTTTTATATTCCATGATAAGAAAATTTGGTGGTGACATTATCAAGCAAAATGGTAAGATAGACCTAGAGCTTGGCATCCTTGCAAAGGACGGTAAGGGAATTCCAGACATCTTGCAGAATTTGGACTACAATGGGATTGATGACAGTTTGAAAAAAGACAATGCAGGAAAAATGGTTGATCCATTCTTTCTGCCTAATTCTGATATAGACGAAAAAACAACTATTGAAAATAACATTGTTGTCCATGGACCTGAGGTTAGCTCCAAAAGAACGTCATTTTCATCGTTGGACAGATGAGGTACCCACTTTTTCTTAGTTCAAGAAATCAATTTTTTTCTTTATATTGTTATAAAAGTAAATCACGCAAATTTACAAGAACTAGTCTGTCCATTTATTCTTGTAAAATCCCGATAAACAATCTTTCAGATTCTTGAAGGTTTCTTTTCTAATTTTAGAGTTTTTTTAAAAGAATCGTTTCTTTTTGGAAATCCACTATCTTCACTTATTAATTTTTTATCACTCTATTTACTATTTTATCAATTCTCTCACTCTCACTTTTCTATTCTCTCTCTTACTTTTTGCCATTCACTTACCATTTTATTTAATATTCCTTAAAATTCAATCAAAACCAAATGATAAACCTATTAAAAGGACGGAGGGAGGGAGTACTATTCTTTTAAATTATAATTGGTATTTGCTCGTCATATGGAAGTTGATGCACTTGTCTTCATGTATTATACAATAGCATGCCCACTAATTCTTGTAAAAATTGTTAAATAAACTTGGTTTCTTTCATTTTCTGAAAATGAAGCTGATTTATAACTTTGTTATATCTTGAACTGATTTATTCTGGTGATGCATGTAGTGGATGATTTATGGCTATGCGTGGTTCACATAATTAACAAAAAGTTTTTAACATGACATCGCTAGAATTGGACCAAATTAGGCAATGGGTTTTGGTCAAGGGTACGATATAGCTTGTCATGCTCATGGGCTCTGTTCAGCAAAACTAACAGAAAAGCTAGCTCAAATTTGGAAAATTGCGATAGATGGTTAGGTGGTGGTTAGGTAGTAAAAAATTTGGTTTTAAATGTAGGTGTTTAGCAAATTAAATTTGAAAAATTTGGTATTTTGTAAAATCGCGTAAAAGGCATTCTTCTTATTTTTCTTGTCTTTAACCTTTCTTATCGTATTATTAGTCTATAGTTTTTTAAATAATAATATATCATATTTTGTCCAATAATTATAATATATATTTAATGTACTTTACATCGCCACTTTAATAACATCATCAAAATTATCAGAAGTTGAAAGAAATAATCGTATAGCATTTTAACTTAGTAATGAAAAAATCGATATTGATGTATATACTACGTATGCATTTTAAAGAGGTCGAATCATTAATACTTATCTAGTTGCAAAAATCTGTGAAAATGTATAACAAATGATCCAACAATATAAAATATAGGTTAGGGATATTTTCGGAATGAAAAAGATAAGAAGTTCTTTCTTTAAAAAAAGCTACGTTATTACTTTCTTTTAAATTTGGTAGTTAAAGAATTTGTCGTTCAGCATGTGAAACTTTTATTAGTCAATGGTAAAAAAAAGCTTATGGAGCTGGAAAGCTAGTGATAAAGAGACATGGTTGAACACTTTCTTAATTGGCACCGCGTTTTTGTATCTCACATGCAATCTGCCTTTTCTTTTGCAGGACGAAATGTCGAGGATATCTTAAGAATGAGTTTTTTAATAAGTACATAACTATCAAGCTCCACGAGCTGATTTTGATTTTTGTCAAAAAGAAATATTTGTTAGTATTGAAAGTTTATATGTATATCTTCTCATGCTTATGTAGTAGGGTAGTTTTTTATTTTATTTTATCTTTTTTATGGTTTATAGTAAAATAAATTTTGTTTTATTCTTTCCTACTTACAACACTAGGAAAACATGAGGACACTGTCCTTAATCTTTTGATTTAGATTTGTTATTTCATAATTAGGGTTGAGTTACATTATGTGGTGCCCTAATTTCATGTAAAGTAATAAGGAAATTAAGGCCCGCCCTAACGAAAAGAAAAATTAAGGCCCGCCCTAACGAAAAAAATGCCGTATAAAGTGTAAAGAACAAATTATACATAAAATATCACAAAACACGTGCGAAATATACAAAATTACAATAAAAAGACTTAGATAAGACGACCTGAAATCGTACACATCGAGAAGGCATTTCTTGTTGAAAACTTCATTCGATTCGATTCGATTCTTGAGTTATATTTATACTATAATTGATTCGATTCAATTGATTCGATTCGATTCGATTCGATAAATTTTAGTTGAAAAGAACAGAGCCTAAGTCTCATATATAAGTGTGAAGACTATCCACTTCAAATGTACACAACCAAATTTGCATTTTAAGAAAATTTAAATTATTGATTCGAGTCACCATAATCTGACGAGTTTACATTGAGAAATGTTTACATTAAAGAAAATCGAATAAAAAAGATGAAAATCACCAGACATTTATGATGAGTCGATTTTCTACCGTCTCATCTTGTCTTTTACCGTCATTTTATCATTCTCGAGTGGAATTATTGTTTATTTAATTAGAGTATTGTTACGTTTTCGTATGTTGTGTGTTTTATAGGTGTTTGGTGAAACCGCATTGAAACGAGGCTAAAACAATGCATATTAATGCATTAATGGAAGCATGAAAGTCATGGACTACATCAAAGACAGTTGAAAAGGAGTTGAATGGTCGAAACAAAAGTAGATTGAAAGCGCGAAATTGAACTACTGATGGGCGACCTTGGCATTTGGCCATAACTTTCTGATACGAAATCTGATTGACCTGATTTTGGTGGCCAAGCACAGATAATTCAAAGAGCTACAACTTTTGTTGCGGAAGAATGGGCAAATTTGGAATAACGCCAACTCATTTCGCAAACAGTTGGTGCGCAATTTCACGTATATATATCCTGTTTTGGCTAGATACGAATTACTTCTTCTCCCTTGACATTCTTGGGACCTAAAACATCATCCAAGGCAATTTCCACCTCTTTTATATTCAACCTCTTTCTTTGTAATTCAATTTCGGATTCTTGTTGTGGAGCATATTACGATATTATTTCATTGATTGAATCCTAGTTCTTTGTAGCTTACCTAGGAATCGTGACAACTACGGTAACAATTGTATCAACTCAACTACATTCGTGTTTATTATATCGAATTGTTATTTACGTGTTCTTCTATTCAATTGATTATGTATTCCAAATCTATGAGTAGCTAAACACCCCATTATGGGTGGTGATGTATCATATGCATGCTAGTTAGGGTTCTTCGTAATTTATGTGTATATAATTGATATAGGTTTTGCGTAGCAATGCGTATCTGAATTGATGATTTGTATTCCTAAAACCAAAATAATCTAAGTAGCTTTCGTTCATAGGTTGAATTGATCATCGAATCACATTTGCAGATAGTTTATAGACATTGAAGACTTGGCGAATCTATCACTGCTATCATTTTGAATTATGTCACCGTACAAATTCCAGAACACAAACCTAGTTAGTGTCAACTGATTAATTCGGGTTATTCTTTCATAGCTATCAACGTTCCTTAAAGTAGAGTAATATCGCGTTGGGCGTGTCCTAGTCTAACTTAGAGGATTGTATCAATTGCATAAATTTATGAATCCTGCTATCTAGCATTAGAGTATATCACCACTCCATAATCCTTAATCCTATCATCCAAGTTCATTACAATTGTTCTGTTCTCATTTGCATCTTAAGAAAGATAGTTCAAATTCGTTGCCGAAGCATAAAACCTTTTTACTGTTTTTCACTGATAAACAATCGTTCGTAAACAAGACTCAGCTTAGTTAAGTCCTTGAGAGACCGACACTCGGGGTTAGCTTTCACTGCACTATAGTTTTTCTAGTGTTGAGAAACTAACTCTTGGCTACAAATAAATATAAAACTCGATTTGATACATCAATTTAATTTCAGGTCACAACATGTGAACACAAGCTTGTAATCCATCAAATATTTTTAGGTGATGATGTAGATATCCCTAAGGTGGCAAACACTTGATGTGAGCATGAAATGTGCATTTTTACCTACTTTTAGACCCTCGTTTTTTGTCCAAGATTCAATATTTATATCATATTATGACCAATTACCAACTTATTGTATATTTTGTAGGGCATGATTGCGTTTTTGAGGAATTGCACGATTTCCGGTGCCAAAACGTCATATTTATGCGAAATCGTGAAAAATAAGGAAATACGCTGATTTTCCCGTAAATGGAGTTCGAGGTGTCCAATCAAGGCATGTGACCAACCAATGCGAATATAATTGAAAATGCCACAACATTGTAGAAGACCACTTTTCGAGGAAACGAAGTTACGAAACCCGAAATTGATGAACAAGGAGAAACAGACAGAACTTGCAGCAATCGAGCAATTGCAGTCACCTACTGACCGCAATGAGTCAGAATCTTCTAGAAAATAGGCTTTCTGAGGTCCGTCAGGCTAGCCCGCCATTCTAACCTTCCTTAATCATCATGGGCGACCAGAGTACGAATTTTACAGTATAAATAAGTGCCTTGGGGTATCATAACCACACACCGTAATCAAGAGCAACTCTCTTGAGAGAGAAGCAGTCCTCGGGGAAGTGAAACCCCAAAACAGCAAAACCCTGGCCGTCAGCTGGAGGAGGAAACCCTAGCAGCATAGAACGAAGACATCAACACTAAGCTTTCCTTTTTCTCATCTTTTCGATATTAACATGTGTCTGTTAGCTATGGCTATGAGTAGCTAAACACTTTTTGTAAAGGCGAACAGCCGAAACTCTGCTGTTCTATTTCTTTATATACCATGATGTATTAATAGATTGATTATTAGACGTAATTTGAATTTTTGCAACTCTATACGTCAGACTCTCTTTATTTACTTAAGTATTTATTGAGTACTAAAGGGGTCCATTATTAAGGCGTTAGTAGAGATAATCAATTTATTGTTTGTCTTGTCTGAGAATGAGACGTGATGTATTATTAAGTGACACAATAATTTCATTGAACTGAGTGGGGGTGCTGGTACTAACCGAGACTTGGTATTTAGCATTGAACCTCACCATCATTAGAGGCATATATGTAGTTTAATATTCAGGAAGTTTGCAGTAGCACAGTACGAGCTAGGTTGAGGATCCTTTACACCTTCCCATCCATTGATTACAAAACCGTTAGAATTCAACTGCATTATAATCCATCTGTCTGCTATTTGCGTACACAAATACTTTCGTTATTGGCTTGTTCTTATGCTAAGTGTCGTGGAACGACAGCCCGTGTCAACTTTCCGCTATTCTGTGGATTTGTAGGCTTCCGACTAAATATAAATTTAAATCTTTGATTGTACTTTGGAATTACAGGCATACAACGATTAATAAATTCCTGAGTGCACATCAACACTGCCATTTATTTGTGATTTACCCATGGATGTTGATGAGGCAATAATTTTGAGTCTCATCTAGTCTTTTTTATCGTCTTTTTGTTAGTACTTATAATATTTTAAATTATTTCTTGTGCTTTTCTTTTTATGTTTTTTTTCGTGTTTTGGTTGTCTTTGGTAGATTATCGTGTTTTTAGGTGAAAATCGGAGGAAAAACGAAGTTTTTAGACTTATACGAATTCCATTGTGAAGTTTGGAAGCTTGTACGTGAGTGTTGTAGGGCTCAAATTTCCATTTGAAGACATTAGGTTGAAGCGCAGCAAAACGATGAAAACGGAAGTGGGCTCGGAGTTCGGATGAAGATTTTGGAGTCACTTATGTGAAACGCGCGAAAAGTTAAACTAACGGAGCAATTCTTGTATTTTGGCCATAACGTCTTCACAATGTCTAATTAACCTAAAATCAGCGTCCGTGTGTAGATAATTAAACGATCTAAATCTTTGGTTAAGGAACTGATGAGTCGATTTTACATCGTCTCATTTGGTCTTTTTTACCGTCTTATTGTTATTCTGAAGTATAGTTTTTATGTGTTTTATTAGTGTTTTGTTACGTTTTTGTATTTTGCATGTTTTGTAGGTATTTGGTTAAACCGTGTGATTTAAAGATGTCTTTTATATGCATTCACAGGAGTACGAAGTTCCAATGCCTCAATCGGATGCTAGAAACAGAGCGGGAAGACCAAAAATACCAAAATCGAGTCAAAACGCGAAAATAGCTCGCCAGGAGGCTTTGGCGCACGCCAAATGTCGCTTGGCGTACGCCAGGCGACCATGGCGTACGCCATGCGCTACGCTATGTATAGTGTTTTATGCGTGTTTTTAAAGTAGATTCTACCAGATACACATACACGATTACTTTTCTTTCCTCTTTACTAAAAAAACCTTAGATTTTATTCTTGGGCAATTCCTTCACCACCTATTACTAGAAAATTGAACCCGATTTACATTGTATTTGTTCGAGATTGTCAATTATCAATACATTGGTTATATATATTCTACCGATTGATTTAGGGATTTCTCATCCTCCAACCGTAGTGATACCTTCTCAGTAACAATTTCTCCTTTTTCATAGTTTAATATTATTGATGTTGGATTGTTTAATTATTTCTTGCTTACTGGTGATGAGCATGAGTAGCTAGACACCCCTTTATGGGGTGGTGATGATTCAATGCATGCTTGTCAGGGTTTATGCAATTCAATAACAAGTAAGATGGAATTTACACCGTGCCTTTTTTATTAAATGCGTATGTAGTTATGTGTATTGTGTTTTACCCACAAAATCATCAAAGGATTATGCAACTGATTTACCACCAAAATGTCTAGAGATTGCAAATCCATTGGTTCGTAGCAAACGCATAACTGCATTAGCTTATTAATTGTAGCTTGGTGAAATTGACGCCTTCACCAATGCTATATGTTTTGTAGAACAAATTCAGTTAGCTCATTGTAATAGTGCTTCGTACCTTATTTGATATAAGGTGTCTGCCTAGAAAAGACTAGAGCAGCGTAATAATCATTAGGACGTGTCCCAGTGATAACTAGAGTAAATCGACATCGTTATCATTGAATCTATTCCTGCTAGCTAGCATCGATTATTCATTACCACTCTGTAATTTGATAACTTATCTAGATAAGATCGATATACATGTGTTTGATTTCTTTGCATTGAGAGTTAGAGTTAGATTAGTAATTAGAACTCGCTGACGAAGCAAAAAAAAAAAAAAAAAACCCCTTTTACTGCTTTCTTGTTGATAATTATATTCCGTAAAAAGAACAAAGCTTAGTTAAGTCCAGAGAGACCGACCTCGGGGTTAACTTCACTGCACTATAAGTTTTCGTAGTGTTGAGAATTAACTCTTGGCTATAAACAAATTTAAAACATTGATTTGACACATCAAGTTTTTGGCGCTGCTGCCGGGGGCTTAACTCCTCTGTTTGATTTACGGAATTTAATTTTTTCGACTGTATATATTAGTTAGTCTTTGTTATTTGTTTTTCCTTTCTTAGCGTAGGTTGTGTTTTGGCGGAACTACTGTGGTTTCTTTTGTGTGTGTGCAGGAGTGTATGGATTACTCGTATTGCTATGAGTGTGGAATGGATCGTCATGTTACAGTAAGTTGTGCAGATAGGTACCTACTCTATCATTTTCGACAAGTTTCTGGAGAGACACTCGATAGAGCATGGTGATGAGTCGATAATTCAACGACTCATATAGTGCCTTTTTCCGTATTTTGTTGCGTCTTTTAGCCTTTATTTAGTGTTTTTTGTTCCGTGTCACGTTTGGGTTTTTTTTTTGTGTTTTTGTGCATTTTTAGGTGTCTTAGCGTCATTGGTAAGGAAATGGAGGATCAAAGTGCAAAGAAGACCTCAAAACCTTCTAGAAGCACAACAAGGCCAAGTTAGTGGGCCACTACTCCAAGAGAGGTGACATGGAGGTTGGAAAAGGGAGAGAAAAGTGGAGAAAATGGGAAAAATGGAGGAGTTCCCGGACACAAGGCTCACCGCGGTGAGCCCCACATCAAAACGGGCTCACCGCGGTACAACAAAGCAGAAAAGAAGGCAGAAGGTCCAGACCGCGGTGAGGAGGTTCCCCAAAAGTATCTCACCGCGGTGAGCTCTGTTTGACAGAATCAAACCCACGATTTCTGGCAGTTTTTTTCCCATGATTTCAAATTTCTTCTTCCTTGGTCTTATAAATAGGACCCTTGTATCAGTCATTAGGATATATCTTCATTACTTCTACTTTCATATTTTCAATTCCAAGCATTGTAAATACTTAGAGATTTTAATCTCTCTTTTAATTCGGAGAAGCATTATTGATCTTCGGCGATCGAGAGACGATAGGCGCCCAGGTATTCAATAGTACGAGTTAGGTGGATTCCGTTAATAACTTGTATTGTGACATATTGTTATCTGGTCGTTGAACGCATGCTTGATCGTTGTGAACTTGCATCAGTCTTTACCTCTAATTAGTATATATTCGGATGAGGGCATAGCTAGTGACAAGCTTTTTGCCGTAACTCATACATACTTATAATCTGTATCTGGTTCGATTTTGCAATAGCAAAGTATTGCATTCGCGGGCAGTGTACCATTAACTATATCGCGTCGGCACTTTTGAAAGATTCGCTTGCTTCGTTTTAATTGTAAAAATGGCATGATCTAGATACTACCTTGTATTGTAATTGTAATTTATTGTAGGGTTTTGAAGTATCAACGTTACCCACACTTTCTATTTACAACTCACACCTTGAGCCTACACCTTAGAACTAGTTTAATCAATTCCTCGAGAGAATGACCCTGTGGTTAAGTTGTACTACAACAACCGCTTTACTACTTGTGTTATTTTACAAGTATTAATTTTGAGCACATCAAAATTTGGGCGCTATTGCAGAATTGATTCCTACATTCTTCAATAAGTAGGATCAGTGTGTAGTTGCGTATCTTTATTTTTATCTTATTCAAAAAACCAAAGAAAAAATTCAAGAAATTAAAAAAAAAAATTACACTTGTGGATTATCTTTTTTGGTACTAACAGAAATTAACAATTCATTTAGTTCTGTTGGTATAGAGAAATTTTTCTGTAGGTGTATGGCTACTTACGAAGAATATTTTATATCTCAGCTGGTGGTAAGAAAACCACCAATATTCCTTGAGCCTGAGGTTAGGGAATACGATCTAGACGATGATTGGGGGTGTTCACTTCCATACTTACGGGAAGGCGATGGAAGATGCTTTCGGGTTTATTAAATCGATTCGAACAATTCGTAATGAGTTACCACCCAGTGGATTGAGTGAGGACCAACTGAAGAGGAGGTTGTTTCCTTTTGTCGTTAGATCCCAAGCCAGAGAATGGCTGCATTTGCTAGAGCCAGAGTCATTGAGGACATGGGAGGAAGTGATTAGAGTATTCTATGACGAATACTGCCCGTTCTCTTTGATGGAGAGCTTGGAGGATCGCGTAACGAATTTCGAACAAAAGGAAGAAGAGAAGTTCGACAAAGGCGTGAATACTCGGATTGAGATATCACTCCCATCCTTTGGTGTCTTTAGTGGCGTTTCCATACCAAAGACCCGAAGAGCAGTGCCCCATCACCCCGACATCGTATATGTCATTACTGAGGGAGTTTTGTTGATCCTTTTGCCCTTTTTCTTTGTCTCACATGTTTATGAGTGTTATGTGCTTAAATTTGAACATATTAACTCTCGACATACTCCTTTTGCGATTACATGAGTATTGTGGGATCAACACGATGGGCGAACATATTCATTGGAAGCTCCAAGTAGGCTCGATCTGCTCAAAATTCGTTCCGTATGAGAGCGGATAATGGTAATGTCTGATGGTCGAGCAGCGACTATAAGAAAAGCGCTTCACAGGAGGTAACCCGGGGGTTCAGAATGAAGAACGGAAGAGTCGACGCTAACGACTATAACCAAAGCATGACATATTGCTTTGCATATAGATATAGGTGCATATTGCATTTAGGATAGATTTTATTTATTAATTTTTTATTATAAAAAAAAATTTTGCGGGAGAACAGGTCTCACCGCGGTGAGCTAGGGAAAAAGGCGGCTTACCGCGGTCTGCAGTTGGCAGAAAGTTTACCTCTCTGTTGGACCGCGGTGAGGGGCACCCTAGCCCCTGCGTCACTGCGGTGAGGCCTAACAATCTTCTCCCTCCTTCACCTTTTTCACTCTCCTTACCCGTTTTTCCCCCAATTTTTGAGATTTTCACCAATTCTCCACCATTTTACTTGGGTAATAAACCGTTGCGAAGGTAGTGAGTTTCTCCACTACTTGGAGACTTCAATCCGTGTTTATATCCATTAATTCTTCCGGAATCGAGGTACTTCATTCTACTATCTTTATTTTGCAAACTTGGATTTCTATACTTGATTGATTGTTATTGAGTATGTGGTTGTGCTTATGAGGTATGGAATTGTCTAGATAAGTCATAATCTAAGTTAGCTTAGTTAGATTTTCTAGAGATTTATGATGTTTTTGGTGGAAGGGTATTATTGTGCTAGCTTGTTCATCTTAGAATCTGTATTCGTGCTGCATATTTGATGATAGGATTGAGCTTGCTACTGTTTCAATTGGAAAAATCCCTTGTAGTAACAAATGTTTGCACTATGGTAAGCACGATTATGTTGTAGGATAAGGCATTGTTGTTACTACTTGCAAGAATTGGTTTGGGGAAGACATTGTTGTGGCCACATTTGAATGCACTATGGTTTGCATGTATCTATGAGTTAGGATTAGGCATTCGTGTAGCTACATTTTGATATGGGCGTAAGTGACATATTCTATCCGGTACCATAGCTGAAACAAAGGCGTGTCAGCGAAGGGCCCAGTTGAACACATTAAGGGAGAAAGCGTGATAGCCTACGATTTTTCAGAGTTAGGGGGTGCTACCAAGGACTTGCCGCAGGTCTTAGGAGCATACATGGAGTATCGCAGCGGTTTGGTAGGCACTTGGATCAGTGGGACTCATGCTATTCGAGTCTCACACAGCACATGTCTGCAGCGGACACGCGGGCAACTAAGCACCTAGCGCATATGGAGCGAATCATGGTAGACGGATGACTGGCAGCAACAAAGAGGAGGCTCATCTTCCGAACCCCATGGTCCGCCTTCCTCTTAGTGATCATGTCGACGGAGGCATACTACGGACGGTAACTCTGAACTTTCTCCTTTTTATTTATTCCTTATGCTAGGACCTAGCTATCAAATCGGTTTGGGGATGGAAGTTGTATCATATGTTTACATGCTTCGTATTATTTGCTGCCTTGTATATATTGTATATATGTTTTTTTCTTTTATTTTTTGTTTTTGCGATTATGTGGGGTGGTATGTAAGCCACCTTTGTGTGATTGCAGTTGAGTCGAGTCTTTTGGCCTAATTTTTGGCCTATTTCAAAATTTTTTGTATCGAGTCTTGAGTTCTTTTGACAAGTCTGGTTATCTATTGCCTTAGTTAAGCCTTTTTACTGATGTGATCTTAGATGGCCTCTAACTGAGTGCTAAGGAATTTTCGAAAATCACTTTAGTTCGTTTCACTTGTAAATAAAAAGTCTTACTGTTTTAGTATTCAAAAAGCCGGTGAGAGGCCTTAAAGCCGATGAAAAAATCTTGTGCCGGCAAATGTGTGATTCTAGTAGGATGATCAAGGTTTTTTAACTTGTGCCACTTCACATACATGTGCACTGATGAGTCGATTTTATACCGTCTCATTTGGTCTTTTTTGCCATCTTTTTGTCATCCTTGAGTATAGTTTTATAAGTTTTCCTAGAGTATTTTTACTTGTTTTGTTCTTTGTGTGTTTTGAAGGTATTTGGCTAAACCACGCTAATTGAAGGAAAAATGGCGTATTTTACATGCATCTACAAGATATGGAATTCCAATGCTTCGTATGGATGCTAGAAGTGGAGCGGGAAGCCCAAAATACCAAGAATCGAAGTTAAAAGAAGAAAAAAAAGGCGGAAAAGAAAAGCAGTCATTTGGAAGAACGGTGGCCTTGATTATCAAAGCGTCGCCTTGACAACTCTCTTCCTCAACGCTCCAATGGCGGCCTTGATTTTGATTCTTAGCGATGCGATTTTCAAGCTGGCGGCCTTGATTTCTTTTCGCCGTTTTTCTGCAATTTGATTCCTAATTCGCCCAGACTTAGTTATTCTCCTTTCTATTAGTTAGAACAAGACAGAATTACATTCATTAATCATTCTATTGTGAAGAACACACACTTTGCTCTAGAGCTAGACCTAGTTTCAAAAGCAATTACCCGATTTGAGGTAATTGAACCATTTTCTCTTGTAATCCGACGATTGACGTTGATTGGGAGATTATCTACATAGACTTTGCATCGATTCGTTCTCGTTCTTCAATTTCTACCTAGGGTTTGTGACAACGAATGGTAAAATTGTATCAATCCTCTCGAATCTTTGTTTTGTGCTTGAGATTATGTTTATTGCTAGTATGATTATGCCTCCGCTTATCATGAGTAGCTAAACACCCCTATTATGGGGTGGTGACTGATTCAATGCATGCTAGCTAGGGTTTGTGTGATTCGAAGTGCATCGGGATTTGATTACTTGTGCCTTTTAGATTAATCACTATTCCTGCTATCATGTTTGATGATCTTCTAGACAAAATCACTGTTAGATTAGGCATTTAAGCCTTGCAAACCAAAATGTCTTTCGTCTTGCTTGATCTAACAGTTAGTTGCAAATGGTGATAGTAGGTTAGTCGAATTGATTGTAGCCTAGTGAAACCGACGCCTTCACTAGTGCTATTCGTTTTTGAAATCAAGACTGTGACAACTTGCATAGTCAATCCCGTGAATCACATGTATCCTGCTAGCTAGCTTGTTGACGTTACCACTCCTTAATTTCCCCCCATTCATATTTCAATCTCGTTAGTGTTAAATCGGTTTCTAGTAGTTGCAAATAGTTGTTTACTTTAGTTTATCATCTTGCTGCCGAAGCAAACAAACCTTACATGCTTTTCATATTGTTACTTTTATTCGTAAACTGAAGGTTAGCCTAGTTATGTCCCTAGAGACCGACTTCGGGGTTAACTTCACTACACTACAGGTTTTCGTAGTGTCGAGAGTTAGGTCTTGGCTAAGTAAACAAAATTCAAAACCTGATTTGACACATCAAGTTTTTGGCGCCGCTGCCGGGGACTTATCTCCTTTGTTAAGTTTACGAATTTTAGTTACAATATTTTTGTTTTTTCTTTTTCTAGTTTTTATTTTTATTTTCGTTAGTTTTTTTTCCCTTTTTACCTCTGTGTTTCTCGTCTTGAGTGCTTGTTTTAACTAACGGGTACTTACGTTTGCGTAGTCTTTGGTGTTATTAATACATCTTGTACGAGTTGAAGAGATGACCGAGTTGGAGAAGCCTTCTATGGCTGCACTCTTACATACGCTTTGTAAAGTTTACCGTCTAGTATTGTCCTCCACCTTGATGCGTAACTTGGAGATTAAGGGGCATATTATGGCCCTACTTCCGAAATTCTATGGGCAGAAGAATGAGGAAGTGATGGGATTTCTTATGGAGCTGGAGCACTTTATTGGGTGGCTGCCTAAGGGTGAGAATGCCACCGACAATGATCTGAAGATGAGGGTTTTTCCTATATGTTTAGCTGACAAGGCACGACAGTGGATGAATGGCTTGGATGAAGGGAGCTTAACCACCTGGGCTGAAGTCTACAATGCATTTATGCAGAAGTACTACCCTCTGTCTAAGACTTCTTCTATCAGGCAGCAAATCAGTACCTTTACCAGCTGTATGATGAGTCTTTGTATGAAGCATGGGACAGGTTCAAGAGCCTGCTAGCTCAATGTCCTCACCACAGGTACCCCCAGGCTGATCTGAATCAGTATTTCTATGATGGGTTGAATGAGAACCAACAGTATATGATAGATGTGTCCTGCGGGGGTAATATGATGGAATTAACTACTGCTGCTCTCAACGATAAGTTTGCTAAGTTGGCACAAAACAACCAATACCGTAACCCCAGGAGAAATGTCAGGGGTCAAAGGGGAGAATCAAACGCTGCTTTTGATGAAGAGTAGAGCAAGCCTTGAGTTTGGTGCAACCGTAAGTGGATCGGAAGGCGGACAAATTCCGGAGCTTCATGAATGAGGCAAGGGAGTTTATGCGCGAAACTAAGGCGCATTGTCAGTCTATTGAGCCCGTATTGGGAAACTAGAAAAAGATAGTGAAAAGATTCAAAGAGTTCTCCAGCAGTTACTAGAGAAGAACCAAGAGGGAGAAAAGAAAAAATTCCCTGGTACTCGAGGAGCAATGGCTATTAAGGTGATCACGAAACACGGTTGAGGTATTTGGAAAATGAGACCCGTGTTGAGGTTTCAAAATAGATTTCTTGCGACTTGTGGGTGTGCATCAGTGATTCCGATTGCTAGTGAAGCAGCAGTAGAAGAGGTGATAACTCCCGGTAATTCTGTTGAGGAGTTGATCTCGGAAAAAGATGAAGATCCAGCCATTTCCGTTGAAGAATTGGGTTCTACAAAAGAGGAAGATTCTGTAGCTATAGTGAACATTCCGGAAATTGGAGCAGTTGAAGTTCCTACCAAGGAAGAAGAGTTAGCAGAAAATGTGAAGGAGCATCCTCTCAGTAAGAAGAGCTTTTACATCGTAGTTGGGATGGGAAATTCAAAAGTCATTGCGACTTTAGATACTGGAGCTACATGTAATACAATCCCACACAGTCTATTTAAGGGATGTGGCTTTATAGGCTTGGAAGAGATGAAAGCTCGACTCCTAATGGCGGATGGGTCACATAGAAGACCAGTTGGATTGGCTAAGGGTGTCGCGGTTAAACTGAATGGTGAAACTGTTATCACCAATTTTGTTGTTTTGAAGGATGTCCAGGAAGATCAGAAGACAAGACCCGATACAATCCTCCTTGGCTGGCCATTTTTATTCGCCTCTAGAATGGATATTAGTGTATTTAGACGCACTGCAACATACGAGGTGAATGGTAAGGTCGGTATGGTGAAGGCATTGGATTATTTTCCTAAGGATTTTATATGTAAGGATTATTCTGCGGGGTATGTTGGACCCCTTTATATCTATTTGCAGGTGCAAGGGAAGAGGAATTCGAGCATGGGGAAGTCTAGTACCCACCATCGCAAATGAACACCACCAGTCTTCTACACATCTTGGAAACCTTCAATTAGGGAAGCCCTCTCCTACCAATTCTCTACTTTTCTCTTTTCACTCGTTTGCTCAAGGGCGAGCACGAGTTCAGGTTTGGGGAGGGGTGTTTCGAGTTTTGATCTGCTTTAGGCTTCTTACTTACATGTTTTCGGATGTGTTTCTTTCTGTATTTCATACTCTGTTTATGATTCATGTTGAGTCTAAGTCTGTCTCCCAAGTCGAGCGTCTATTGCATGTACTAAACCTGTTTAATGCTTTTGCTTTGACTGATCCTTGACTATTAGCAGTTTGCATGTTTAAGTTTGCTATGTTCGTTTATGTTGTAATTAGAAAGTCTGTTCTAATTCTGTAGTCCAAAAAGCCTGTGAGTAAACCTTAGCCGATGAAAAAATATTGTCTGGCGCTTTGTGTGATTTAATTAAAATCTGAGACTCCTTGTTTGCCCCTCATCATTCTCATGTGTACTCTGTGTAAGTTAAGTATGACGAATGGCATGTTTTATATTCTTATTTGCTTATGCCAAACCCGTTCCAAGAACAGGTTTGGGGAGGAGGTTTATGTACCCTACTTGTATTGATAAAGACTGTGTTCAGGTTTTTCGTTCGCTCAAAAAAATAAAATAAGACTCGGAGTGGATCTATGGTACTAGTTACCACCGTTAGTCGTGTTGGGCATGTTTCTGATACTACCTATATACCGGCGTGGCCCTTAAAAGCTATATGACCATGAGGGTTGATGGTGTGTATACCAAACCAGCATGCACAAAAGTGCGGACTTTCCGTAAAACAGACACTACCAAAAAAAAAAAAAAAGATATGAGCATATGGGTCATATATAAGACTGCAAAAAAGTAGTATGCAAAAAATGAAAAATTGGAAAAGGAGAGAACGATTGCCTTTTTATAAGTCTCTTTGTAAACAGTCCTTGACTTAGCGATTGTGTATGTTGCATGAGGTATTTGAGGCATCTTTGTGATGCAAGTCACCTTCCTTATCTCTTTATATTCTTGAGTGATTACCCCTACTGGACACTTCCAGGAGTGTGAGAGATTAGTTGCGTAGGATCCACTTGTGAGGGACTACCGGGTTAGACTTAAGTTCTATTTACTCGGGAAATGAAATTTTTGGACTTGTGCATGTGATTCTGTGAATGTCAGTGTGATGTCAAACCTCTTGCATTTTTTCAGACTTATTATTTGCAATCGTAGACTTGGTAGCTTGGGAGCTAGACTTTACTTCTGTGTCTATGTGTTTTTTATTTTTCTAGGTTTTTTAGACAGTCAGTTGCTTGAGGACAAGCAAGGGTTCGGTTTGGGGAGTTTTATGAGTCGGTTTTATAACGTATCATTTGGTCTTTTTTACAATCTTTTTGTCATACTTGTGTATAGTTTTATAAGTTTTCCTAGAGTATTTTTACTTTTTTCGTTCTTTGTGTGTTTTGAAGGTATTTGGCTAAACCGTGCTAATTGAAGGCAAAATGGTGTATTTTACATGCATCTACAAGATATGGAGTTCCAATGCTTCGTATGGATGCTAGAAGTGGAGCAGGAAGCCCAAAATACCAAGAATCGAAGTTAAAAGGAGCAAAAAGGAGCGGAAAGGGCAAAACAGTCATTTTGGAAGAACTGGCGACGCCAGTTATCAAATTGACGTACGCCAGCAACTCTGTGTTTCCTCAACACTCCAAACTGGCGACGCCATTTTTGATTACTGGCGAAGCCAATTTCCAAACTGGCGATGCCAGTTTCTTCTTTTCGTCGTTTTTCTGCGATTTGATTCCTAATTTGCCGAGACTTAGTTTTTCTCCTTTCTATTAGTTAGAACAAGACAGAATTACATTCATTAGTCATTCTATTGTAAAGAACAAACACTTTGCTCTAGAGCTAGACCTAGTTTCAAAGGCAATTACCCGATTTGAGGTAATTGAACCGTTTTCTCTTGTAATCCAACGATTGACGTTGATTGGGAGATTATCTACACAGCCTTTGCATCGATTCGTTCTCGTTCTTCAATTTCTACCTAGGGTTTGTGACAACGAAGGGTAAAATTGTATCAATCCTCTCGAATCTTTGTTTTGTGCTTGAGATTATGTTTATTGCTAGTATGATTATGCCTCCGCTTATCATGAGTAGCTAAACACCCCTATTATGGGGTGGTGACTGATTCAATGCATGCTAGCTAGGGTTTGTGTGATTCGAAGTGCATCGGGATTTGATTACTTGTGCCTTTTAGATTAATCACTATTCCTGCTATCACGCTTGATGATCTTCTAGACAAAATCACTGTTAGATTAGGCATTTAAGCCTTGCAAAGCAAAATGTCTTTCGTCTTACTTGATCTAACAGTTAGTTGCAAACGGTGATAGTAGGTTAGTCGAATTGATTGTAGCCTAGTGAAAGTGACGCCTTCACTACTACTATTTGTTTTTGAACTCTAGACTGTGACAACTTGCGTAGTCAATCCCGTGAATCACATGTATCCTGCTAGCTAGCTTGTTGACGTTACCACTCCATAATTTTCCCCCATTCATATTTCAATCTTGTTAGTGTTAAATCGGTTTCTAGTAGTTGCAAGTAGTTGTTTACTTTAGTTTATCATCTCGCTCCCGAAGCAAACAAACCTTACATGCTTTTCATATTGTTACTTTTATTCGTAAACTGAAAGTCAGCCTAGTTAAGTCCCTAGAGACCGACCTCGGGGTTAACTTCACTACACTACAGGTTTTCGTAGTGTCGAGAGTTAGCTCTTGGCTAATTAAATAAAATTCAAAATATGATTTGACACATCATGCACTCTTTTTAAAACGAGTATGACGAACGACATTTTCGACTTGTTGTCTCGATTCACGAACCTGTCCCAAGGAACAGGTTTGGGGAGGAGGACTCTTGTCAACTTCATACTCAGGCTCACTACTTTCTATATTTGATCTATGGTCGATTTCGAAATTGTTTTGTATTGCTATGCTGCCATTCTTAAAAAAAGAAAAAAAATTCTCGAAGTGTTTTTCCAGGATCACTTGTTATCGTCTAAGATCGTGTTGGGCTTTTCCAAATAGTACCTATAAACCAACGTGGGGCTGATTGTGCGTATGCTGTGAGGGTTGATGGTTTTGTTTCAAAAATTGATGCCAAATAATACCTATAAACCAGCGCGTGGGCGGTGCTCGTATGTTGTGAGGGTTGATGGGGTGTATACCAAACCGACACGTACAAAAGTACGGATCTTAGGCAACCTATTGGGATACACTTGCAACATTTAGATAGAAAAAAAATGAAAAAAATAGAAAATCTATGCAAAAAGAGCAAAGCAAAATAAAAAAAAAAAAACAGAGAAAGAAATAAACTTGCAAAAAGAGCAAAGCATGAGAACGGCAGCTCATTTTATTCACTTGTATTTGATTTCGACCCCTAAAAAGTCCTTTCTGACTCGTTTGAATTGAGTGCAAAAGCATGTAATATTAGTGGCAGCTTGTGACGTTTGTTGTCACCATCCTAAGTTAAGTCTTGAGCAAATACCCTTATTTACTGGACACTTCCAGATGAGAGACTTGAGAGTTGCACTATTATCTTCCTTTGTGAGGGACTACTAGGATAGGATTAAGTTTTATTTACTTGTGGAACGGAAGATTGTGATCTTTGCAAAGCTACTTGTCAAAGTTAGAGGGGATAGAAGTTTACATCAGAAAGGGCTTATCTCTGGCAATACTTGTTCTGGTAGCTTGTCGATTGAACTCTTCTGTGTTTCGTCGTGTCTATGTGATTTTTCTTTTTCTAGGTTTTAGAGTTGTTTGCTCGAGGATGAGCAAAGGTTCGGTTTGGGGAGGTTGATGAGTCGATATTTTAACGACTCATTTAGTGCCTTTTTCCGTATTTTGTTGCGTCTTTTAGCCTTTATTTAGTGTTTTTCGTTCCGTGTCACGTTTTGGTTTTTTGTATGTTTTTGTGCATTTTTAGGTGTCTTAGCGTCATTGTCAAGGAAATGGAGGATCAAAGTGCAAAGAAGACCTCAAAACCTTATAGAAGCACCACAAGGCATGTTAGTGGACCACTACTCCGAGGGAGGTGACATGGAGGTTGGAAAAGGGAGAGAAAAGTGGAGAAAATGGGAAAGATTGAGGAGTTCCCGGACACAAGGCTCACCGCGGTGAGCCCCACATCCAAACGGGCTCACAGCGGTAGAACAAAGTAGAAAAGAAGGCACAAGGTCCAGATTGCGGTGAGGAGGATCCCCAAAAGTATCTCACCGCTGTGAGCTCTGTTTGACAGAATCAAACCCACGATTTATGGCAGTTTTTTCCCATGATTTCAAATTTCTTCTTCCTTGGTCTTATAAATAGGACCCTTGTATCAGTCATTAGGATATATCTTCATTACTTCTACTTTCATATTTTCAATTCCAAGCATTGTAAACACTTAGAGATTTTAATCTCTCTTTTAATTTGAAGAAGCATTATTGATCTTTCTGACGATTGCAGAGACCAATAGGCGCCCATGTATTCAATAGTACGAGTTTTGGTGGATTCCATTAATAACTTGTATTGTGACATATTGTTCTCTGGTCGTTGAACGCATGCTTGACTGTTGTGAACTTGCATCAGTCTGTACCTCTAATTAGTATTTATCCGGATGAGGGCATAGCTAGTGACAAGCTTTTTGTCGTAACTCATACGTACTTATAATTTGTATCTGGTTCAATTTTGCAATAGCAAAGTGTTGCATTTGCAGGCACTATGCCATTAGCTATATCGCGTCAGCACTTTTGAAAGATCCTCTTGCTTCGTTTTAATTGTAGAAATTGCATGATCTAGGTACTACCTTGTCTTATAATTGTAATTTGTTGTAGGGTTTTGAAGTATCAACATTACCCACATTATCTATTTACAACTAACACCTTGAGCCTACACCTTAGAACTAGCTTAATCAATTCCTCGAGAGAACGACCATGTGGTTAAGCCTTGTTGTACTACGACAACCGCTTTACTACATGTGTTATTTTACAAGTATTAATTTTGAGCGCATCACATGGTGTAGATTTAAGGCTAGCAGTGAGACATAAGAACCATGGTTTGACATTGGGAGAGCTGATGTGGAGTTTCTACAACAGTATAACAGGTGAGTGCCAAGAGATGGTGGATAGAACCGCAGGAGGGACGATTATGACTTCGACTCCTCTGGAACTAGAGAAGACGATCAACTGTCTGGCTACTGAAGTCTCGAGTTCTGAAATCAGCCGACTAGCAGCCCAGTTGCTAGCTATTTATGACCAAGAAGATGCTGATGAACTGGCAGAAGATGAGACCACTACCACCACCACCACTGTAAGTGAAGAAGAAACCCCTGTTTCAGTTGAAGGGGTTTGTGAGAGTTTAGACGATCAGTTAGTCATGGAGGAGGAGACGTCCATCGATGTGACAGACGAGGAGACTAAACCACCCGTTTCCAACTATTTGGAGATGAAGCAGACACTTGATACCACCCAGATGACACCATCGGATTCACTTTCCATTCCACCACTTTCCAGTGATCTGTGCATACTAGCCCCTGCTCACACACGAGACTGGCCAAGGATTTTCGACCCTCTTTGTCGTTTTTACTTTCCCCTTGATTCCCGTAGTTTTATTTTAGTTTTTGATTTATCTAATTTTAGTTTGCAGGGAATCATGGAAAACAGTAGGAGAGGAGCTAAGGATGGCTCCCAAATTGTTAAGCTTGGCGGGAAGGATGCAAGGGATTCGTTCCCGTTCGATAATGGATAGCAGCAGCCACACGTTTCAGGGAAGTACATTTTCAGCTTTCTTTCTTTCTAACCTATTCCTTGGGGACTAGCTCTAGTCTAGGTTTGGGGAGGAAGGTAGCTTTCATGTACTTATCCATATATGTGTCTGTCATGTCTATCGTGTGTGTCTTTTCCCGTTTGTGTGATTTTTTGTTGCGTCTAAGTCTGACTCCCAAGTCGAGCATCTATTGCATGAGTTAAACCTGTTTAATGCTTGAGTTTTTATTGATCTCTGATTATTAGCAGCTGGCATGTTTTAAATTCTTTAAGTTCGTTTCGCTTGTAAATAGGAAGTCTGTTCTAATTTTGTAGTCCAAAAAGCCTGTGAGCAAGCCTAGCCGATGAAAAAATATTGTGCAAATTGAAATTTGTACTTGTGTGACTTTTTAGGAAGTGCAAACTCTCTTTTTTGCGCCTTATCATGCTCATGTGTACTCTATGTAAGTTAAGTATGACGAACGACATGTTTTTCATTCCGTATTTGCTCAACACAAACCCGTTCAAAGAACAGGTTTGGGGAGGAGGTTTATGTGCGCCATATTATTTATACGACTGTAGTTTGGTTTTGTTCTCTAAAAAAAATAAAATATTTCAATGAGTCTCGGAGTGTATCTATGGCACTTGTGCCACCGTTAGTCGTGCTGGCACGTTTCAAATACTACCTACACACCGGCGTGGTTCTAAAAAGCCATATGTCCGTGTGGGCCTGGAAGCGAACCGAGCTTTTATCGAGCAGCTCGAGCTCGAGCTTGATAAAAGCTCGGTTGCTTGAGCTTGAGCTTTTTTTGTAGCTCGATTAAGTTTTCGCGCCGAGCTCGAACTTTGTAAAGCTCGGCTCGAAAGCTCATCGAGCAGCTCGGTTGTAGTTATTATTAATTATATAATATATAATATATATTTAAAAAACCAAAAAAAAACCCTACTTCACTAATTAAGTTCACAGTTCACTTCCAAATTCCAATCCCCAAAATAGCGGCTCCAAGTTCCAACTGGCGAGTCGACTTCCTCTTCCATCTCCCCGCCCTTCTCCACCACCACACCTCACATGGGACTAAGCTGCCGCCTTGGCCTGCTCCACCTCCTCCCTCCTCCACCGCCCTACAATTCTCAGATCGACACGAATTGAAGGTTAGTGTTTCTCAACAAATTTGTTCATTTTTCATTCTTCAAGCCCAATTTGATTCTTTCTGATTACTCTCAAGAGTTAAGTAACATACACAAACAAATTTGATTTCTTATGTTCAACTAATTACTTAATTCTTTGTTGAGGAAACTTTGTTTGATTTTAGGAAAGTTTCCTTAATTTTTTTCACAATTAGATTTAGCGGTATAATCATTTATGCTTGTGGTTTCATATTACATCAAATTGTTGATCTTTGCGAATTTGATGTGTCTATTTTGATGAGTCTGTTGTTGTTGCTGATGTTCTGGGAAAATTTTACAATAAGTGTTGATATTATTGTTGTATTTTGTAGGAAAAAATGGATGACTCAATGCTCGAAGGCAATGAATATTATGGTTTAGATAATGCAGTTATACCGGATCAGGATGAGACGGTTGCGAATCAGGCTGAGGTCGTGATAGATCTTGACAGTGACAATCAAACTGAGAAAGCAAGTGATGGGAAAGAAACCGAAGCTGAGGCAGCAGAGGAAGCTGAAGAAAGTGATAAAGCATTCCGGAAGAAGCCAAGAATAAAAACATTTACAGTGTGGAATGATTTTCAGCAAATTACTGATGATGGTAACAGATGGGCTCAATGCATACATGGCAAATATAAAATGAAGAGGCAAGCATCAACACCTACAACCTCTTTGAAGCGGCATAGTGACAATTGTACCAGAAGGAAAGTACATCTTAAGAGTCAAAATATGTTGAATTTCAATCCAACAAAATGTAAAGTTGAATTGCCGATGGTGACTTCGGGGAAGTATGATCATGCCAAGCAAAGGGAAGCAGTAGCTCATTTGATTCTTATGAATGAGAAACCCTTCAGTGTTGTTGAAGTAGTTGGGTATAATTTTCATATGAGAATTAACAATCCAATGTTTGAAAAAATTTCTCGAACAACAGAAAAAAATGACTGCAAGTCTGTTTATGAGCTGGAGAAGAAAAGGTTGGCTGGCATGTTGAAGGGTGTCAACAAAATCTCTTTGACCACAGATGTATTGAAGTCAGATACTCAGAATATTTCTTATATCTGCATGAATGGGCACTTCATAGACTCTGATTGGGTATTACAGAAGCGGTTGCTGAATTTTGTGAAGTTTCCTCCACCACATTCAGGTAATCTAATTTTTATTTTTTTGATAGTGTGATTTTTATTTTTCTCATTTGGTATATGATTTTTTTATCATCATGCATATATTGTTGTATATACAACTTGCGAGGAAAATTGATTTATATATGGTGCATAAATGCTTCTATTCACATATGTATATATATTTTGAACTGTAGGTATTGAAATTGCTAATATTTTGCGCAAATGTATGTTGGATTGGGGTATAGAGAATAAGGTGTTCACTGTTTCTGTTGATAATGCGGGAAACAATGATGTGGCTATTAGGATAATGAAACAATCATTTGCTAAGAGTAGGAAGTTACCCTTGGGGGGTGCCTTATTTCATGTGAGGTGTTGTGCACACATATTGAATTTAATTGTGTAAGATGTCTTGTCACAAATTGGTGATATTATTCATAATGTGAAAGAAACTGTTAGATTTTTTAATGTGTCAGAGACTCGTGTTATGGATTTTGGTGGTGTTGTGCCTCAAATGGGGCTTGGTTCTAGAAAATTGATTCTTGACTGTTCTACTCGTTGGAATTCTACATATGATATGTTGATGGCTGCCTATCAAGTTAGGGATGTGTTTCTAGTTTTTCAACAAATTGAACCAAGTTACAAAAATTGTCCTAATGATAAAGACTGGGTTAAAGTTATGACGTGACAATGAATTGTGCGATATAGCATACTTTTAGACCCTCATTTTTTGCCTTAGATGCAATATTTGTATCGTTTTATGGTCAATTACCAACTTTGCGTGTTTTTTGTTGGTCATGATCGCGTTTTTGAGGATTTGCACGATTTCAATGACAAAGCGGCATAATTATGCCGTCGGGACAAAAAGCGAATCGCCCGGATTGGCCGTTATGCGGAGTTTGAGGAGTCAAAACATGTCATGCGACCAACGATGTGAAGATAATTGAAGATAGAACAACTTTGTAGAAGACCACTGCGAGAAGCGGCGTTCTGAAGCCGAAATTGGAGAACGAAGAAAAGCAGTTGAAGTGAAGATATCGCACTTGGCGTACCGAGGGGACCGTGAAGGCCTCCTTTGCATTCCACGACGCGATGATGGAGTACATTTTGTGTTGGGCTGATTCTGTTGGCCTATCATGCTAGACACTACAAAAAAAACCAGTTTTAGCGACAGAATTATCCGTCGCTAAAGCTGTGCCGATCCGTCACTAAATCCTTAGCGACGGATAATACCCCGTCTCCAAACCAAGCGTCACTATTTTTTGGCGGCGGATAAGTATTTAATCGCTAAATAACGTGGCGGCCAGATTAATCCGTTGACCAGTCTGTCCGAATTGGCGACGGATTACTTATCCGTCGCCAATTAGCGACGGATCATTTCCGTCGCTAAATCCCACCACTAATCCGCCCTTAGTTCACTTGACATTTAGCGACGGAAAAAGAATCCGTCGCTAAATTCAATAAACTAATCATAGCCTTAGTTAAGTGAATTTAGCGACGGATTTTTTCGCTAAATTCCTTTAATTTTTTTTTCTTTTTTATATTTCTGTTTCACATTTCACCTGTTTTTTCACATAATATAATCATAGATAATACACCCGAAACAATTAAATTGCATTAATATATCCGAAACAATATAAATTATCCATAACAAGTCCAAAGTATGCAAGCCCAAGAAGAAGGTGAAATAGTGTCAAATTATCCATAACAAGTCCATAATAAGTCTGATGTAACTAAGAATAATCGGGAGGAGGCGGTGGGTGAGACTGGGAAGAAGTGTTGAACATACAGGTCAGCGTCCATCCATTGAGCCATCTGAGCTGTTCTCAAGCACTTGCTCGTAAGCTGCCTTGGTCGTAGCTATTTCCTGGTGGAGAGGAGTCATCATCTCTTGAACCTGGTCCTTTGTGTAGAGATTAGATCGCGATCCTGATCCCTGGGACACTGAGAAGCTACCAGAACTCATGGAAGGGCCCAAACTTCCCAATCCATACATTCGACCCTTGCTGTCCATTGGGTTGACCTCGAAGAAGATCTGGTCTTGCTCTTCAATTGACAGCTCATGACCGTCGATCATCCTCTCGTCCATCCTCCTCTCGACCTCACTCTACAATTGTTGGTTGCATACGAAATGAGATGCAATTTTAGGAATCACTTTAAAATACTTAAATACAAATGTTAACCTTAAGAAAGAAACGTACTGCAATACGCTCGACCCTCACGTCAGTCCAGATGCCATTCTTCAGCTTAGCCTTCTTGAGTGGTACAGAGCACTCTTGGTATCCTCTATTGGACTAAAAAAACATATGTGCAAACAAGTAGTTAGTTGATTGAAATGAAAGCAAAAAACTGTTATGTATCATATTCCAAGTCATAAACAACATATTTACTAACCTCCATCACTTGATCTGTAACAACAGCTCGCGACCCATAGTGATGTCTGGCGATTGCCGTACCATCTCATGGCTCGGACAAAGCGGTTTTATACATTCTTATGCGCTTGATCACGGACAAAGGGATCATTCGATCGCCTCCCAAAGTGCCTACTCGTCATCCCCACCCAGAGTTGGTTGTCTGCGTGTCTCCTTCATTTTGTAAACCATTTTCCTATAGATGTAACCACTAAAGTCTAAAGCGGGTACAACTAGGACACCAGGGCATTGGGAATGTAGTAGTCCTTCTACAACAATTCCATTCAAAGTAAAAATTACAAAAGTTCAAAGAAAGATAACAATTTAAATATAACACCAAGTTTAGTGGCTAACATACCACTCAAATTGTGTGCAATAAGTTCATGAATAAATACCAACATATCACCCAAGTTTAGTGGCTAACATACCACTCAAATTGTGTGCAATAAGTTCATGAATAAATACCAGCATATCACCCAAGTTTAGTGGCTAACATACCACTCAAATGACACAACAAGTTCATGAATGGTGACTAACACATCAAAACAAGCTTAGTGGTAACATACCACTCAAATTGTCCTAAAATTGACTAACACAATGGTGACTAACATATCACCCAAGTTCAGTGGCTGACATACCACTCAAATGACACAACAAGTTCATGAACGGTGACTAACACATCAAAACCAGCTTAGTGGTAACATACCACTCAAATTGTCCTAAAATTGACTAACATAATGGTGACTAACATATCACCCAAGTTCAATGGCTAACATACCACTCACAGATATAGTGGCTAACATACCACACACATTAACACAATGATTACAAGAACAAATAAAGAATTCATTGTAACATGTAAGCTTACCCGCAGCTCGTCGAAGTAAAAGTGCTTCATCCGGTCCGGGATGTTTGACCACTTCTCGCCTCCCTGTCCCGGCATCTCCCCCCCCCCCCCTAAAGATTTTGCCTAGTTTGTCCGAGGCATCCTGTGGCCAAAACCTGTTATCAATGAGACAAACAAGAAACGAATATTCATTAGTAAAATAATGTAACATATATTTATCTAAAGTGTATGTTCTACAAATGCATAATACTTACTTGTTCCTGCCGTTGGGGAACAACACCGGCTTTCCCTGGAATGTAGCACCGTCAGTCAACGTCAGGTAGGGACACCCGTCAGAGGGGTAGTCACCAGGAGCATGTGGTGTAGGCCGGTGGAGTCTCTGGTACCTGAGACTGGCTGCTGCTCCCACCAATGTCGTATCCAACGAGAGGACTAGTAGCATGACTCGCTCGTGTACTACTAGAACCCACTGGACTAGTACCCCTACACCCGGGACGAAGGTATGTCGACTTTCTTTGGCGCGGCATCTACAAGAGCATATAAGAAATTGCAGGAAAAAATGTGTTAGTAAAGAATACATGAATATGCATGTAAAACATATACATTTGACATATATTAAAGCACAAAAAGTAATAATAATCAACAACTAAGCATATATACACATAACAACTAAGCGTACAATACACACATACCCTCGTCCTCCTCGGCTATTGTTAAGTCTATAAATTGGTCTTCATGCAGGTCTATGAACTCATCATCAGCTTGTACAGGCTTTCTCGCTGTTTGATCGACGACCTCTTCTTGATACGAGTTGGTAATTGAGTCGTCCTTATCAATGTACTCTACTATGGAGCGGGCCTGTATATGCATCGCAGCCAACCAGTCCGCCTTATCGCGTTTGAGGCTTGGATATTCAATAAACACCACATGGCGTGCTTGAGTCGCCAAGATAAACGGTTCATACTTAGTACGATACCTCTTCCTATGGTTAATTTTACCACTTAGAGTAGGATCATACCAGTCATCATCAAACAGAAAGGTTCTTTTCAAAGGAAACCCCGGATATTCAAGGGCACTTCATCTTCCCCCAAACAAGTAGTTTGTGTAAGCGCAAAAGTGATGAAGGATTCAACCCCTTCCACAAAACTAGACTGAATTCTGTCATTAACTATGCGACGGTACATCCATGAACGATCGGGATTCATAATTATATGATTAGCCTGACACGTCTACAATTATTAGATTTATAACATGCATTTTACGTTAATATAATCACCAAATAGTCTCAAAACACTTAATTAAATCTTCATAATCTAGTGTATATATACGAATTTATCGAATTAAAATTACTACGTACTTACAAACATCCTAACATTATACAAATTAACAATACAAATTCACAATCAATATATCAATTGCACAAAGTTAACTAGCTAGTATACTATAGCTCCCATAAACATACAATTGATCTAATCAGTCGAAATTAACAAAATTCCCAAATTTGTCAACAAGTAAGGGTTCCAAAACACTCAACTAAATTTTTATAATCCTACTACATATACGAAAATATCAAATTAACAACCCTACATACTTCCAAACATCCTAACATTATACTAAAAATTCAAATTCACAATCAATATATCAATTGAACATCTCAAAGTTAACAGACTATGTAATATAAGCTAAACTAACTACTACATACTTACAATAAACATGCAATTGCTCAAATTACTCGAAATTATCAAAATCTCCAAATTTGGCAAAGTTAGGGTTTTAGCCAAAATACCTTCAATTTAGCTGAAAAAAAGATGAAATTGGTTGACCACACGAGCTCCTTGTCCCACGAGCTTCGAGAAGACTCCAAAATTGGCTGGAATGGTCGAGATTTGGTCAGAAATTGGAAATGGCGAATGAAGAAGAAAGAAGGAAGAAAAAGAAGCTGCTGAAAAATGGAGAAGAAAAGGGCTACTGCCCGATTGTATATAAATTTTAGTGACGGATCGCTATTCGTCGCTATTTAGCGACGGATAACGATCCGTCGCTAAAATCGATTTTTTTTTTTATATATATTTTTAATCCGGTCAACTTATTTAGGGACGGATATAATATTCGTCCCTAAATAACAACGGATATTTTTATCCGTCGCCAAATAGCGACGGAAAAATATCCGTCGCTAATTTGGCGACGGATTAGTGACGGATTAGAGACGGATTGAGTGAGTTCGCTCAATCCGTCTCCAATTCGTCGCTAAACATAGCGATTCGTCGGTATGCTCCGTCGCTATTTGGCGGATTTCTTGTAGTGAGAGCCCGCCTTCCTAAACCTTCCTTATTAAAGAATGACAGTTTGAACTCGAGATTTCACCTATAAATAAGACCTCAGGGGTCTCAAAATTCCATGACTCCTGGCGGCTCTCTGAGAAAGAACAGGTCCTCGGGAAGTGAAACCCCAAACGGTGGCCGTCAAGCACTAGAAGGGCGAAACCTAGAAGCAGCACGAAGACATCAGAGACTAAGCTTCTCCTTCCTTTCTTCTTAGATTTCGATTTATGTTCTTTGTTACTATGAGTAGCTAACTTTCTCTTTTAAAGGCGAACCACCGTAACTCTTCTTTTGCTACTTCTTTACATACCGTGATATGTTAATGGAATAGTTATTTGACGTAAATCGTGGTTATACAACTCTATACATCCTTCGTGGTGTGATGTTCTGCTGAGTGATACAATAGTTTCATTGAACTGAGTAGGGGTACTCGTGCCGACTGCGCCTTGAGAACCATAGTATTATGCCCTGCTGTCGTTAGAGGTAACTGCGTAGGATTTTAACTAGGAAGTTGTGGGTAGCATAGCAGAGGGAGGTTGGGGAAACTTTACGCATTTCCATCATTGATTTACAAACAAAGCGATTTAGGGTTTACTGCAATTTAATTATTCTGTCTGAGATTAATCTGTTTACTTTTCTACATTCAATCCAAACGTTATTTGCTTGTTTCTATGCTAAGTGTCGTGTAGATCGACATCCGAGTCAACTTTCCGCTATAAGCTGTGGATTTGAGGACTTTCGACTTATAAATTTAATCTTGATTGTATTTGGAATTCTGAGTTCTACAACGAAAAACAAAATCTCTGAGTGCACATCAAAATTTGCCGCCGCTATCGGGGACACTTGACCGCTCAAGCAAGTGTCGATCGACCAAGATAAATTGAAATCTTTCTTTCTCTTTTTAATTTACGCACTGTCTTTTAAATACGTCTAGCATAAACCCAAAAAAATCATAAAACCTGTGAGAATCTATCTCCACAGCAAAAAATCCAAAAATATTTTCTTTCCTGTATTAGTTTGTTTTCTTATCAAAAACCTAAAAACAAGTAACTTTAAATTTCTGTTTATTATCTTTCTAGCAATTTTTATTCGTATTCGCAAAAGTTTGTTTGTTAGTCTTTATGCAAGGCAGGAAAAGTGCAGGACCACCAGTAGTACCGCTTAAAGACGACATAGATAAGCTTGAAAGGCGAAGACTGTTTACTGCCGCAATGGAAGCATCCAGTAACATGGGTGGAGAAGAAAACATCAACGACAATCCGTCTGGGAATGTCAACACTTCTGAGCATGAACAACTGCTTAAGATTCGACTTGAGATTCAAGCTGAAAGGGAAGAGCTGGAACAGGAAAGGCTAAGGATAGCGAGGAAAGATTGAGGTTAGATGAGAACCGAAGAAGGGATAACTACATGAGTGAATTGGTGAGCGAAAGCAGACCTATGCACGACTATGTTATCTTAGAGACTTGCATACCTCGAGCATCTATCTAGAGAGGACCGCGAGGGAATATGACCTGAAGGGAACTCATCTTAACCAGCTACCACACTTCTACGGGAACCCAACTTAAGACCCGATGCACTTTATGAGAGAATTCTACATAATAGTTGGAGGAATACCATTGAACGGGCTCACGAAATATCAACTCAGAAGGAGAGTCTTCCCTAGATGCCTTAAGGACAAGGCGAAGAGCTGGCTTATCTCACTACAGCCAGGCAGTTTGACTACATGGGATGAGGTTTACAACAAGTTTATGCTCAAATACTTCCCATTGAAGAAGACATCGACTGAAGAGCGAATCGAACTTGAACCAACTAGGCGGAGAAACATTCTACAAAGAGTGAGAGAGATATAAGGATCTACTTGACAGGTGTCCGATTCACTCTTATGCACTATTTGAAAAGGTCAACAACTTCTTTAAGGGAATTAACTATATCAGTCAGGCACTTATTGACGGAGCATGTCAAGGGAATCTGCTAGACGTACCCCCACGAAGGATTTGGGAGGTGTGGGAGAACCTCAGCGAAAAACTCAATGCAAAAGGGACGAGGAAGGAGTGTCTGGTCTAAGGAAGTTCGTGCCATCGAGGAGGTTCCGTGGAAAATGATCACAAAGAGACTGGATGATATAGAGGCCGAACTATCTAAGAGAGAGTCCGAAGGAGAAGATGGACACAAGGAACCATCGGAGGAGGCAAACTACATCCAAGATGGTGAACCATCCACTTCATCATTAAGGAGCTGAGGATGGTAAGGGAGTTTATGGAGAAGTAGAAGGACAGGGACGACAAGGTGGAGCCATTTATTGAAAGAGCGGACGAAGTGCTCTACAGGATCATTGAGAAGGTAGAAGAAGTAGAAGGGAGCCTGGTAAACATAATAGAAAGGCTGATGATACTTCTAGAGCAACGTGATGAGGAGAAAGAAAAAGATGAGGAATGTGAAGATGATGAAGAAGCTAGAAAGCAGTTGGATGCAGAAGACAGACAGACTTCTGAAAAACTCCTCGGTAAGTTTTCTAACTCTCGCTTTAACTTTACCTTATCTAGTGAATTGCATATAGAAGGTGACTCCTTGAGATTATGCAAGTACCTATACGGGGAAAAGAACTAAATGGAGAATTTCAGGAGGAATAAGAGGAAAGAAAACCCCTACTTCCGAACTAATATCCCCAGGAGGGAAATCAATCCATTAGCATTTCAAATTACAATCAACTTAGGGGGCAGTATGGTAGTAGGAACTCTAGACTTGGAATCCGATGTGAATGTTATGCCCTTAGAGATGTACAAGAGACTCAGGTTGACAGGAAAGACTGATGCTTGTGGCATGTCCTACGACGTCGTCATGAGCATAACAAAGAACTGCGGGATGGTTAGAAACATGCTCAACAAAGTAGGTACTCTCATAATCCCGGTGGACCTGCTGGTAGTGGACTACGAGAATGACAACAATAGAAGCTTATATCTGGGAAGGCCCTTTATGATAATGACTAACACCATTATTGATATAACTGGCAGAAAGATTTCTATGTTTGTTAATGGACTGCAGAGTGACGTGGAATTGTCCATTGGAAGGTTGCACCTCGAAGGGAAGCTTGTGGTGAAAGATCGCCAAGGAGAAGGAAAGATCAACCACAGGGAATTTCAAGATCTGTTGTGAAGATGAAGGAAATAGGTAAGAACTATTTCTATTCGCATGGGATTCACTTCCAGTTTCCGGATCCGAGAGACAAGGGGAACAAACCCTGTAAGATCTATCTAGACAAGTGGATGATCGAAAGATGGAAATTGGGAAACGGGGGGCTATTCTACGAGAACTTCAAGGATGGCAAGGGTTTTAGAAACCGACTCATGAATGAAGGAAGTAACCTCTTCAAGTTCGAGTTTACAAGGGAAGGTGACCTATTCAACATGGGAGTGAAGGATTGGAATACCGACCCGAGTTTCATGGATGATTGGTTGTTGCTTGCCGATGGAAGCGGTGGTCCTACCCGACAAGAGTCATCAACAACCAAGGTCGAGATATAAGACCTTAAACAAGTGCTTCTTGGAGGCAACCAAGGTCACATTTACTTTTACACATTTGCATTAGCATGATCAATTTTAAATCTTTTCTCGTTTTCATGCCAAAATTATTTTTGAAAACTTTTCAAAATTTCTTATTTATTATGTTTGCTTTTGAATAAGCGAAAAAACTAAAAGAATCGAAAAATGCAAAACATCACGAAGAACGAAGGGTAGAGACATGACATCACTTTACTTTGGCGACCATGATGGTTTGCTCGACTCACTTCTTCCCTTTAAACCCCAAAATCATTTTCTCCTCCCATTTCATTTCTCTTAAAAATTCTTCACTTGCTCTTCAATTCTATCATAACCATTGCATTTTTAGCTTGCCCATCCATCATCGACATCAAGTAAGTAATCTCTACTCATTTTTATCCTCATTACATCTTCAATTCATTGTCTTTATCATTGAATTCTTTGCTTGCACTTTCTTCTTGCTTCTTTGCTGCTTAGCAATTATGTGCTTCAATTGATTGATTTGTTGATGTTTGAGATATGTGGATACATGCTTACTTTTAGTATTCACTACATTAACACTTGCTTGATGGAGATTTGACAAATCGTGTGAGAATTTGAAGGTTTTTGTTCTTGCCTACCAAGTGTTTGATAAAATGTATCAATAAAACAAACTCCTTTGTCGACCCCTTTCTCCCTCGATTACTTGCTTACATGGTTGTAACTTGTTGAAGTATGCCTAGGAAACATGTTTGCATCGTCTTATGCTCATAGGATGGAGATTACATTACAATTTGCCTTTCAACTTGATGCTTGACACAACTTGAAAACTTGAGTTACATGCCTAGTTCTTGCATTATTTTGAAGTGGCTAATGATCTTATTACAAGCTATAATTTTGCATACACCTTGTGCCACACATTAGGTTTGAGGGAGAAGAAACCCCATTGGATTTGCATGTAAGCCTTAGAATTGATTTAACTCCAAACATGCTATCTCACTCAATTTTTTGGCCTAGGTACAATGGGAAGTACCAAAGGAGGAAAGGATGTGGGTGAACCGAGCACTAAGAGAGCAAAGAAAGGGAAGAAGGTGGCATCGACGACCCTCTCAAGCAAGGCTCGGAGTTGGCTATTGGTTAATAGCGACCGAGGGGTGATTCCCGAGAGGAAAATAGAGATTGAATGGGGGATAACCCTTAATTGGATCCTGACGTTTTGAGCCTCTGGCGTGGGGAACTTTCACTTCCATTCTCGAGGATATGACATAGAGATAGTCTGGAGTTCTCTGAGAGTACCTCCAAGCGAAGGTCAAAAAGCCGGAGGATGCAATTTTAGATCGCTTGATCATCATTCGAGGGTAGAGGTCATGTTTGGGCAGAGCTATCAGAGTTCTTGAAATTCGAGGAGCACATCCATGGCGAATCTGAGGAAGCATATGATGAGATGGAGTAGGAGAGATCTGAAAACATCCCATAGGTATTACTCGGAGAAGAGTTTAGAGAGGATGCAGTGGGAATGTCTATCCCAAGGGCTACGCTCAACGGAAGAGCAAGATTTTGGATGCACTTTGTAGAGACCAACTTGAAGCGAACCCTGCATCACGAAGGGCTCAAGGGCGACGTAGCCACTCTTGTCTATGATATTATGGAGGGTCACTACATTGATGTTGGGAGAATCATGGTGAAGGAGATGCAAATGGTGAAGAATAACACAAGAAGGAACCTACCATTCCCCGGTCTCATTACCACTATATGCCAGAAGAATGGGGTTCCCACTAGTGAGTCCGGATTCGCTCGACTCATAGAACCTTTTGATGAAGACAAAACTATCCACCTCCTTGAGATGCAGAAGCAGGCCAGCAAAGCCGAACTTAGAGGAAGAGGAGTAGCGGATCAGCCGCAAGGAGCTTTTGACATGAATTCGTTCAATGAATTTGTGAACAACTATCAGATGGAAAGTCAAGGGAGTGCACAAAAGCGAGATGAGATTAATGGAATGGGCCGGAGTGGAACAGTCATGTTACCCACCTACACCGTTATGAGTAGATCTCCTTCCGGCAGGAGTCCATTGACGGGTATGGTCATTATGAGTATCCACCTTACTATCCACCACCGCAACTCTATCCACCACCTGACGTCGATCCATCGCTGTACTACCAAGGCTATCAAGAATTTTATCCTCCACCGCCTCCTGGAGGATCCTCATCTTAAAGCACCATCTGGATTAGAGAAGCAGCATCGAGAGTGGAGTATCTTTTCTTTTTCTCTTTACTTTCCTAATATTCTATCTACTCTGAGCTAGGTTTGGGGTGGGAATTTGATTTGATTGCTACATGCTTAACTATTCGGTCTGTAATAAATTTAACACCACAAGAAAACAGCGATTTAACGACGGATAATAGCGACGGATAATTAAATAGCGACGAATCGGCATCGATTAGCGACGGATTGAGTAATTTCTTTGAATCGTAAGCTAAATAATAACGAATAAACTATTTGTCGCTATTTAGAGCCGTATACGGTATACGTCGCTTATTTCGTTGACCCAAGAATAATTTAAAAAAAAAGAACACGGTTTTAGCGACGGATAGATTTATCCGTCTTTAAATAGCGACGGATAAATCTATCCGACGCTAAGACTTCTTTTTTTCCTTTTCATTCTTAGCGACGGATAGATTTATCCGTAAGCTATTTAACAACGGATAAATCTATCCGTCGCTAAAACCCTAATATTCAATGAGATGGGTGATTCTTCCTCCCACCCAGATCTGAATTTGCTAAAAACCCTAATATTTCTCTATTCTCCCACCACCACACCCATCCACCCCACCACCACCCAACTCCACCTCCCATCCACCGTCTCCCACCACCACTCTGCCACCACACCACCACCACTCTGCCTCCACCTCTCTGCCACCACTACCACCACTCCGCCTCCACCTCTCTGCCACCACCACCCTCCGCACCACCTCCCATCCACCGCCTCCCACCACCACACCACCACCACTCCGCCTCCACCTCTCTGCCACCACCACACCACCATACCGCCTCCCACCCACCCAACACCATACTAGATCCATTACGAACAGCAACCGGAATCGTCCTTCGTTGCGTCTCCGATTCTGGCCAACATCGTAGTCAAGATCCGACCAGGTTCGTCAAGATGCAACAAGATCCACCACCATCTTCCGATGTGAAGATCGATCAAAGATCCACCGACCTGTTTTTTTACCTTGTCGATTTATAAAATTGTCGATTTTCTACCTTGTCGATTTTTACCTTGTATTATTGAATATTGTATAAAATTGTCGATTTATTGTATATTCGTATTGAATATTGTATATCCGTAATGAATATTGTATAAAATTGTCGATTTATTGTATCATTGTTGATTTATCACGCGACAATTCTGCAGATTAATTTTTTTTTTAAAATACATAATTAGCGATGGATAAACTACCCGTCGCTAATTTACAACGCCTTGGTCAACGGATTTATCCGTCGCTAAAAAGCGATGGATAGTTTATCCGTCGTTAAATGGCTAGCGACGCCCAAAATAGAGATGGGCCATTTATCAGTCGCTACGGATTTAGCGATGGATCGACAGCTTTTTAGCGATGGATAAATCCGTCGATAAAAAGCTGTTTTTTCGTAGTGTAAATACTCGCACTTAGTAATTTGCATTTTAAGTTATGTTTAACCATATCTGTTACGTCTAAGGTCTTTTACTTGTTGAGAAATATTTTGATCTGTGGGAGTGTACCGAGTGTGAGCCATAACTGAGATGAGGGGTTGTGGATTTGTTTACCTGCTTTGCTGCTTGCTGAATATATGCTCTGACCGAATCCGACCTATGCTACTTTGATGAGTGAGTTTACTTGCTACTCTAATTGAAGTTCTGTGTGCACTCGTGTGAACACTGCTACCCTTGAGTCTTTATTTGTCAGCAGCACGAATATGATTAGTGGTACTCACCTTTCTGAATCCTTTTCGGTACCTCTCGCTAACTCCGCTCAAAGCTTTTTTGAGCACTTATGAAACTCCACCATATATACTATACTTGCTTTACTAAAGCGGTGACAACAACCTACCACCAAGCTTGAACGAAGAAACGAAGCAACAAGTTCCAAAGATTGGAGGAGAATCATGTTTTGATCATGATCGAGAATTGATTTTGGGGGAAAGAAGAGAAGAAAACCCTAACCCCAGTTCGAGAAATTGGTTTGGGGGAGAAGTGCAAGATGATCATCATCGAAAGGTAACCTTATTGGCCCTACTGTTTGTTACCGGTGTTAAAAATCACTAGCTCTTGCTCCAGAAAAAATAGAAAAGAAGGTACCGAAAAAAGCAAGGGTGCAAAAGTCTCGGAGTGGATCTGTGATCCTTGTGATCACCGTTTTCGTGTTGGGCATGTTACAAATACTACCCACATACCGGAATGGCCCTAAAAAACTACATGTCCATGAGGGTTGATGGCATGTATACCAAACTAGCACGCACAAAAGTGCAAAATTCGGTAAAATAGACACTACCAAAAACTGTAGAGACTAAAAGAGCCCAATGATGGCCAACCAAAAGCGTACGATTCAGTAAAACGACTGCGAAAAATAGTATGCCAAAAAAGAAAAAGAAAAAAGAAAAATAAAGGAGCAAGTAGTCTATGTGTGAAGCAATCGATGGAGAAGTTACGTTGATAGAAGAGAAGTTGAAGATTTGTCATTACGAGAAGACTAAGTCGAAGGAAGGAACTCGGTGTCCGAAAGGATAAGTCCCCCTGAAATACCCTTTATTCTACCTTGTTATCTTTTAATGATACTTGGCCTTTCACTCCTCTATATATTACCCTACCTGATTTACTTACCAAGCCAACCTGAGTACTACTTTGATTTGTGCCTTGACTTTTGGGAGCAGGATTACATAACATTACCGCGAGGTAATGATATTGAAGTACACCTATAAGGACATTGGGTTACACTTGTAATCGCTGGCTGTAGTGAGTGATGCTTACTTGTTATTTGTTTGCTGTGGAGTCATGAAGTTGGGGCAGATACTACTAAGCGAGCCAGTAGAGTTTGGAACCATAAAACTGGCTGCTTGTCTATGTGGTGGTTTATTCTTGCTGCTCATTTCATGGTCACTTCTTAATTATCATTTTTGCCTTGCTCAAGGATGAGCAAGAAACTAGTTTGGGGGTGTGATGTGACAATGAAATGTGCGATATAACATACTTTTAGACCCTCGTTTTTTTTGCCTTAGATGCAATATTTCGATCGTTTTATGGTCAATTACCAACCTTGCGTGTTTTATGTAGGTCATGATCGCGTTTTTGAGGATTTGCACGATTTCAGGTACGAAAACGGCATAATTATGCCAAATCGGGACAAGGAAGCGAATACGCCGTATTGAGCGTTGCACGGAATTCGAGGAGTCAAAAGATGTCATGCGACTAACCGATGCCTAGATAATTGAAGATGGAACAACTTTGTAGAAGACCACTTTTCGAGAAGCGCGTTCTGAAGCCGAAATTGGAAACGAAAAGCAGATTGGCGAAGATATCGCATTTGGCGGCCACCAGGGTAGGGGTGAGCGCGGGCGGGTATTGGCGGGTATTTACAAAAAATCAAACCAACCCACCTATGGCGGGTGATTATTTGTCCGACCCACGGCGGGTAGAATAATTTTCAACATGACGGTTCGGGTGATAAAATTGCCGGGTGGGTTGGCGGGCGGATTGGCGGGTAGATTACTCATCAACATATCCATCAAATTAATAAAATATTTTGAAAGCAAGTAAAATGATGAAGTACCATTTTCACTTATGTAGTTTCTTAGTTTATACATGAAATAACCCTAGCTTTACTTTTATTAATCTATTATTTATTTCTATATATTCATTTAAATGACAATTAATTTATTTAATATATATACATTTTTTGTTATGTAAATAATATAGCGGGTGGGGCGGGTGGGTTGCGGTTTTTGACCAACCCATAATGAGTTATAAAAATTTAACCGCATAATTTTTAAAAAATTAATCGGTAGTGCGGGTGAGATCTTGAGGCGGTTTGTGCGGACGGGTCGGTCGGGCGGATTGTTTGCACACCCTACACGGGGACATGAAGGCCTAGCTTGGTCCTGAGCGACCATGATGATGGGTCTATTTTGTGCTTGGCTGATTCTGTTGGCCTGTCAGGCTAGAGCCCGCCTTCCTAATCCTTTCTTATTGAAGAATGGCGGTCTGAGCTCGAGATTTCACCTATAAATAAGACCTCAGGTGTCTCAGAATTCCACGTATCTCACAAAGCAGCTCTCCTAGAGAGAGAACCAGTCCTCGGGGAAGTGAAACCTCAAACCGCTGGTCGTCAGGACCCAGAAGGAGGAAACCCTAGAAGCAGCAGCACGAAGACATCAGAGACTAAGCTTCTTCTTCCTTTCTTCTTAGATTTCGATGTCTGTTCTTTGTTACTATAAGTAGCTAACTTTCTCTTATAAAGGCGAACCTCCGCAACTTGGCTTTTGCTACTTCTTTACATACCGTGATATGTTAATGGAACAGTTATTTGACGTAAATCGTGGTTATACAACTCTATACATCCTTCGTGGTGTGATGTTCCGTTGAGTGACACAGTAGTTTCATTGAACTGAGTAAGGTTACTCGTGCCGACTGCACCTTGAGCACCATAGTATTATGCCCTTCTGTCGTTAGAGGTAACTGCGTAGGATTTTAACTAGGAAGTTGGGGGTAGCATAGAAGAGGAAGGTTGGGGAACCTTTACGCCTTTCCATCATTGATTTACAAACAAAGAAATTTAGGGTTTACTGCAATTTAATTATTACATGCGAGATTAATCATTTACTTTTACGCATTCAATCCTAAGCGTTATTTGCTTGTTCCTATGCTAAGTGTCCGTGGTGAACGACATCCCGAGTCAACTTTCCGCTATAAACTGTGGATTTCAGGACTTCCGACTTATAAATTTAATCTTGATTGTATTTGGAGATTACAGGTTCTACAACGGAAAATGAAATCTCTGAGTTAGCAATGTGTATGTTTGTTTCTGGAAATGTAGTTTACTTGTTTGTTTCGTATTACTTGAAACTAGTACACTTATTCGTATTACGAATCTTAATCTTTCTTTCTTTAATTTCAGAATCCAATTTGGAGTTGCATTTTGCTGGAGGAGTTTTTCAATTACTTCGAGTTCGAGACTTGAATTGGATCATTTCAGTTTTTTAGTTACTTGCTGACTGTTCTTGGATATTATTATATTATGCATTGGTCCGTTGGATGACTTTTATGTTACTTTTGTTTGCGAGACATTAATGTTATTAATATAACTTGAATGGCATTATTTATCATATTTTACATGTTTCAATTCGAGCTTTAAAATATGTTCATTTTTGGGAATTTTCGAGCTTTCGAGCCGAGCTTCTTTCAAGCTTTGTAAGTTTTCGAGCTCACGAGCCGAGCTAAATCGAGCTTTCGAGCTTTAAAGGTTCGATTTGAAAATGAATCGAGCTCACGAGCCGAGCTCGAGTCGAACAAATTATTTCGAGCTCGAGCTCCAGCACAAAAATGATAATCGAGCCAAGCTCGGGCATAGCTCGGCTCAGCTCGGCTCGTTTGTAGGCCTATGTCCTTGAGGGTTGATGGCGTGTATACTAACCCAGCACGCACAAAAGTGCGGACTTTCGGTAAAACAGACACTACCAAAACAAAGAGACAAAATAAGCAGTTGTAGAGTGTTGATTAAAGTCCCTTCTGACTTAACTGATAGAGTACTTTGCATGAGGTATTTGAGGCATGTTTCTGACGTGAGTCACCTTCCTTTCTCTTTTTGCATTGCTTGAGTGATTACCTTTACTGGACACTTCCAGGAGAGTGAGAGATAGTTGCATAGGATCCATTTGTGAGGGATTACCGGTTTAGACTTAAGTTCTATTTACTCGGGAAACTAACTTCTTGGATTTTTACTTGTTCTTCTACAAACGTCAGTTTGATTTCAAGCCTCTTGTATCTTTCGGGTTTAATACTTGCAATCGTAGACTCGATAGCTTGGGAGCTAGACTATATATGTTTGTCTATGTGTTTTTTGTTTTTCTAGATTTTTAGAGAGTCTGTTGCTTGAGGACAAGCAAGGGTTCGGTTTGGGGAGTTTGATGAGTCAATTTTACATCGTCTCATTTGGTCTTTTTTTACCGTCTTATTGTTATTCTTAAGTATAGTTTTTATGTGTTTTATTAGTGTTTTGTTACGTTTTCGTGTTTTGCATGTTTTGTAGGTATTTGGTTAAAACGCATGATTTGGAGGTAAAAAGATGCATTTTATATGCATTCACAGGAGTACGAAGTTCCAATGCCTCAATCGGATGCCAGAAACAGAGCGGGAAGACCAAAAATACTAAAATTGGAGTCACACCGCGAAAATAGCTCGCTAGGAGGCTTTGGCGCACCTCAAATGTCGCTTGGCATCTCGAAGACACTTGGCGTGCGCCAAGCGGCCATGGCTGCGCATGGCGCATTCCATGCGCAGCTCTACGCTATATATAGCGTTTTCTGCATGTTTTTCAAGTAGATTCTACCAGATTCACATACACGATTAGTTTTATTTTCTCTTTACTCAAAAAACCTTAGATTTCATTCTTGGGCAATTCCTTCACCACCTATTACTGGAGAATTGAACCCGATTTACATTGTATTTGTTCGAGATTGTCAATTATGAATACATTTGTTATATATATTCTACCGATTCATTTAGGGATTTGTCATCCTCCAAGCGTAGTGACAGCCTCTTGGTAACAATTTCTCCTTTTTCGTAGTTTAATATTATTGATGTTGGATTGTTTAATTATTTCTTGCTTACTGGTGATGAACATGCATAGCTAGACACCCCTTTATGGGGTGGTGATGATTCAATGCATGCTAGTTAGGGTTTATGCAATTCAATAACAAGTAAGATGGGATTTACACTGTGCCTTTTTTTATTAAATGCGTATGTAGTTATGTGTATTGTGTTTTACCCACAAAATCATCAAAGGATTATGCAACTGATTTACCACCAAAACGTCTAGAGATTGCAGATCCATAGGTTCGTAGCAAACACATAACTACATTAGCTTATTAAAGAGTGTTCTCTCCTCTATGCCTGTGCCTAGAAAAGATTAGAGCAGTGTAATAATCGTGAGGACGTGTCCCAATGATAACTAGAGTAAATCGACATCGTTATTATAGCATCTATTCCTCCTAGCTAGCATCGATTATTCATTACCACTCTGTAATTTGATAACTTATCTTGATAAGATCGATATACATGTGTTTGATTTCTTTGCGTTGAGAGTTAGAGTTAGATTAGTAATTAGAACTCGTTGCCGAAGCAAAAAAAAAAAAAATCATTTTACTGCTTTCTTGTTGATAATTATATTCCGTGAAAAGAACAAAGCTTAGTTAAGTCCTGAGAGACCGACCTCACGGGGTTAACTTCACTGCACTATAAGTTTTTGTAGTGTTGAGAATTAACTCTTGGCTATAAACAAATATAAAACATTGATTTGACACATCAGGAACCATATGCAAATCCGGACCCAAACTTTCTGCATTTTCAGACGCGTCCGGTTTCTAAAATCAGACGCGTCCTACTTGATATATTTAACCTGTTTCTCGACTTTCATCGTTATTAACCTGTGACTTTTCATTCATACTGTATTTTAAAGACATTTCGAGAGCTAACAACCTTAGTTTTGGCTTTTAAACACTTGGGTCTTATCTTTTCATCTTGTATCGCAAACATTTCGCGAATTCACATTTGGAGGTTAGATTATTGATTTATTCTATATATCTTATTTCTATTTGACGAATTGAGATTCATATATACTCAATTTCATGTTTTTTATGAATCTTAGGAGTATTCATATCGTGACAATGAATAGGTATTATATTACAATGAACATGAGTAGCTAATTCATTACTGAATACGGTAATAATGTATAGATTCATGCGTATTAGGGTTTAAGACATGTAAATCATTCATACAAGTTAAGCTAGTTCAAAATATTCGTAATAACGTGTATAATTTGTCTTGCTAGTCTAAAATATTCAAACCGTTAGGTTAATGATTATTCGTCTGACAAGCGAATAATTTCTCTAGTCTAAAAGTTTCGAAAACGAATTGGTTAAACCCAAATTTACTGTTATTGGACATTAGTAACTTTTACAACGTATGAATTCCATGGCTATAACTTATATAAATATATTTTGGTCATCACTACCGTGTTCATTTTCTCCATTATATAGTTCATTACCAAATTGTTCTTGTTTTCTTATTATTTAGAGTAAGTAGATAAACAAACTGATAATCATTTTATGCAAACATGCATTTGTACTACTTGTAACGTTATAGTTGTGCCTAGTTAATTCCTCGAAAATGACGACATTGTTGAAAGCTTGTGTATTCAACACTACTTTTAATTATTGTTTTCAAAAGTAATTAGTTTTGAACACATCAAAATTTGACACCGTTGTCAGGGAATTACTTCATAATATAGTGTTTAGGAGTTTTAGGCGTATCTTTTTCTCTGCGGCTTGATCTTTAATGCACGAATAAAAAGTAAGAATCTTTTGAAGTTTTTGTTTGGTGTAGTTACTATCATGGTGATGTAAGAAACAACTCAAATCAAACTCAGTGAGTGTTGTAGTTCACCATGGAGTTATCAGAATGGTGCAACCATATGAGGTTAAGGCTCCTGAATCTTCAGTTGTACTCTACAAGGATGTTAGGAAGATGGATATAAAGGCTCATCACTTCCATTACATCCCCCATTTTTATTGGCATACTGATGAGGATGTGATTCCCTTTTTTAGGGAGTTCGGGGCTTTGATTGGAAGGATACCTCTCACTGGTGGTCATAGTGTGACTGGCGATGATTTCAGAAAGAAGGTTTTCCCTATGTGTCTCCAAGGTAGGACTGGAACATGACTGTTAATCTCCCAGAAGGGTCATTGGTTACATATAGCGACATTTACAAGGCTTTCAATGGAAAGTATTTTCCATACCCTATGACCGTAGATCTTCGTGCGAGAATTTCATAGTTTCAGTAGAAATATGACGAGTCCATGTATGAGGCACGATAGAATTTTAAAAAACTCCTAGCTCAGTGTCCCTATCATAAGTTCGATGATATGACCCGATGCTATAGTTTCTACGATGTGCTAGGTAGTGAAGGGCATTTGCTGGTGGATATGAGTGTTAGAAGCTCGATCATGATGAGTACTTCAGAAGAGATTGTGGATATTTTTGAAAGGCTAGCGGTTGCATCCCAGCACAAGGTGATGCATGGAAATTTAAACGGTTGAGAAATTCCAGTATTGAATATGTGGGTTGGGTTGAGAACTAGGAAACCCCTCAAGATCCACGTGCCAAAAGTTTGGAACCTTAAGAGTATTAGTTGTTGGTCCAGATAACGGCAAAGTAAAAGACTAGAGCGGGGGTGAATAGTCTTTTAAAACTTTTGTCGATAAACACAGTTTCTCAGAAACTTGGGGGGTTTCTGATACTTAAATTCAGAGCGCGGAAGACTTTAAGATAGGTAAGTGCAGAAAAAAAAAGTATGTGTGTGTGCTTTGCTGAAAGATAAATGCAGAAAGGTAAATAACACAGCAAGTATAGTGGTATCTGGAGGTGGCGTAATCCTCCAACTAATCCACTTCGGTCTTTCTGAGACCTAGAATTCACTAGAACAGATAATTGAGTTCACCTTACAATAATCCTATTCTAAGATTCCTAAACAAATGGTTCCCAACCAAATGTTCCCCCTGAGTTATTCCCCAGCTCCTAGAGCTAAGCACTTCCTCTACTCAGATAACCTTGGAGTTATTCCCTGATTTCCTAAATCAAGTACTTCCTCTACTCCACGCCTTGATGGTGTTGGTTATAAGGTTTGTCAGAGAGGCTTCTTGTATAACTTTTCAGTTATGTTTCCAGAGAGCCTAATAGAACAAGACTACTTAATACACTTGTTCAGTGTATGGCAATCTCCTCTTTACTGACCCAAGTAATTGATGTCCGTTCTGGAGAATGAGCTTCAGAAAGGTTATCTGATAGTTCAACTATTTCACGAATAACAATCTCTTGTTAAGGTTCAGGACAACTTAGAACTACTAGTGATTCTTCAAGCAACAGAAAGCTTTCAGAAAGGGTAGTAGAGTGCTTGACAGAATACTTTGCTAGATTGTAAGTTTGCAAGTTAGATCGTTCTTTGGTCGTGTTTCTCAGCATCTAAGTGTGTGATATTTATAGATGAATTAGAGAGTCGTTGGGATGTTATCCGTTAGACACAATTCAAATTCAGTCTATACTTATCTTGAAATGAGTACTCAGAAGTCCTTGTCTCGTATCTCAGAGAGGACTGTGCTTTAGCGGCTTTTCTGCCGATGCAATTAATGTATATGTACTATTTCTTGTCATGTAGTCTTCAACGGATACATTAGCCTTTCTGATGGCTTGCATGCTCCATACTCATGATGTCATATGTTCCAGAATCATGTTTCAAAAGTAACTAAATGTACTTAAGAAAGGATTAAGGACATAGTCTTTCCGAGTGAGACTAAACCTTGGTGTCTTCATAAATCTTGTGCAATCTCCGGTCTTGTAATCTTCTTGGAAATAAAAATTACATTCAGAGACCTATAATCCTAAAACAAGATTTACTAGACTAATCATACTCAGTGATTTCCTCTTTTACAATGTTCAAGTGAACTAAGAGTACTTAATCACCTTTCTGGCAAAGATAAGAACATGTGATGAATGATCAAAATACTATGATATTCTAACAAATTTCCCCTTTTGATCAGTCATCCATGACTATCTTTAAAGTCTATTACAAATTTGTAAACACGGAAGAAAACAATCCACCACTTAATCATTTCAAATGATATTCAATTTTAGTTGAATTAAGTGCAGAAAGTAAACATCAACCAAATCACAAGAAGTGACCTTTGCTGATAAGTTGTCATCTATTAAAATGTATCTGAGAGTATGATCTTCATATAGGTGCGATTCTGAGTGAGATGCAACTTTTACAGATAGAGAAATTGAAACAATCGGCAAGATTACAAAAAGTAACAAAACATACTAAGTAAATTAGAACAATAGGAGAGTCGAAGCTCGAGTAAACATTCTAATATACTAGTCTTCAAGTCTTCAAAATAACTTAGGTTGAAACCTCAAGTTCTTGACACCCTTCTGGATCGATTGACATAATCATCCACTTTTACGCATTCTTGGACATAGTCATAAAGTATCCTTACGAGAAAGTTACATCTTTACGGATAAGATACAAATTTCATGGTAACTCTTGCCAAGATTGTAGTTTTCTTGAAAGTGTTTGACCCGATAGTATTTTCCCCAGACCGGGCATGGTCTACTTGCGGCTCGATAGGTTGAAATACTTGTAAATTTCTTCCGGATAGTGAATATCATCGAGATATTCATCCTTTGTCATGTAGAATGACTTATAGGGATGAACACCTAGCATTACGCTTGCTTTAGCTACCATCGATTTTCTTGTCTTGTACACATCTTACGGCTTGGGGTAAGGACAAGGAAAAGAAAGGTCCATCTTTCTGGCATCATTTCTCTTTTCAACCTCAAAGTTTAGCCAGGCATGAAGGTGCTCATGTTTTAGCAACTTTGGCTTGCCTTCACTCCATTTTAGGATCTGGTTGAAGATGGGAGTTGAAAACTTATCATTGACAAGTAGATGTTGCAGTTCCAGAATCCAATACCCTTTCTTGTTCAGAATGCACCTATATGAAGACTCTTTATTACTGGTCTTCACATACTCAATGTGGGCATCAGTTGGCTTTTCTTGATGAGTTTCTTTGTTTGCTCTTGCTTGAATATACCTTCTTACTGTCATTAGGTGGCCTTACATCAGGAGATCTGTGACTCTTTCTTCACCTTGAAATTTGTCTTTGGTGGAAGTCCTTGAATTGACTTGGTATTCTGAGAAGGGTTACGGCGCTAATGGCCTTGCTGCTAGAGGAGGTTGTAAGGGGCTTGCTTGCCTTCTTCTTTTGTGAAGTGGATGATCATCTGTATCAGATTCATCCTCATCATCATCATTGATGTTCCAATTGTGAGGCTTGCAGCTCTCTTGACCTCTTACCTCACCTTCTTCTTGATTTTCTTCTTCAGAAGCTTTCTGGTTGTTCCCATCTGAGATCCTAAGGGACTTGGTACCCCTAGTGACCATACTTCTCGACTTTACATTTGGTTAATCTGGAATAACTTCTTCAGCAAGGGTGTCTCCAGTGGTGTCCTTAATGACTAGTTGACTTGAGGAGGGGAGATTTGATTGGTTTCTTTTTCTTCCTCTGCCTTTCTGAGGCATCTCTCCTCCCCCCTTAGTCATGAATGACTGGCTCATGATAGCATAAGCTTCAGAGAGTGATTCAAAGTTCTTCTGGAGGTTGTTATGCACCCTGACCAATTCTTGGATTTCTTCTTTCATGTCCTTGTTTTGCCTAACCAACACTTGCTCTTTTCTGTTGAGCTCTTCAAGAGGCTTTAGAATAGCCTCAGCTTGTTGAGTGGCATAAGTAGCATCTGCTAGTGCTTGATTGGCATTGTTGCAGTCTTCTTCCCTGATCAGGCTAAGTCTTTCTGAGAGAGAGCTATGCTGGTTGCTCTATTTAATGTCTGACCAAATCTTTCATCTCTTTGGGACCATGTAGGACTTGGTTGTCTTGAGCAACAAGTCATCTCTTAGTTCAAGAAAGCATTGTTCTTGACTGTGCTCATCACTTCTTGAAGCACTGGAGAGAAAATTTGAGGAGCCAGAAGGGCTAGCTTTTCCTTAGTGATTAGCCTCTCATCTTCTTCAGGGGTGATCAAGTTTCGGTTTTCTTCAGCATCACTGTCATAATCCTTTTCTTGGATTGTTTGCAAATTGGCAATCTTCTTCTGTTTTCCATCAAGTGTGTTGGCCTTCTGAGAAGATGTAGAAGGTCTTTCTGATGCAGCCTCAGCATCATGCTCTTCATCATCATTGTCATCTATGGCATCTATCTCGGTATTGTGACAACAATGGCATCCTTCAGATTTCTTTGCTCATCTAGGAGTGCCAATTCCTTGGCATTAGCTTCTTTGAGCTTCTTGATTTTGGCCTCCTTTTCATCAACAAGAGCTTGACACTCAATGCTGATTCTCTTTTCTTCTTCCAACACCTTTCTGAGTTGTTCAATCCTGAACTCATCGGCTGTGATTTCTTCAATTGTGTCTTGTTCAGCCTGTTGGGTATTTTGATGAGACTTTGGTGGTGATGATGATGGGGCTTTCTGAGCATTGGAAGGAGTAGCCTTTACGCACTTCCTTTGCTAGCTTTACGAATCCGCCGTTTCGGGTTGGGGATCATCATTCTGATCATCATCATCATCATCCTTTTTCTTGTCTTCTTGACTTGGATGCTCAGAAGGAGGTTCTTGGTAGTCATTCTCATCAGTTTCCTCCTCATCTTCAGAAACCAGGTTGATCACATTAGGAATTGTGATCATCCTCCCATTTACTTCTTCTTGCTCAGAAGGGTAGGTTGTGAGCTTCTTTGGGCAATGCGGATGGGTCACCATCTGCTCTTGGGTTTGAGCATCGGCTGACTTGAAAGTCTGCTATAAGTCTTTGCTACTTTATTTAAGAAGTTATCATCCATGAGTGGCAAAAGAATATGATTACATGGGAAACATAGCATGGATATGGTCTTCAGTTGATTGCTATGGCCCTTTTCTCTGGGATGTCAATTACTCTTGCAATGTCGGAAAGATCGGCCTTTACGAGTTTACGCCATTAATAAAGCACTTTAGATGTTTCTTGAGAGTGTGCTTCTTAAAGGCTTGGAGTAAGTTGAGTGGCACTAGACTTTGAGCCTGAAAGAAAGGGATCAAGTTAGTTTTGTTCAAACTACTTGTGTTAGTATCTGTGTGCAAAAGTAAGCTTTCTGAGCATACCTGTGTAGAAACACTAGGCTCATTTGCTTGGACTTCTGCTTGTTTGGGCACAGAGGCCTCAGATACCTTGATGTGAGGAGAAGTCTGATCCTCAGCATCCTTTCTTTCTGATTGAACCTGAGAAACAGAATCAAATATGTTTAGAAACTTGTTATCAGAAAAGATAAGTGGAAAAATGCTTTATGAGACTTCACTTACTTTCAAGTGAGGAAGCTCAGTGGCATCTTTCTCAGAAACCTTGGGGGTTTCTGGAACCTTTTCTTCAGATACTACTTGTTCAGCAGTTTTAGTTTCTCTTGGAGGAGATAAGATCACATTCTCTTCGTCCAAGTGTTCTTCTGATTGAGCCTGTAAGATAGAACAAACATATTGATTAAGTAGTGAATTTTACCAAAATTTTCTTAAGGAAAGTTTACTGATACTTACCTTCTCAACAGAAGGCTCAGTAACTACTTCCTCAGAGTGCTTTTCAGCCTCTGGAAACTCTTGGTGTTAGGGTGTTGGTTCCACCTCCACTACTTTCTCAGTTGTAGCCTAATAAGAGACATTTAAGAATATCAGAACATAAGATTAGAGCAAATTTAAGTTAGTTATTTCTTGTGCAGAGATAACTTTACTACAATGAGCAGGCTCTTCTTGATGTTCTGAGGTTGGAGTAACCTCTTCTTGATTCAAGGGAGTGGACAAGTTTTCTTCTCCCTGAAATTGTGTCTCCAAATTGGCCTGTAACAAATGAAGCTTATGAGTAACAAGTTAACATTTTAATGTTGACAAGTTAGATACAAACTTCTTTACATTACAGAATAGAGTCGGTGAGTTTGGGTCTCTTGGACTAGTGGAGTTTCCTGACCTCTCTTTGCTCATTATTGGTCTCCTCTACAATATCTTTACGAGTCTCCATCTCGGTTTGATCCCTTCGAGAGTTGAGCTCTCTCGGAAGGTTGAGGAACTGTTGAACGAAACGGGTTTTCTTGACCACATTAAGTCTTGGCATTATGAATGTGGAAGCAATGTCAACATCTTCCATCACTCTATCTTCCTCATCCAGGCCTTCTTCTTCCTTTGCAGACGGAGGGCTCCTTTCTTTCGAGGTGAGCTTGATGCTCCTCCATAGGTCTCAATCTGGACTTTTTGAATACTTGTGTAAGTACTACATCATCATCGAGTCACTATCAGTTGGGGTGACCCATCTATGATATTTCTATCATCTCTGGAGATTTACAGGCGACTGTCTCGAGAATTCTTGGGGCTTCTGGTGTTGCCTTTACGGCGAACAACATCTTACGAGATCTTGTCTCGAAGGTTGTGCTTTTGTACACTTTGGGACTTAGAGGCTTTCTTTCTTTGAGTCCTCTTTCTCTTGGCAGCTGGAGGTTGGCGGAGCTTGCTCGAGACCTCTTCACCTTCTTTGGGCAACTTCAAGCTCTTACGCCTCTTTTGAGCTTTCTCGTGACAATTCTCTCCTTTTCTTCAAAGGCATGTCGAAAAGAGAGTTGGTGGTGAGGAATTCTTGTCTCTTCGAGAGTTATTCCCATTGTTTCCAGAATGTAGCAAATTCTGAGACCAAAATGCATATTGGCCTTTGTCTCAGCAAGGCCATTGATGATTTTAGGCTCAAATTCCTCAATGTGCCCAAGAAATTTGTTGAAGGCGTACTTCCCCAATTGAAGTGGGTTTCACCCTTCATGCTTCTTATTAGGAAGATGCATCATCATCCATCTCTCCATGCTTATCTGGTCTACTCCACCTTTGTTGCCATCAAAGCAGCGGACGAATGAGAGCGAAAGTACTCGGTGTTTACGGAGATGGCTGATTCGATGGCTTCGAACAAAGTTTGCTGGGCAACCCTTTGCATTTTCAATCTGGATTGCCTCAAATAGTTCCTTAACACTTTGAATCATGGAGGCATCCACGATGTTGATGTAAATCGATTATTCCTCGATTTTCAATCGGAATAAGTTGCGAAAGTCTTGCGATCTGGACAATTTCTTGTCCTTGAACTTGATGCATGTACTTCTCTTCTACATCATTCACAACTTTTGTGAAGATTTTGGAGTTGTTGTAGAACTCCAACACATCCGATGTGGACGATCCTTTGGAGTGCGACACCTGAAACTTGTAGATATGGGAACTTTTGGCATTCCCAATATCGGTTTTCTATCTGCTTTTGAAGAAATGGTAGAAACATATTTCTACACAAGAAAAGCTCCCAATTCATCTTGTGACTTGGATTCGGTCGGAAGGGTAAACTCTCCTAGAAGGCGTTTATTGACACCTTGAGTTCTTTTCCTCCTTGCTTTTATTGAGGAGGAAGATCTGACCTTAGGGTTCTTGGTGGTCATCTTCTTTGGTGCTATCTCTTATATAGAGTCTTTGGTGAGTGTTTATAGAAGGGTTTTGCAAGAATAATCGAGATTAGTCTATCTTTTAGGAAGACTAAGCACAAGAAGTTGAGTTCGAGAAGAAGTTTTGCGAAAATCTTGAGAGGTTTTGCTATTTTGATGCAAGTATGAAATTTGGATTTGGTAAAAGTGTTTGTCTTTTGCCCAATTCCTATATATATAGCGAACAAAACATACATAGATACAACATACATATAGTGAATATGAATGTGTGTCTTTGCATCTGCATAAGCGTGAGTCGTCCTTTGTACTTCATTAAATGCTTAGTGGGCCACGTCTGAATTTCTAAACAGACATTACTTGCTTTGTTTTAATCTCAGCCGTTGAGATCAAACGTTTATACATCAAGGGCTTATATTGAATATCTTGTAATGATATCAATCAACAAATGGTAATGTGCCGACTTGATGGATTTTTAATATGCTACATTCATTGTGTCACTTAGTAAAGAGTAGGAACACTTAATCGTTTGAGCTTATCATTCTGAGTGTCAAGTCCTTATCTATATATTGTTTATCATCAAAATGGTAAAAATACAAGACATTGGACATGTTTGACTTTCAGAACTTATACCTTTTGGGCTTTGTGTGTCTTTCTCTTTATGACTAAATAGTTTCCTGAATTCAAGAATCAGAAACTTCAGTTGTTCGAATGTATTTGACCCACTCTTAGTAAGTAAGTTCTAGTCTTATTTACTCATTGAGTGTGTACCAACCTTTGCCTTTCTGGATACCGTTCGAAATGTTTTGCCTTCGAGTGTTGCTACTCGAAACCTTTGCAACACTTCTTAACAACTTGGCTTTACGAGAGCATGTTCTCGGAGGCACTTCTTTTCTACCTTGCTTTTCGGACTTTAGAGATTAGGACATTTTTGGGTCCTTAAACTCCATCAATCCAAGATTATGTCTTAAGGTCAAGAACCGGCTTTCTTGTAGGGGCTTGGTGAAGATATCGCAAGTTGGTCTACATGCCAATCTTGAGTATCTCTATATTGCCTTTTCAACATGGTCTCGATGAAGTGGTGTCTAACATCAATGTGCTTTGTTACGGCATGGAACTTGGGATTACGTGTGATTGCAATAGCACTTGTGTTGTCCTGAGAAAATAGGAGTTTCTCTTCATTGAGTCCATAGTCTACGAGTTGTTGTTGAATCCACGAATTTGTGTTGCACAACAACGTGACAATATATTGACCTGTGGTAGAAGTTGCAATTGAGTTTTGCTTCTTGCTAAACCATGAGATAAGTCTTGTTCCCAGAAACTGACAAGTTCCTGAGGTACTTTTCCTATCAAGCATTGATCCAGCATAGTCAGTATCTGAGTAACCAGCCAAACTCAATCCACCTTCTTTAGGATACCACAAACCTACATTTACTGTACCTTTCACATACCTTAATACTTTTATAGCAATGTTATAGTGTGATTGCATTGGATTTGTTTGAAATCTAGCACACACTCCAACTGCATATTGAATATCTGGTCTGATTGCAGTAAGGTAAAGTAGTGAACCTATTAATTTCCTATACTTGTGTTCTTCAACACTCTTATCTGATTCAGTATAGGTCATTTTGGTTCCTATGCTCATAGGTATCTTAGCATTCTTTTCAGAAGGCTTAAGATTGAACTTTGTGAGCATGTCTTTTGCATACTTTGTCTGACTAATGAATATTCCATCATTGAGTTGCTTGACTTGCAATCCTAGGAAATAGTTCAATTCTCCCATCATGCTCATCTCAAACTTATTTTTCATGAGATTTGCAAAGTCATCACAAAGTTGCTTGTCCTTAGATCCAAATATAATGTCATCAACATATACTTGAACTAAGAGCAGTTTCGAATCATGATTTAAGGTAAATAAAGTTTTATCAACTTCACCTTTCTTGAAACCACTTTCCAGAAGGTATTTGGTCAAAGTATCATACCATGCTCTTGGAGCCTGTTTCAGTCCATATAGAGCTTTACATGGTTTATAGACCATTCTACTTTACGAGGAAACTTCAAAACCGGTGGTTGTTCAAGATAGACTTCCTCGGCAAGTTCACCATTCAAGAATGCACTTTTGACATCCATCGATAAACTTTAAAGTCTTTATGAGCTGCAAGGCGGAAGAGTCTTATTGCATCAATCGGCAATTGGTGCATATGACTCATCAAAATCTAAACCTTGATGCAGGTGAATCCCTTGGCAACCTTGCTTTGTTTACGGTTATTTCACGATTCATTCATCTTGTTTACGAAAACCCACTTGGTTCCAATCACGATATTCCTTCTACAAATGGAACTAGTTTCCATACTTTGTTTCTTTCAATGATCGACTCTTCTTGCATTGCGAGATCCGATCTTGGTCTCTTAATGCTTCTTGATAGTTTTAGGATCAATGTTTGAGATGAAACATCGAAAGAAGAATTAGCATTTTAGCTATTGCTCTCCTAGTCCTAACACCTTGATTGATTGGTCGATCACATCCTTTGCGATGATCCTTGATCCATCTCATCATGGGTTTGGGGCTAGTAGAATTGACATCTATGTGATCTGAATGTGAATCACTATGATTATGACTTGATACTTCTTGATTATCTATGACATTTTGTACCACGGAAGGCGTTGAATGTCGACACTTGCTCGGTGTGAGGGCTTTACGGGACATGCACTGTCGAGAGGTCATTTCGAATTAGCTCTCGATGAACATCTTGATTTCCATTTACGGAATTCTCATAGGAAATTCTTCATCATGCGAGAATCATCTGGTTGTTACTAGGCATTTCATGCTTTTCTTCGTCGAGTCATCCTCGCTTTCCATAATGATGTTTTTCCTTTACGAGGGTTCTTCTTGAATCCTTTAACATTAGTTCCTTGAACCTTTACGAGTTCATCAACAAGGGGTGATTTCTTGCTTTCTTCATAGAATCTGACATGGTGATTCTTGAATCTTCTTTGTTCTTTTGTTGTAAACTCTGTAAGCTTTGCTATTCATAGAATAACCAAGAAACACTCCTTCATACGCCTTTGGTTGAAATGTTCTTAGATACTCTTTTCCATTGTTAAGAACAAAACATCTACAACGAACACTTTCGGATGTTTAATATTAGAAGTCTACCAACGAGAGCTCATAAGGGTCTTGTCATGGTGTTTGTTTATCAAACATACATTACGAGTGTAGCATCTTTGTGTTTACGACTTCAACCCGATAAACTTCACTTATTTGATGTCAATGACATTGTCCTTCTTTGCTTCTTTAAGGGTTCTATTTTTCCTTTCTGCAACACCATTTTGTTGTGGTGTTCTTCTGAGAGGAAAGTTGATGTTGTATACCTTTCTTGGTACAAAACTCATTTATGTCTTGGTTGACAAATTGATTACCATAGTGCATTACGATTGCAGATACCTTGTCATTTTCATGACTTCAAGCTTATTTAGCAAGTTTGGTATCTCCACCTAGCATCAAATTTATGCTTGGAAGACAACTGACAGTGAATCTTGAGAAGTCATCTACAACAACAAGACCATACTTCTTTCTGCATAACTAATTCTGAGATGATTCAAAAGATCCATGTGTAATAGTTGCGTTGGTCTAACACTTAGAGTGTCGATTTTGGACTTGAAAGAGATCTTAGATTGTTTCCCCATCGGCAGGCGAGCAGATACCATCCTTTACGAAAGATGTTTTGGGAAGGCGACCACTAACTCTTTCTTGCAAGTTTGTTGAGTTTTGAAAATCAAGTGACTCATTCTTTTGTGCCATAACGGTGCTCTTACGTGTGACTGATTGACTCACCATGAGACATTCTTGATTGTGGCGGATGCCCAATCGGCAACATAAAGGCGCTTTTCGCCTAGCAACCAAGGTATGCTTTGACTCATTGTCGATAAGTTTGCAATACTTTGCTTTAAATTTCTGATAAATCCCTTATGCAAAGCGGCTCATGCTAAATAGATTGTATTTCAAACCCTTAACATATGTCGTCGATGGTATTAAGGATCCCAATTTAGCGTTGCGAATCGAGAGAGGATTTAATTCTCCTCAACAAATCGGATATACGGTCCATTGTTGCAAGCTTTGTAGTTGACGGTTGCTTTGTCTCTGTCATGTGCTTTCGCATCCACTATCAAATAGCCATTAAGCCTTAGTCGAGGCATTACGCACAAAGGAAGCAGGAGTTAGGTTCTTGCCTCGAAGATAGAACCACTTAGACTAAACATTCTTCGAGGAATCCACATTTTAGTGAATTTCTTGGGAGTTTGTTTTATCTAACTTTATCGAAGGAGAAACAATAGAATCGATAATTTTGATCTCAATCTTCCTTCTTGAGGTGTTTCTAGGTGTTCCTTTTGGTGCTTTACGGACCACAGGTTTACGGATTGCTTTTGAAACTTAGCCTTCTGTCCGAGTTCCTTCTAGCTTTGGCATTCAGTTTTCGGTGGTTTGAGATTTCTTCCACTTACATTTATTACTCGTGCAATATCACCTTATGCATTGTTCTTGTCCTTCCTTATATTGTTGTAAAGGAATTTTCCAATAGCGATAGCGATGCCATTTGAACACCTTTGGCTTTCTGAATGCGGTCTTCAGAAGCCTTACTAGTTTCTGCACCGTCTTTATTTTCATAAAATGGTACAGTAGAGAATTTGCCTATTCCAGCAATTCTTCCTTTCCTAGTAATATGGCAATGTGGATGGCTACATGTCTGAGGGTTGTGTTTCTTTTCAGAAGCTTCACCCACAAGTTTCTTGTGAACTTGTTGTTCTTTCAAAGGTTGGGTTGCTACTCCTTTTCCTTTGTCAACTACCTTAGCTTTCTGACCAATGCTATAGGTGGTTGAAGAACCATTCTGTTGAATTTTTACAAAGATCAACCTTTCATCACTCTTCTTCAGATGAGATGAATTACTCGATTGTTCATCAAGTCCAAGTCCACCTTTCTCAGAGGGATCTCTCAGATATATGATTGAACCTCAGTGAGAGTGTCACTAGCCTTTGCATAAGATTGGAAGGATAGATCTTTCTTTCGAAGTTCCTCATTCTCAGAAAGCAGCTTTATCATTTTCTTATTAAGTTCATCCAAGGCTAGTTTGTGAAAATTTTCATTTCGGATATCGATTTTTCGGAAGGGCTATTTCGGCGCTCTTGTTCTCGAGATACCTGGTTGGCTCGAAACCTCTTTTCAAGAGTTTCTTTGCTTTCCTCTAGAATTACGGTTTTGGATTGTGCTTCGAAATTCTTTCTCATAACGATCAATTCACTCTGATTAACTCAGGATCCTCAATTCCATCGGCACTCTCATAGTCGAAATTGTGAAATGTTTGTTACCTCATCACCATAAGACACATTTCAATGTTGGAGATGTCGGACGAATCTCGAACTCCACATTTCATTCTTCTTAAGGCGAAGTCGATTCGTCGTCGGTGATTCCACTGAATTCTGGTGATGGTAGGTTTGAGTTATCTGAATCTCCATCTTGAATCATCTCAATATCTAGAGCATCAAGTTGGATTTGAATCTTCTTCCTTTCTTGGTCAGTAAGGCCCTTTGATTTCTTTTGTAATTTCTTACATCCTTCTTGTCACATGTCTTGAGCTTGTTTAAAGCGGACAATCTCTCTTAAGTGACCGGCTTTTGACAATAGAAGCGGATATCATTTCATATCTCTGTTGATTCGGTACTAACACCTTTACGAATGGGGTCTTGAGAGTTGTTTAGTTGAATGTTCTTATCTTGATGATAGTTTGGGCGAAGATGCTTTTGACTTTTCTTTAGCTTTTCTTCTCTCAATCTCTTGACTCACAAATTTATTCATGTGTCTTCTTGCAAGAGCATTTTCTTGAGATCGTCTTTGGTATCTTTCTTTTGAAGTACCTTGAGAGACTAGAGCAACACTTTGCAACTTCTCAATTTGTTTGTTCTCTACGAGTTGTCTCATAATATCTGATGTAAGATGAGATAAGAGCTCTCTTGGAGTAATATTTGGCATTCCTGGTTGAAATAAAAGAATTTAGTGTGTTCCAGTTGTGATTGAGACTTGACAATAGTCTTAATCTTTTACATTGGGAGTATCTGTTACTTTCACCAAGTGCGTATATCACTCATAAGAGTAGTAAACCGAAATCAAGTTCTTCGAGTTTCGGTGGGGCGTTGCTTGAAGTTTTGGAACTTGATTTAAGAACTTGAACTTGTTTTCTTTGGTTTTCTCGGTTCGACCTGATTTCTTCAATCAATTGCCGAGTGACTTTAGCGTTTAGCACCTGATTTACCTGTATGTACTCAAGTGTCGTCGATGATTATATTCTGAGCTTGACCATCAATCATGTCTCTTGGCATCTTGGATGTCGAGCTCTCTTAGCTTGTCTTCATACATAATGCTTCCCACGAGCAACCGACCACTATCACTAGCATCCTCGCTTTCATCTTCCTTATCGAGGCTTTTCTTCCATCGGACACCTCGATGCTGTTTGAGTTGTATGATTTTAATAGGCCCTTCATTGATGACATAGATCATCTCATCACTAATGGCCTCGGATGGAGCATCATGTTGTTCTTCCATTTCGTAGTTTTACGGCTTGAGCAGGTGCGGCACTCGAGACATTCCTGCGCACTTAACACACAAATTATATAGTCCTCGAGAAAGGGACAAAGTTTCTTCACCTATCACGGGGATCTAGGTTCGATCTTGAAGGCTTGGGAACCTCCTTTCTGATACCACTTGTTGGTCGGATAACGCAAAGTAAAAAGAATAGAGGGGAGGTGAATAGTCTTTTAAAACTTTTGTCGATAAACAGTTCTCGAAACTTGGGGGTTTCGATACTTAAATTGAGGCCGGAAGACTTTAAGATAGGTAAGTGCGAAACAAAAGTATGTGTGTGTGCTTTCTTTGAAAGATAAATCAGAAAGATAAATAAGGCAGCAAGTATAGTGGTATCTGGAGGTGGCGTAATCCTCCAACTAATCCACTTGGTCTTTACGAGACCTAGAATTCACTAGAAACGATAATTGAGTTCACCTTACAATAATCCTATTCTAAGATTCCTAAACAAATGGTTCCCGACCAAATGTTCCCAGAGTTATTCCCGGCTCCTAGAGCTAAGTACTTCCTCTACTCGAGATAACCTTGGAGTTATTCACGATTTCCCAAATCAAGTACTTCCTCTACTCCACGCCTTGATGGTGTTGGTTATAAGGTTTGTCGAGAGGCTTCTTGTATAACTTTTGATTATGTTTCGAGAGGCTAATAGAACAAGACTACTTAATACACTTGTTAGGTGTATGGCAATCTCCTCTTCTTGACCCAGTAATTGATGTCAGATTACGGAGAATGAGCTTGAAAGGTTATCGATAGTTCAACTCTTTCACGAATAACAATCTCTTGTTAAGGTTCGGACAACTTAGAACTACTAGTGATTCTTGAAGCAACGAGCTTTGGAAAGGGTAGTAGAGTGCTTGAGAGAATACTTTGCTAGATTGTAAGTTTGCAAGTTAGATCGTTATTTGGTCGTGTTTCTCAACATCTAGGTGTGTGATATTTATAGATGAATTAGAGAGTCGTTGGGATGTTATCTGTTAGACCTGATTCAAATTAAGTCTATACTTATCTTGAAATGAGTACTCGAAGTCCTTGTCTCATATCTCGAGAGAAGCGTGCTTTAGCGGCTTTTCTGCCGATGATTAATGCATATGTACTATTTCTTGTCATGTAGTCTTCAGCGGATACATTAGCCTTCGATGGTGGCATGCTCCATACTCATGATGTCATATGTTCGAATCATGTTTCAAAAGTAACTAAATGTACTTAAGAAAGGATTAAGGACATAGTCTTTCGAGTGAGACTAAACCTTGGTGTCTTCATAAATCTTGTGCAATCTAGGTCTTGTAATCTTGGAAAAGCTCCATTGCTAGGATTGATCTTCATGGTCTTCTTGGAAATAAAAATTACATTCAGAGACCTATAATCCTAAAACAAGATTTACTAGACTAATCATACTCAGTGATTTCCTCTTTTACAATGTTCAAGTGAACTAAGAGTACTTAATCACCTTTCTGGCAAAGATAAGAACATGTGATGAATGATCAAAATACTAACAGATATTCCTAACACATTCTATGTCTCAAAAACTCCTACAAGACTCAAACTTTGCGAAGCTACTTGTAATGATGTAGAACAAGCTTTATGTTGCGACTACAAATCGTTCTTTCCTCTAAACAAGAAGAAGCCTTGTTTTTCAGAAACATCTTTCTTAGTCCTTGAAATGTAGGAATTTAAGAAGAGTTTCTTTGTTAGATCAAGTTTAAATTTTGATGAGCAAACACATGATATCTTTAGTCTCAACAAGTAATTAGTACTCTTAGTCCTTAGGTTTATTTTAGATCGGACATTGTAAAAGAGGAACATACTTCATGGGCAAACACATGACATGTTTAGTGTACCACCTTTTTTATTGGATTAAGTAACTAGTGTTCTAGTAACAAAATTTTAAAAATTAAACCAACTATAGTTTCCTTTCGATGGTGCTTTCTTCCACGTCTCTCCCAAACCAATTATTTGATCTCGGTTTGTGTATTTCTTTTTCTCCTTCCCCCAAACCAATTCTCTTGAACTTGGTTGGTATCTTTTCAAATTCATCTCATCATGATCTCCTTCAATCCTTGGAATTCGTTGCTCCTTTTCTTCGTTATAAGCTTGGCGGTATATTGGGAGATTACCGCTTGATTTAGCACGTGCGAGATATATTTGGTAAAGTTTCAAAATAAGGCTCAATAGGCTTCAAGAGGGTTAGTGATGTGATAATGAAATGTGCGATTTTGCATGCTTTTAGACCCTCGTTTTGGCCCAAGATTCAATATTTACATCATATTATGGCCAATCACCAACTTCTTGTATATTTTGTAGGGCATGATCGCGTTTTCGAGGAATTGTACGATTTCCGGTGCCAAAACATCATATTTAGGAGAAATCGAGGAAAATAAGGAAATACGACAATTCTACATGGAGCTAGAGAAGTTATATGAAGTCGTGCTACCTACCATTGCGAAGCTCTCGAAAAAACATGAAATGCTGAAGAAGGACACTTTTCGAGGAAACGAAATTTCGAAGCCCGAAATTGAAGAACCAAGAAAACAGACAGAATCCTGGGGGAAATCGAGCTCTGCAGCTGATAGGAGGCCATAGAGAGCCTATGGAGGCCGACAATCGACATGATGGCTCGAGTTTGTTCGAATGATGCTTTATGTCCAATGAGGCGAGCCCATTTAACCTTCCTTATACATAATGGGCGGCCAGGGCATAAATTTTCCACTATAAATAAGTGCCTTGGGTTCTATAATCACTCACCGCTCCCAAAGCAGCTCTCCTGAGAGATAACCAGTCGTCGGGGAAGTGAAACTCCAAACCCGCTGGCCATTAGGCACCCAGAAGGAGGAAACCCTAGAAGCAGCACGAAGACATCAAAGACTAAGCTTCTCTTTCCTTCTTCTTTCTTCCAAGTTTTCGATTTCTGTCTGTAGATTACTATGAGCAGCTAACTTTCTCTTATAAAGGCGAACCGCCGAAACTCTGCTGTGCTACTTCTTTATATGTCATGTTTTATTTTTTTTGGAATAGTTTTTAGACGTAAACCATGGTTATACAACTCTATACATCCTTTGTGGTGTGTTGTTCTGCTGAGTGACACAGTAGTTTTATTGAACTGAGTAGGGGTACTGGTATCGACTGCGCCTTGGTAGTATTATGCTATGTTGTTGTTAGAGGTAATCGCGTAGGATATTAACTAGGAAGTCGGGAGTAGCATAGTATGGGGGGTCGGGGGTCCTTTACACCATCACCATCATCGATTTCATCACAGGATTAGGGTTTAATTGCGATTCAATCTTCTGCTTACATACAATCTGTCTTCTTACGAACTGTCTGATTCCTGCATTCAATACGATATTGGCTTGTTCCTATGCTAAGTGTCCGTGGAGAATGACATCCCGAGTTAACTTAATGCTATTGATGTGTGTTTGTGAGCTTCCGACAATAATATAAATTTAATCTTTGATTGTATTTGAGGATTACAGGTACTACAACACATTCAAGTTCTCAAGTGCACATCAAAATTTGGCACCACTGCTGAGGACTTTTGACCGCTCAAGCAAGTTTCGATCATCCGAGATAAGTTGAATTCTTTCTTTCGCTTTACTTTACGCACTGTCTTTCAATTCGTACAGCATAAACCCAAATTTTTTTTTATAATCTGTAGGAATAGATTTCCTCAGGAAAAATCCAAAAATATTTTCTTTTTTGTATTTGTTTATTTACTTTTTGCTATGTTAGGCTAACTCACTTATGTAAGGTTAGCCGAGATCTTTGATTACATGGTTAATATATGATGGAATAATTTTAGTATCTACGTTGGTTATGCGATTGTTGTTCATTCCTGTGTTGTTTGAGATAAGATGCATGATTATTTGTGTGAGCATGAGTATTCGTTGCACTAGATTAGGAGATGTCAGCCTATAAGTTGATATTCTGCCTGAGGTTTGTTGTTGAGCTAGCCACTGGTGACATCTTTGAGCTAGATGATAGTCTACATAGGGTATCTTTGCTGACTGCGCCATAGTATAAGATATGTGAAGGTTGATTCCTGATATAAACTTAATATCAAAGTGAAGGTTGATTCTTACATGTTCTCTCTACTTGATTTTCAATCATCTATTTTCATTTCCATCTGCTTGTCTGTATACATTAATAAATCAAAAAACTCAAAAATATGTAATTTCATATTTTTGTTTATTCGAAACTAAAATTATCTTTCTCTAGTTTTATCTGTCTATATTTGCGGAAGTTTGTCTGTTAGTCTTTATGAAAGGAGAAACACCTTGAGAACCATTAAGCGATGACATTGGCAAACTCGAGAAGAAGGAAGGAGCTGGGATGGAAACTATTACTAAAGCCTGATGAATCCTGCATATACTTGGAAGATGGGTTGAGGAAATATGATGTGAAACCCGAGTATCTCAAATTCTTTTCAAAATTCTATGGAGTAGAAGGAGAGGATAAGTACGGTTCATGGATAACTTTTACGAGATGGTTCAAGACATACCGAGTGGAGAGATTGGGAAGTTCATTTTCCTATATTGCTTGAAGGGAAAGACAAGAAATTGGCTAAAAACATTACTGACGAATAATTTGCAGACATGGGAGGAGGTCGCAAGCCAATTCCATCTACAATATATCCGATTTTCATGGTCTTTAATATCCACCTGGGGTGAAGAACTTCGAAGCTTTGTGCAACTAGAAGGTGAAATGTTCCATGAAGTTTGGATGAGATTCAATATCGCATTGCATAAAGAACCCAAGGTCAAGCACATGCAGTTATTATACTTTTACAAGAAGATAGAAAAGGATTATAGAGACTTGATTGACGAGGAGTGTGATGGTGTCATCATAAAGAGTCAAGAGATGATGGGAACTGGACATGTCGAAGTCGTACGCGGAAAACAAATGGAAAGTATGGAGGAGTCGACTGAGACAAAGGTAGGAGATATCAAACCACTCGTGCGAACGAAGCTCGATGGACCAAGCCTTTATGGAAGAAGAGGCATACACGAACAAGAAAATACTCGAGGAACCATCAAGAACTTCGAAGTTAGTAAATAGGAGGATTGTGGGGAGTTTGAAGATACGATAGGTGGCCTTCACAAGGCCATTGAACCATATATCCCACCACACCTTGAAGTAAGCGACAAGCGTAAGCTTTACGCTTCCTATACTTTGACTTATCCTAATTCTATATTATGCATCAATACTTGCATTACTAATGCGACTATCCATGAACCCGACCGTAAAATTTAGAAGAAATTCAATTTGTTATTCTGATTATTATATTATGCCTTATACGGAAAGGGACGATCATTGGAAACCCACTCACTCAATGTATCCGCATGAATTTCCTACCCAATGATTGGAAAGTTTTCATAACCACCCCTGACCGTAAATTTGATTTTAACTGTCTGACTAGCATTGCGTAAAAATATAGAACACAGGAATACGAATCATTCTCGAAGTCTTGTGAACGATGGAAGAAGGTGTTGGTCGGATAACGGCAAAGTAAAAGACTAGAGGGGGTGAATAGTCTTTTAAAACTTTGTCGATAAGCACGATTTTCGGATATCTGTGAAGATATTTGATACTTAATTCGAAGGCGGAAGACTTTTCTAAGATAAGTGCGTGTTGACCAAGATAAGTGTAATTACTTTGCAATATAAGTAAAACAAGTAATAATTGCGGAGAGTAAATAACACAAGTCTTTTTATAGTGGTATCACGAAGGTGGCGTAATCCTTGACTAATCTACTTGGTCTTTCTCGGACCTAGAATCCACTAAGATAAATGAGGTAACCTTACGGATATCTTTTCTTGATTCCTAAATACACTAGGTTCCCAACCAAGTGTTCCCCTGAGTTATTCCACGGCTTTCCTGACCATGTACTTCACAATACTCGAGAAACCTTTTGAAATTCCTTAGTTTCCCAAACTAAGTACTTCCTATCCTCAATAACCTTGGAGTTATTCCTTAGTTTCCCAAACTAAGTACTTCACATACTCCACGCGTTTAAGGTGTTGGTTTTAGGTTTGTTTGTCGGTGAGCTTCTTAAATAACTTATTGGTTATTAGATAGCTCTATGAATCAAGTATACTTAATACACTTTTCAATGTATGGTATCTTGTTCTCTCTTGACCCAAGTCTATTGTAAGTGTTCGGAGAATGAATCTCGATATGAAATCTTAGTTCAACTCCTTCACGAGATAACAATGCTCGTTAAGGATCGGGACACTTAGAACTTTTGTGCTACTTAGAATCAAGAGCTTTGGTGCAGCGAGAAAACTTGAAAGTAAGTAGTTTGCTTGAGAGAGCTTGTGTGAGTATTGATACAAGTTCGGTGATCTAAGGTGTTCGGTGTGTGTTCTCAAGCGGTCCAGTGTTGATATTTATAGATGAATTTTGAGTGTCGTTTGAATAGTATCCGTTGAAGCAGAATCAAATTCAAACTATTGATATCTGAGTATAATCTTGTAGAAGGTTTGTCTTCTTCTTGAAGCTCTGACTTTTGTTTAGACATTTACATCTGCGCATTTAATGCCTTTGTACTATACTTTGTCTGTAGTGCGATGGAACTATGCAAGCTTTCTGAGGCTTTGCACGTTCTTTTCCAGAGATCATCATAGCTCCAGATACCACTTGTTTAAACAACTTTATAATATGTTTCTTTTTCAGAAGCATATTTTATGTCCAAGGTATCTGAGTGTAGATATCTGTGGGCACTTTCCTCGTCTCAGAAACCTTTTATTCTCAGATATCTTTTGCAACTCGTGTGTTTCGAAACACTTGTTTCTCCAAGATATCTGGACATAGGTACCTGAAAAACCCTTGTCTTCAGCAATCTTGTGCAATCTTCAAATCTTCAAATCCGTTGAACTTTTCCTGCTGGATGCCTTCTTCTTAGTCTTCTTCAGAAAATAAAAATTACATTTCGAGATCTAACATCCTATACAATATTTGCTAGACTATCATACTTAGTGAGTTTCCTCTTTTACAGTGTTCAAGTGAACTAAGAGTACTAATCACCTTTCTCAGCTAAGATAAGTCATTAGGTTGCTGATCAAAATCTAAACAGATATTCCTAACAAATTTCCCTCATTTTGATCAGTCAAGAATGACTATCTGACCTATTACAAATCTGGATGAGGAAACAATCCACCACTTAATCATTTCTTATGATCTTTTAATTCATATAATTAAGTGCAGAAAGTAAACATCAACCAAATCACAAGGTGTGATCTTTGTTGACAAGTTATCTTATATATAAATGATATCTGAGAGTAAGTTCATCAGATATGATACAGAGAAAGCTTACAGATAACTTTTTCAAGATTTAACAGAAAAGATCAATCAGCAAAATCATAGAAACTACTTAGTCAAATAGAACAACAGGAGTTACCAAGCTCCAAGTGAACATTCTAAATGACAAGTCTTCAAGTCTTCAAAAATCTTCAAGTCTTCAAAACAGCTCCATGGATCGATGCGCAAATTTCCTATCACCAAACATTTTGATATCATCGAGTAGTCATAGAGAAGAGTTCGACATCATCTCTGTGTCTCTGGCAAATCCACAGACTTCCTTGTAGGTTTTGGTGGGATTTCTCTTGACAAAATGCTTGACCCACATATACTTTCCCCACTTCCAGGCATGCTCGATTTTGATATCTGATAGCTTGAAGTATTCATAAATGATCTTCAGATATCTGATGTCACCCTTGTATTGATCTTCAGTTAAGTAGAAGGACTCATAGGGTTCCACCGAAAGTCTTGCTCTTGTGCCTGTTCGATAATGTTAGAATTACATGCACATCATCGGCTTTCCATAAGGACATTCATCGAGAGGTCCTTCTTCATGGCCATTCTCTTGATTACTTCAAAATCCAACCATGCTTTGATGTGGTTGGTGTTAATCAAGATTGGCTTATCTTTTCTCCATGCCATGAGCTATTTATGGATTGGTTCTGGAAACCTTGAATTTACCAGTAAGTGCTTGAGTTCCAGAATCCAGTGGCCATTCTTCTGATTAATGCACACAAACGGAGGAATTGTTGTCATTCTTCACATACTCAATTTTGGCTTCTTCTGGCCTGAGTGGAAGTTGACTTTGTCTTTGTTTAGCTCTCAGCCTATTCCTTCTTTGTCTAGAATTCTCCTTTGGGGGATTGCTTGAAGAACCACCCTGGATTGACTTGGTATTTCCAGAGGGTGTGTTAGCTGCTAAAGGCTTTGCAGCTATGGGCTCAGTTAGGCTATCAATTTTCCTTTTTCTGTGAAGAGGAGCTTCATCTTCATCATCATCAAGATCAATTCTTGTGAGACTTTTGCAGCCTTCTTCATTACCCAGGGATTTGATTTGGCCTTCTTCTTCTTCAAAAGATTCATCAATCCCTCTTACTTGTCTTCTCCTTGGAGCCTTGGTACTCCTTAGAGGTCTTTTTGCCATGGCCCTTGTTACCATTGTAGTTACTTCAGTTGGCTGCTGGGAAGTAGCTACTATTTACCATGACTTGATTTGATGAGGGATCATTTATTCTGAGTGGTGGCTGGGAAGTTTTCTTGTTTCCTCTTCCTTTCTGAGCGGCACCAACTCTAGATTTCTTCTTTCCTCCCCCCTGATCTTGAGATCCAAATTCTTCCCCCTTAGTCATTGTTGACTGAATAAGTACCACAAAAGAATCTAAGAGAGACTCAAAATTCTTTTGCAAGTAGTTGTAGGCAGTGACCAACTTCTGAAGTTCAGCCTTGAGCTCCTGATTTTGTTTGATAAGTCCATTTTCCTTATCAGTGAGCTCTGCCAATGGGCCTAGTATGGCATCTGCTTTTCCAGCAGTGTAACTTGCCTCATGAAAAGATTTTTCAGCTAATGACACATCATCGTCCCTTATTAGTCCCAGATCCTTCTGAGCAATAACCATATTGGTTGTTCTCTGAGTGATGAGTTCTGTGAACTTCTTCATTTCTAAGGGGACGGAGGCAATTACATCTTTGTTTTGTGAAGACAACTCCTTTCTAAGATGTGCCAAAACATGGTATCTATTCATGTATTCATGGGAGTGGACATTTGGTAGTTTGTTGAAAACTTCAGGAGCAATTAGCTTCCTTTTCAGATGAGAAACCGCTAAGTGTTCATTGCGGTGTGCTACCAAAGTCTTGTCTTCTTCATCATCTGAGTCTTCAGCCCAGTGATCTTCATCCTCTTGGACATTTTCAAGATTTTCTAGTCCAGCAACCATCTCAGAGATGGGCTTCTTTCCTTTCTGAGAGGAGGATGGTATGTCTTTTGCTGGTGATGCAGCCTTAGCATCATGCTTTTCTTTAGATACTTCTTCAGTATCTAATTCCTTAGCAATAGCATTCTGACATCTGGAGCTCTTTAACCTCGAGTAAGCTCATCTCTTGTAAGTATTGATCTTGTAGTTGATTGAGCTTATCTCTGGATTTAACTAGCTCTTCTTCAAGTTGAAGATGGAGCTGTTGCTCTTCTTCCAACAGTTGTTTGAGTTGAGCAGCTCTGGTTTGAGTATTTAATATCTTCCGAGTTGTTTCCTCAGAGTGCTCACTACTTGTTCAGTAGTGTCTTTTTGTTGTTGGGATTCCTGTGAAGGATGGGTGGATTTCTGAGGAGATGGAGGAGGGGATTGTTGTGATGTCCTCTCAATGTGCTTTTCAGCAGCTGAGGCTTTGTTTCCTTGTGGAATTCCTCCTGTCCCTAGTGCAGCGGCATCATCATCCGTCATATCATTATCATCCTTTTTGTGATGGTCAGAGGGAGGTTCATCAAAGTTATTCTCATCTATTTATTCCTCCTCATCGTCTTCAGATACAAGATTAATCACTTCAGGAATAGTGATATTCTGCCCATTAACCTCTTCTTGTTCAGAAGGAATAAATTGTAGTGTCTGGGGCAGGACTGGCTTGAATGCAATCTGCAATCTTGTCTGACCATCTGCCTGTTTGAAGGCTTGCACCAATTTGTGTGACACTTCCTTGGAAAAATCCTTACGCATTAAGGTCGCAACTTGATATTGTTCAGTAGGGAATATTGCGTGGATATAGTTTTCCAGATCAAGAACTCGTGCTCGTCTTGTTGGTTGATCTGTGATTCTCAGTATTTCAGAGAGATCAGAGCACCTTAACCTTTGCCATTTCTTGAAGCATTGAATATGTTTTGGCAAGGTATGAGTCTTGAAGAAGGGAAGAAGTTTTTCATAGTCATCTTTTGACTCCTTCTTGGCACTACTTTGAGCCTGAAAGAGAGAGTTTTGAATTAGTTTCAAAACTTGTGTAGATATCTGAGTTTTAGAGTAGTCAAGTATCAGTGTTACCTGCTTGATGCTTGAGCTCGAAGGTTGGACTACTAAGGTTCCAGGTGCCTCAGATATCTTGGTGTGAGGAGGAGACTTGGAAGTCTGATCCTCAGCATCCTCTCTTTCTTTTTGAACCTGAGAATCATAACACTTAGGAAATTTTATCAAGAAAAATTCTATTTACAAAATCAGATATCTGAGAGGTCAATTACCTCCACTATTGGAGGCTCAGATACTTGTTGCTCGAGACTTATGCGGTCTGGAAATTTTCTTGTGATGAAGGCTTTGATGCCTCATCAATTTCCATTTGTTGTAGGGATTGAGAAGGCAATTCCCGAACTTCTACTTCTTTTGAACACATAAGTAGAAAGTGTTAGTTTGAAAAAATGATCGAGATTTGTCTTTGAAGATTATAGGTATGAAATATATATATCTATATATATATATATATATATATATATATATATATATATATATATATATATATATATATATATATATACCTTCTCAATAGAAAGCTCACATACTTGTTCCTCAGAGACTTTGTGAGTCTCTGGTTGATTCTCTGATGAGTTAGGCTTCTCAGCCTTATCATTTTCCTTCTCAGTTGGAGCCTATTAGAAACATCCACTTTCTCAGTTTGAGTATTTAATATCTTCCGAGTTGTTTCCTCAGAGTGCTCACTACTTGTTCAGTAGTGTCTTTTTGTTGTTGGGATTCCTGTGAAGGATGGGTGGATTTCTGAGGAGATGGAGGAGGGGATTGTTGTGATGTCCTCTCAATGTGCTTTTCAGCAGCTGAGGCTTTGTTTCCTTGTGGAATTCCTCCTGTCCCTAGTGCAGCGGCATCATCATCCGTCATATCATTATCATCCTTTTTGTGATGGTCAGAGGGAGGTTCATCAAAGTTATTCTCATCTATTTATTCCTCCTCATCGTCTTCAGATACAAGATTAATCACTTCAGGAATAGTGATATTCTGCCCATTAACCTCTTCTTGTTCAGAAGGAATAAATTGTAGTGTCTGGGGCAGGACTGGCTTGAATGCAATCTGCAATCTTGTCTGACCATCTGCCTGTTTGAAGGCTTGCACCAATTTGTGTGACACTTCCTTGGAAAAATCCTTACGCATTAAGGTCGCAACTTGATATTGTTCAGTAGGGAATATTGCGTGGATATAGTTTTCCAGATCAAGAACTCGTGCTCGTCTTGTTGGTTGATCTGTGATTCTCAGTAAATATATATATATATATATATATACCTTCTCAATAGAAAGCTCACATACTTGTTCCTCAGAGACTTTGTGAGTCTCTGGTTGATTCTCTGATGAGTTAGGCTTCTCAGCCTTATCATTTTCCTTCTCAGTTGGAGCCTATTAGAAACATCCACTTGATTAGTTAAGTGAATTAACAAATATCTGAAAAGTAATGTCTTAGGGAATTCTCTATCACCTGTAGCACAGGCTCAGATTCCTTAAGAGGTGAGGTAGTAGCCTCCTTCTCAGTCTCTGAGGCAAGCTTTTAAGCTTCCTCTTGTTCTTTTGTTTCTAATTCAGCCTGTAACAAAGAAATTTTTATAAGTAACAAGATTGATGAACATAAAATTTCACAAGTAGAGAGTTAAACCATTCAACTACCTGAGCATTGTCAGGCTGATTGATTTTCTGGTACTTCAGACCTTTCCTGAGTGACTGACTCAGTTGCCTCCCTTGTTTGATCATTTTGAGAAGGTGTCTCAGTTTGATCCCTCTCTAGGAGTTGGGGAACCTGCTTGTTTGCAGGATTTTCTTCAGCATGTTTATCGACTCGTATGTTTTTTGGTTGGCCATCATTGGGCTCTTTTAGTCTCTACATTTTTTAGTAGTGTCTGTTTTACCGAATTCCGCACTTTTGTGTGTGCTGGTTTGGTATACATGCCATCAACCCTCATGGACATGTAACTTTTTAGGGCCACGCCGGTATGTGGGTAGTATCTGTAACATGCCCAACACGAAAACGGTGATCACAAGGACCACAGATCCACTACGACACTTTTGTACCTTTGTTTTTTTGGGTACTTTTATTTTTTATTTTTTGGAGCAAGAGCCAGTGATTTTTAGCACCGATAATACATAAGTAGGGCCAACAAGGTTACCTTTCAATGATGTTCGTATTCCACATTCCCCCCAAAACCAATTTCTTGAACTCGGATCAGGGTTTTCTTCTCTTATTTCCCCCAAACCAATTTCTCGATCACGGTCAAATCATGATCCTCCTCCATTCTTTGGAACTCGTTGCTTCATTTCTTCCTTGTAAGCTTGGCGGTGGAATGCTGACACCGCTTATGTGAAGCATGTATGGGATATATATAATGGAGTTTCATAAAGGCTCAAAAAAGCTTTCAGAGGTGCTAGTGAAAGGTATATATTTATGTATAAGTAAAGGCTTCAGAACAGAGGTGAGTACCACAAATCATATTCGTGCTGATAACATATAAAGACTCATGGGTAGCAGTGTTCACACAGTTATACACAGGACTTTTATTGGTGTAACAAGCACACTCACTCGTCAAAGTAGCAAGGGTCGGGGTACGTCAGAGCATATATTCCATAAGCAGTGAAGCATGAAAACGAATCTACTGCCCTTATCTAGTCATACTTTATACTAAGTAATCTTATCACAGGTCTTCATTCTTTTCAAAAAGGCAAATAACCCTAGACGTAGTAGATAAAGGTAAATCTAGTTCTTAGATGTGAATTAAAGATGCAATTTAAGTGCGAATATTTAAAAGCTATTACAGACCGAGCAATTTAGCAAGTAGTAGTAAAATCAAATCCTCCCCCAAACCTAGTCAAGAGCAAGTAAAGAAACTAGGAAAGTAAAGAAGAAAGAGAAAAGATACTTCCCCCTCGGTGCTATGCTTCTCCATTTAGGTGGAGCTTCAGGAGGAAGGTCCTCCAGGAGGTAGGTAAAGTGGTGGTAGTAAGTTACATAAGTATTTCACTCCACCCCTCAGTTTACCTCGTTCATTTCCTTCCTCCTCCGCATATCATCTTGGTTTCCCAGTTGGCTATCGTTCACGAGCTCCACAAGGTGTTTATGTTGAATGCATTTTGCAGTGGGTATCCTCCTTCGTTCTTCTATGGTACCTGGGCTCAAAAGTGTGTGAGATAGCATGTTTGGAGTGGACTCTAGACTATAGCTTACATGCAAATCTCATGGGGTTTTCCTCCCCCAAACCTGATGTTTGGTACAACACGTATGCAAAATTCCAGCTTGTGATAAAATCAATAGCTACTTCAAATCAATGCATGAACTAGGCATGTAGTACAAATTCTCATATTGTGTTAAGCATCCAAGTGTAGAGTATAGCATATTGCAATGAAAATTCGATCCGATGAGCATATGACGAAGCAAACATGTTTTCGAAGCATAATTCATCAAGTAAAGATCATGTGAGTATGTAATCGAAGGAGAAAAGGGTCGACAAGGGGATTTGTTCTATTGAGACATTTTATTGAACACATGGTGAGCATGAACAAAAACCCTCAAATTCTCAATCAATTTGTTAAATCTCTACCAACACAAGTGTTAATAAGGTGAATACTAGAAGTAAGCATGTATCCACATATCTCAAACATAATCAATTCAGTCAATTGAAGCATATAATTGCATAGCACTCAAGAAGCAAGCAAAAGGGTGAAAGATAGAAACTTGAGATTGAAGATGTAATGAAGATATTGTTGAGTAAAGATCACTTAATTGGTGTTGTCGACAGATGGGCAAGCTAGGAATGCAATGGTATGATGAAAATATAGAGCAAGTGAAGAATTTTGGGAAAAGAATGACAGCGTTTTCCGATTTTTCGGTTTTTATTCTTCTGAAATATGATTCTACTTCCTCCGTCCCTGAAATAGCTTCCCATTATGCCATTTTGGTGTCCCGATCAAAACTTCTCATTTTCTTTTTGTGACCACTCACCCAACTAAAACATTAAATATACTCAAAAGTAAACCCAATAACATTATTTTATCCACTTCCAACTTTAAAAATCAAATTGAGGGACCCACTAGTACTATTTTATCCAAAAGTAATATATATATTATTTTTCCCACCAAAAAAGTGAACAGGAAGCTATTCCGGGGACGGAGGAAGTATAAAATAAGGTTTTTGAAAATAGAATTTGAAGACTTTTAAAAGGTTTTTTGGTGCGGAAATCTCAAATAAAAAGTAAAAATTCAAAAGTGCAAATGCATGTGCGTAAAATAAACGTGACCTGGGTTGCCTCCCGAAGCGTTTGTTTTGGTCTTATAACTTGACCCTGTTTAGAGATGACTTAGGATGGGTGCATGTGGTCTATGTTAGGTCCATCTATCGACTCCACCTTCCAACAACGTTCTTCTTTTGCATCCCCGTTGGCGAGTTTCGATTGATTTTAGGTCCATCAACCCATTCCTAGTTCCTGTCAATTTTCCTGTTGAATTCACGACTTAGCACTCTTCTTCTTCTTCCTTCGTCGTTGGAAAATGATTGTTTTGGTGAAGAAGTTATCGTCACCCTTAGTGTACTTTCGTGATGCGATTTCTCTTATGAATGTATCTAGTCCTTCCGAGCACACTTATGTCATTCCATGGCTGATCACCAAACTCCTTAAGTCCCATTCCTTTAAATACTATCATGGTACCAGATCCCCCTTGATTGATTGGGTCACCATCGAACAACTTATTCTCATTATTTGGGTTGCACACCCATGGCTTTCCTTCGACTTCTTCTATTGATGTGTCCCTGAGAAATCATACATTAGGAATATCTATTTAGATTTTGATCAGCAACCTAATGACTTATCTTAGCTCAGAAAGGTGATTAGTAATCTTAGTTCACTTGAACACTGTAAAAGAGGAAACTCACTAAGTATGATAGTCTAGCAAATCTTGTATAGGATGTTAGGTCTCGAAATGTAATTTTATTTTACGAAGAAGACGAAGAAGGCATCCGGCGAGAAAAGTTCAGCAGATTTGAAGATTTGAAGCGCACAAGATTCTTTGAAGACAAGGGTTTTCGAGATACCTATGTCGAGATATCTTGGAGAAACAAGTGTTTGAAACACACGAGTTGCAAAAGATATACGAGAATAAAAGGTTTACGAAGACGAAAGTGCTTACAGATATCTACACTCGGATACCTTGGACATAAAATATGCTTTTGAAAAAGAAACATATTATAAAGTTGTTTAAACAAGTGGTATCTAGAGCTATGATGATCTCTGGAAAAGAACGTGCAAAGCCTCAGAAAGCTTGCATATAGTTCTGATGGCACTACAAGACAAAGTATAATATGCATTAAATCATGCAGAAATGTACGAACAAAAGCTGTAACCGAAGAAGAAGACAAACACCTCTGATACTATACTCGAGATATCAATAGTTTGAATTTGATTTAAGCACAATGGATACTATTGACGACACTCAAATTCATCTATAAATATCAACACTTAGGCGCTTGAGAACACACCTTGAACACCTTAGATCCTTTGAACTTATCTTGAATACTCACACAAGCTCTCTCGAAAACTACTTACTTTCAAGCTTTACATTGCGACCAAAGCTCTTGATTCTAAGTAGCACAAAAGTTCTAAGTGTCACGATCCTTAAAGAGCATTGTTATACGTGAAGGAGTTGAACTAAGATTTCATATCGAGATTCATTCTGGAACACTTACAATAGACTTGGGTCGATGAGAACAAGATACCATACATTGAAAAGTGTATTAAGTATACTTGATTCATAGAGCTATCTGAATAATGAATAAGTTATTTAAGAAGTTCACTGACAAACAAACCTAAAACCAACACCTTAAGCGTGGAGTGCAGAAGTACTTAGTTTGGGAAACTAAGGAATAACTCGAAGGTTATTGAGGATAGGAAGTACTTAGTTTGGGAAATTAAGGAGCATTTCAAAAGGTTTACGATGCAGAAGTACATGGTTTGTGAAAGCCGTGGAATAACTCAGGGGAACACTTGGTTGGGAACCTAGTGTATTTAGGAATCGAAAAGATATCGTAAGGTTACCTCATTTATCTTAGTGGATTCTAGGTGCGAGAAAGACGAAGTAGATTAGTTGAAGGATTACGCCACCTTCAGATACCACTATAAAAAGACTTGTGTTATTTACTCTCTGCATCTTATTACTTGTTTTACTTATATTGCAAAGTAATTACACTTATCTTGCTGAACACGTGCACTTATCTTAGAAAAGTCTTCCGCTCTCTGAAATTAAGTATCAGATATCTTCACAGATATCGAAACTATCTTATCGACAAAAGTTTTAAAGACTATTCACCCCCCTCTAGTATTTTACTTTGCCGTTATATGGACCAAAAGTGGTATCGAGCGGGAGGTTCCCAAGCATACGCTTGAACCTAGATCGAATATGTGCCCACGACCTGCTTTGCACCGACACTTGATTCGTTTGTTTTGTGTATTTGCTGCAAGATGTCTTTAAGTGACGCCCCAATTCTCAAGCCAGAAAATTATGAGAAATGGAAGAACGACATGATGCTCCACCTAGAAGCCATCAGTGACGAAATGATCGCAGTAATAAAGAATGGCCCAATAGTCATTCAACAACTCAAGCAAGTCATAGAGGTTTCTAATGGTAGAGACAGAGAACAAAGTGATGGGTCTTCCGCAGACGAATCGTCGACGGTAGGAGACACGCGGTCAAGTCATTCTACGAAAGCCAGAGAACTACGGACATCGGAAGATGCCAAGAGAAATCGTTTGGATGGACGGGCTCGTAATATCATCATCGTTCTACTCGAGCACATCTGATATAAGCGTGGGGTGCAAAAGGCGAAAGTAGCACAGCGGTGATTGAAGAAATGCTGTGGCCTTTGAAAAACAAAGGAAAATAAGTTCGAAGTTTTGAAGCTAAAATTCCAAAACTTTAAACAAGGTCCCTCAGAGACTCTTGAAGAACTAGATTTCCGGTTTACAACACTTATGAGTGACATGGCTGCACTTGGTGAAAGTAATAGATATACCCCGTCAGAAAAGATTAAAACCATTGTGAGAAGTCTTAATCATAGCGGAACACACAAAGTTTTCTACTTTAACGAGGAATGCGGATATCATACATGGAACTTTTCTCTCACCTTGCCCTTTGTTGACTATGAGACGACTCGAAGGGAACAAACAAGCGAGAAGTTGCAGTGTTGCTCTAGTTGCTCGAGGAACTTACGAAAGAAGAAAAGCGAGGATATGGTGAGGATGCTCTTCTTTAAAAGCAAATGGGAAAATATGTCGGTCGAGAAATTGAGAGAAGAAAAGCGAAGAGCATCTGAAGCAAACTATCACCGATAAAAATATGCAAAGCTCCACTGAACAAACCATTTCAAAAGCATCAAATCTTGAGGAAGCGAAATCGGAAATGATATCATTTCTATTATCGAAACCTGGTCATTTCAAGAAGGATTGTCACGCCTTCAACAAACTTAAGATAGGTGACAAGAAATATAGAAGAATCTTCAAAGAAGTCAAAGAGCTATGCTCCTTTGAAGAAAGGAAAAGATTCAACTTCAATGGATGCTCTAGATATTGAGTCGATTACGAGGATGAGGATTAGGATGATTCCACTGCCTTCCCGAAATATGCGGTGTTTCTCATGAAGTAATTGACTTTGGTCGAAAGAAGAAAGAAGTGTGTGGAATGGTGAAGAAATCTTCCCGATATCTCGATATTGAACCTTGTCTAATGGTGATGAGGTAACACATACTTCTGTTATACTTATGAAAGTGATGAAGAAGGAATCAAAAATGGAAAATCTCAAAAAGAAATTGATCTTTACAAAGAGAATTTCTAATGTTCGAGATAGAGCGAAAAATTGAAGAAGAAAAGAATTCTCTTGCAAAGGAAAATTCTCAATTAATCGAGATATGTCGAGAAAAGGATCTTTGAAAATGCATTTCTCAAGGCTCGAGATATCTGAGACCGAAAAGTCACATAAAGAAGCAATGGCTAATCTTCAAAAGAAATATGAAGGTCTTCTTTACGAGAATAAGGAACTCAAAAGAAAGAACTATCTTTTCAATCTTATGCAAAGCTAGTGACACTCTTCTTGAAATCTGATCTTATTTAAGAGATCCTTGAAAGAGAGGACTTGGGATGGACACACACAGATAGTTCCACCACTACGAATAAGAGTAATAAAGGACTAACATTCGCGATTGCTTTCAAAGGTGATTCCCAAACAATCTGACATCGATTGAAGCTAAGATTCTTGACAAAGGAAAGGCGATTGCGACCAAGCCTTTGTGGGAAAAACAAGTCCAAAAGAAAAGCGTGGAATTGTCTACGAAAAGAAACATAACAACTGAGAAGTGCAATTACCTGATGCTATGTCTCTCAAAAGGAAAAATTGCGAGGCGGCAAATTTTTACGATGTCACGTTCTGGAAAGAAAATTGATCATCCGAGACTAGCAAAGGCTTTGAAGAGATCTCATATAGCATCGGTGCTCGGAATGGTATTGGCTATAAAGCCATCGAAAACAACACTTACCGCGAATACAAACAAGAGCAAAACGATGGTTAAAGGCTAGAATTGCTCACAACAATTATCGAAGTGGAAGATAAATCAAGCCTTTGAAAATCGAATGCCGGGGCTAGAAGAAATCGCTAGGAAAGCTAAGTTCTTTGGAAAGCGGACTCGAGAAATCTGCAGTGTCTGAAAGCACCAAATGGAGCACCTAGGAACACACGAAGGAAGAAAATAGTTTTTAACAACAATGATACCAATCCTTTAACTAAGATTCCTCCTTATGTTCTGTTAGACAAAGAATGTTCCTAAGAAATTCATTCAAAATGGATTCCCTCTGGAAGATTCTTTAGTCGAGATAGTTCCATTGTTGGTATGAGAACCTAATCTCTGTTTCTTGTTTTGTGCGAACACTCTAAAGACTAACTCAAAGTGGCATTTTGATAGTGGATGTGGGAAGCACATGGCGAGACAAAGCAAATCGATTAACTACAAAAGTGAAATGATGGACCAATTATCGGGTTTCTTTGGAGGAGATGAAAATCCAACCATAGGTTTTGGCAATTTAAAATTGAGCCTCACAATCTAAAGTACTTCATGTAAAGGGATTGAAATATAATCTCCTAAGCATGAGTCAACTAGTAGACAAAGGGTACTCTGTCAAGATCAAGTCAAAACTATGTAAAGTGATTGACAATGAGTCAAAGCAGACAGTCTTGGTTGCAAGGCGTAAAGGAAATCTTTATATTGCTGATTGGGCATCCGCTACAACCGAAGAATGTCTCATGGTGAGTCAATCTGTCCACACTGAAGAAAATTGGCTATGGCATAAAAGAATGAGTCACTTGAATTTCAAAACTCTGAATAAGCTAGCCAAGAAAGAGTTGGCGGTTGGTTTACCCAAAATGGCATATAGAAAAGAAGGTGTATGCTCAGCTTGCCAAATGGGAAAACAATCCAAAACATCTTTCAAGTCTAAGACTAGACATTCCAGTGAAAGGCCACTGCAATTGTTACATATGGATTTGTTTGAATCCTCAGTAACTAGTTATGCAGGAAAGAAGTATGGTCAGGTTGTTGTTGATGATTACTCAAGACTCACTTGGGTTGTCTTTCTCAAACACAAATCTGATGCAAGGGTTGAGATACCTAACTTGCTGAATAAGCTCGAAGTCATGAAAAATGACAAGGTATCTGTAATCAGAACAGACCATGGTACTGAATTTGTGAACCAGTACATCAAAGAGTTTTGTACCTGCAAAGGTATACAACATCAACTATCTTATGTAAGAACACCACAACAAAATGGTGTTCTTTGAAAGAAAGAATAGGACCTAAAAGAAGAAGCAAGAACAATGCTAGCGACCTTTGAAATAAGTGAAATCTATTGGGTTGAAGGCGTAAACCTGACATGCTACACTCAAAATAGATGTTTGATTAACAAACACCATGACAAAACTCCGTACGAGCTTTTCATTGGTAGACCACCTAGTATCAAACATCTAAGGGTGTTTGGTTGCAGATGTTTTGTTCTTAACAATGGAAAAGAATACTTGAGAACATTTCACCAAGGCGGATGAAGGAGTATTTCTTGGTTATTCTACGAATAGCAAAGCTTCTGGAATCTACAACAAAGAACACAAAAGATCGAGAATCTATTCATGTAGTATTCTATGAAGGAAACAAGAAAGTACTCTTGAATGATGATCTCTCGATAGGTTCAAGAACTAATGATTAAAGAGTGCGAAAAAGGATCCTCGAAGGAAACAATTCTATCATTCAAATTGAGGATGAGTCGGCGATGAAAAGCAACCTATGCTTAGTAACAACGGATGACTAAGACATGATGAAGAATTTCCTATGAGAATTCGAAATGGAGCAGATTCTTGAGAACCTTCATCATGAAGAGGTATCTGAAGAGAGTTTTGAAATGCAAATTCGGATATCTCTAACAACGAGCAGTGTCGATATCCATGGAATTTCCCATATGTCGATATCTCGGATACTACTGAAGTATCTCATCAAGATCATATTGATTCACATTCAAATCAAAATGATATTGATCCTACTAATTCAAAACCCATTATGAAATGGATAAGAAATCATCTTGCAAAGGATGTGATTGGTCCCATAGACCGAGGAGTTAGAACTAGAAGAGAAATGTTGAAAATGCAAGTTGTCTCTATGGATGTTTCATCTCAAAATTGAACGAAGACAATAGAAGAAGCATTAAAGGATCATGATTGGATCTACGCAATGCAAGAAGAGTTGGATCAATGAGAGAAACAAAGTCTGAAGCGGTTCCATTTACGGCGGAATATCTATGTCGGAACCAAGTGGGTTTTGAGAAACAAAATGAATGAGTGCGGTGAAATAACGAGAAACAAAGCTAGGTTGGTTGCCAAGGATTCACGGTGAAGGACTAGATTTTGATGAATCTTATGCACCGGTTGCAAGATTGGATGCAATAAGACTCTTTCTAGTCTTCTGACTCATAATGACTTCTGATTTATCGGATGGATGTCAAGAGTGCATTTCTAAATGGTGGTGGTGAGGAAGTCTATGTTGAACAACCACGGGTTTTGAAGTTCCCTCGGAGAAAGTAGGATGGTCTATAAGCTTCAGAAAGCTCTGTACGGGCTGAAACAAGCTCGAAGAGCATGGTATGATACATTGGCCAGATACCTACTAGAAAGTGGTTTCAAGAAAGGAGATGTTGATAAAACACTCTTCACATTGAACCATGATGGGAAACTACTTTTAGTTCAAGTATATGTTGATGACATTATATTTGGATCTAAAGACAAGCAACTTTGTGAAGACTTTCTTTGAACTCATGAGATGTAAATTTGAGATGAGCATGATGGGAGAATTGAATTACTTCCTAGAGGCTGCAAGTCGAGCAACTCGATGATGGAATATTCATTAGTCGAACAAAGTATGCAAAGGATATGCTCAATAAGTTCAATCTAAAGCCTTACGAAAAGAATGCTAAGATACCAATGAGCATTGGAACGAAAATGACCTATCTTGAATATGACAGAGTGTTGAAGAACACAAGTATAGGAAATTGATTCGGTCTCTACTATACCTCACTGCAAGTAGACACGATATTGATATGCGAATGGTGGAGTGTGTGCTAGATTTCGACAAATCGATGCGGTCACACTACAACATTGCTATGAAGATATTAAGGTATGTAAAAGTCTTGTAGAAGTTGGATTGTGGTATCAAAATATAGTGGATTGAGTTTGGTTGGCTATTAGGATATAAACTATCTTTGGATCATTGCTTGATAGAAAAAGCACCTCGGGAACTTGTCGATTTCTTGGTGCTAGATTAATATCATGGTTCAGCGGAAACAAAATTTAATTGCCACATCTACCACGGAATTTGAATATATTCTCTTTGGATGTTACGCTTCCACGATATTGTGGATACAACAACAACTCGAGACTATGGACTCGATGAAGAAAAAACTCCCATTTTCTATGACAACACAAGTGCTATTGCCATAACTTAGAATCCTAAGTTTCATGCGAGAACAAAGCACATTGATGTTAGACACCACTTCATCGAGACCATGTTGAAAAGGCGAATATAGAGATACTCAAGATTGGCATTGAAGACCAACTTGCAGATATCTTCACTAAGCCACTACAAGAAAGTAGATTCTTAGCCTTAAGACAGGTCTTGGACTAATGGAGCTACCAAAGAACTGAAAAAGTTCAGAGAAGAGATATCTGAAGAAGATAGCAAAGAAGAGAGAAGACGAATCTGGAACAGGAATCCAGAAACTAAAGGCTAAAGGGTAAAATGGCTATTCAAAGATTTACGGCGAATTTTCGGATATCTGGATCACTTTCGATGAGGGGAACACAAAGAGAATAGTCTGATTATGCGGTCGACTACTCTCTTGAAATTTGTATTATTTCTATCTTTGTGTAAAACTTGGACAAATACCAAGTGTGAGATAAATTGAGATGCAAGCAGTGTTCTTGGTCATCTGAAGCGTGATTGAAAGCTAATAGCCAAAATTCATTAAATGGGCACAATTACATTTGTTGATTGTGATCATTGCTGAAGAAGCAATGGTGACCCTTGATGAATTGAGCGAAAAAGTTGTTCAGTAGTTGATAACTCTTTCGCAGCATTGATGAGTTGATCTGCCTTTATCAGTTCATCGGCAAGGTCTGCGGATATCGAGAATCGACAACCTCGATGGGTGTGTCTTGATTTGCCGGACTTCTTTCTTGAAGTTACAGGCTTCTTAGTGCAACTTTTTCTTGAGATACCTTTTAGACTTTCGCTTCTTAGAACCTTTCTGAGACCCAGTAACCTTTTTCATCAAGTTGTATACTCATATTTGTAGAGTAGGCTACTGTTGGCTATTTCAGCCGTCTCTCTGAGCTCAATGCCAAGCTTCTCCAGCAAGTAGCATATCTTCAGACCATAGCCCTTGTGGCCTTTGGCTCGGCTAGTCCTTTAGCGATCTTAGGCTCGAAGCCTTGAATCTTCTTCACAAACTTCATGAAGGCGTACTTTCCCGGTTAAAAGGGTTTTCCGGCCTTTTGTCTTGTTGATTCAGCAAGAACATCATTATCCATCGTTCTTGGCTTATCTGGACACCTCCTTGTAGACCATCAAAGCATCATGAAGAATGCAAGCGATACATCGAGTGAACCATCGGATATACGGTTCGGATGTCGACAGCTTGTACTCGGTGGGTGTATCGATTTTCAAGATCACACATGTCGACAATTGTTTAACACCTTCAAGGAGATCATCATCCTTGGTGTTTATTTCAAAATCCTTTCCAAGATTTTGAAACTCGAACAACTTCTGAAAGTTGTTAAGTCGGAAGGATTTCCTTTCCTTGGTGTGGTTTTGTGACACTATTTATTGCCTTGAAACACGGAAATTATCTGAGTTGTTGTAGAGTTCGAACACATCAGTGATGAAATTCCACTTGGGCGGCGGATAGAAAACCTTTGATTTGTGCCTTTTCAAGCATGTCAAGAATCGACTTTACATCGGCTTGGTTCTCTATTACCGTGAGGTATTCCTCAACCATGGCACCACCCCAAATCATTACGTGATTTGAAGTCAATGGTCGATTAAAATTTCACGCGGTCGGTTGTTCACAATAACCAACTACGGTGCTTGCTTTTATTGATACCGGTGGAGGATTAATTACATGTGGAAGAATTCTTTGGGGCCATCTCTTTATATAGTGTAGAATTTGGATTGGTGTTTGAAAGAGATTTGATTGGTAATTCTTTGCGGAAAAACTTAATCTTGATTTGCGAGATTGTAGAAGGTTTGCGGAGAATCAAGAGAAGGTTTTGCTATTTTGTGTAAGTCGAATTTTGGATTGGGCGAAAGTGATTTCTTTTGCCAAAATCCTATATATATAACAATAGAATCTCAACGACAAATACATACAAATTGATTTTGTGTATGCATTGTACATGATTTACTGGCAAGCGTGAGCAAAACTAGTTAGGCATTAAATGCTAAGTGGGCTTTGTCGAATTTTTACGATCCACTATTTCTTTGTGAATTGATTTCCACAGTATAGATTAAGCGCTTAATTTCATCAAGGGTCACCATTGCTTCTTGACAATGATCACAATCAACAAGTGTAATTGTGCCCATTTAATGAATTTTGGCAATTAACTTCTGAATCACGTTTTGTATGACCAAGAACCTTTGTTTGCATCTGAATCATCTTATACTTAGGATTTTTCCAAGTTTTCATCAAGATAGAAATAATGCGAATTTCAAGAGAGTAGTTGACTCAGATAGTTGTACTATTCTCCTTTGTGTTCCCCGTTTATAGAGTGATTCAGATATCTGAGTTCCCGTCTCAGAGATCTTAAGCATCTTTGCTCTTTAGCCTCTTTGACTTACGGATACCGTTCAGTTCTCTTTTCTCTTCTCTGGATGCCGTTCAGTTCTGAACTTTTAGGTTCATTGGTAGTTCCATTAGTCAAGACTATGTCTTAAGGCTAAGAATCTACTTTCTTGTAGTGGCTTAGTGAAGATATACGCGCAAGTTGGTCTTGATGCCAATCTTGATTATCTCTATATGCCTTTTTCAACATGGTCGGTCTAGAGTGATGTCTAACATCAATATACTTTGTTACGGCATGAAATTTAGATTACGTGTAATATTGCTTTTTCAACATGGTCTACGATGAAGTGATGTCTGTCATCAATATGCTTTGTACGGCATAAAAATAGGATTACGTGTAATCCTTAATAGCACTTGTGTTGTCACTGAGAAAATGGGAGTTTTCTTTTCATCGAGTCGATAGTCTTTAAGTTGTTGTTGTATCACGAATTTGTGTTGCACAACAACGCAGCAATATATTCAGCCTACGTGGTAGAGGTTGCAATTGAGTTTGCTTCTTGCTAAACCACGAGATAAGTCTAGTACCCGAAGCCAAGTTCACGAGGTGCTTTTCCAATCAGCGATGATCCGCATAATCGTCGAGTACCGGCTAAACTCAATCCACTTTCTTTAGGATACCACAATCCTACATCTACTGTACCTTTTACATACCTTAATATTTTCATAGCAATGTTGTAGTGTGTTTGCATCGGTTTATGCGAAATCTAGCACACACTCCAGCGTATTGAATATCAGTCTACTGCGGTGAGGTAAAGTAGTGAACCTATCAATTTCCTATACTTATGTTCTTCAACACTCTTATCGATTAGGTATAGGTCATTTTGGTTCCAATGCTCATAGGTATCTTAGCATTCTTTTCAGGAGGCTTAAAATTGAATTTTGTGAGCATATCTTTTGCATACTTTGTTTGACTAATGAATATTCCATCATTGAGTTGCTTGACTTGCAATCCTGAAAATAATTCATTTCTCCCATCATGCTCATCTCAAACTTACTTTTCATGAGATTTGCAAAGTCATTACAAAGTTGCTTGTCCTTAGATCCAAATATGATGTCATCAACATATACTTGAACTAAGAGTAGTTTCCCATCATGATTTAAGGTAAATAAAGTTTTATCAACTTCACCTTTCTTGAAACCACTTTCCAGAAGGTATTTGGCCAAAGTGTCATACCATGCTCTTGGAGCTGTTTGATCCATCTGAGCTTTACATGGTTTATAGACCATTCTACTTTACGAGGAAACTTCAAAGCGGTGGTTGCTCAACATAAACTTCTTACGCAAGTTCATAGTTCAAGAATGCACTTTTGACATCTATCGATAAACTTTAAAATCTTTATGATTTGAAGGCTAGAAAGAGTCTTATTGCATCAATCGGCAATGGTGCATATGACTCATCAAAATCTAAGCCTTGATCTAGGTAAATCCTTGGCAACCAATCTTGCTTTGTTTACGGTTATTTCACGATTCATTCATCTTGTTTACGAAAACCCATTTAGTTCCAATCACGGATATTCCTTCCACAAATGGAACTAGTTTCCGGACTTTGTTTCTCTCAAATTGATCGACTCTTCTTGCATTGCGGAGATCCGGTCTTGGTCTCTAATGCTTCTTCTATATTTTCGAGTTGAATATTTGAGATGAAACATCGAAAGAAGAATTAGCATTTTGGCTATTGCTCTCCTAGTCCTAACACCTTGATTAATTGGTCGATCACATCTTTTGCGATGATCCTTGATCCATCTCATCATAGGTTTAGTGCTAGTAGGATCAATATCGAATGATTTGAATGTGAATCCTGGGATTTTGATTTGATACTTTTCGATATCTATGACATTTTGCTCCTCGGAAGGCAATTAATGTCCGACACTTATTCGATGTTTGAGCTATCTGGGACATGTCTTTCGGAGATTATTTCGAGATAGCTTCATGATGAATATCTTGATTTCCATTTACGGAAGTTTCATAGGAAATTCTTCATCATGTTTGTGAGTCATCTGGTTGTTACTAGGCATATCAAGCTTTTCTCGTCGAGTCATCCTCACTTTCCATAATGATGTTTCTCCTTTACGAGGATTCTTCTTGAATCTCTCAACATTAGTTCTTTGAACCTTTAAAGAGTTCATCATTAGGAGGTGTTTTCTTACTTCCTTCATAGAATCTGACATGGCTGATTCTTCAAATTTCTTTGTTCTTTTTATTGTAAATTCATAGGCTTTGCTATTCGTGGAATAACGAAATACACCTTCATCGCCTTTGGTTGCAATGTTCTCGGATAATCTTTTCCATTGTTTAGAACAAAACATCTACAACGAAATACTCTCGATGTTTGATATTAGAGTCTACCAACCAAGATTTCATAAGGGGTCTTGTCATGGTGTTTGTTTATCAAACATACATTACGAGTGTAGCGGTGTGTTCTGACTTGACCCAATAAACTTCACTTATTTCGGTGATTAATTAGCATTGTCCTTACGGCTTCTTTAAGGGTTTGGTTTTCCTTTGCAACACCATTTTGTTGAGGTGTTCTTCGAGAGGAAAGTTGGTGTTGTATACCTTTGCGGTACAAAACTCCTTTATGTCTTGGTTGACAAACTTCGATTACCATAGTGCATACGATTGCGAGATACCTTGTCATTTTCATGACTTCAAGCTTTTTGACAAGTTTGGTATCTCCACCTGGCATCAGTTGTGTTTGAAAAACAACCCAGTGAATCTTGAAGTCATCTACAACAACGGACCATACTTCTTTCCGCATAACTAATTACAGATGATTCAAAAGATCCATATGTAGTAGTTGGTGGTCTAACACTAGAGTGTCTAGTTTTGGACTTGAAAGAGATCTTAGATTGTTTCCCCATCGACATGCGAGCAGATACCATCCTTTACGAAAGATGTTTTGGGAAGGCGACCACTAACTCTTTCTTGGCAAGTCTGTTGAGTTTTGAAGTTCAAGTGACTCATTCTTTTGTGCCATAACGGTGCTCTTACATGTGACGATTGACTCACCATGAGACATTCTTGATTGTGGCGGATGCCCAATCGGCAACATAAAGGCGCCTTTCCGTCGAGCGACCAAGATTGTCTACTTTGACTCATTGTCGATTAGTTTGCGATATTTTGCTTTGAATTTCTGATAAAACCTTTATGCATAAGCTGGCTCATGCTAAATAGATTATATTTCAAATCCTTAACATGTAATATATGGGTGATTGTTAATGCTCCCAATTTAGCGTTGCCAAATCGGGAGGATTTAATTCTCCTCAACCAAATCGATATACGGTCTGTGTTGCAAGCTTTGTAATCGACGGTTGCTTTATCTCTCATGTGCTTTCGCATCCACTATCAAATAGCCATTGTGCTTTAGTCCGGGAAGCATTCTCATGACCATAAAATGATTTCTATGTTAGAGATATACGGGCCGTCAATTCGGCAACTCCACACATTTCATTCTTCTTGAGGCGAAATCGATTATATCATGAGTAACTCCACATAATTACGGTGATGGTAAGGTTGAGTCATCTGAATTGTCATCTTCAAAATCATCTCAGCGTCTAGAGCATCCGGTTGAGTTTGGATTTTCTTTCTTTCTTCGATTAATAAAGCTTTAAAGCTTCTTGAAGATTCTTCTATCTTTCTTGTCTTTGTCCTTAGTTTGTTGAAGGCGGGACAATCCTTCTTGAAGTGACCAGGTTTACGACAATAGAAAGCAGATATCGTTTCAATTTCTATTTCCTCGATTACATGATGCTTTACGGTGGCTTGTTCGTGAGCTTTGCATATTTTGTCTTGGTGATAGTTTGAAACTAGATGCTTTTGACTTCTCTTTGGCTTTTCTTCTCTCAATTTCTCGTTGACATATTTGCTCATTTGCTGCGGCAAGAGCATCCTCGATCTCTTCCTTGCTTTTCTTCTTTTGAAGTTCCTTGAGAAACTAGAGCAATATTACGCAACTTTTAGGTTGTTTGTTCTCTTTGTGTTGTCTCATAATCAACCGTAGCAAGATGTGAGAAGAGTTCCTTTGGAGTGATATTTGGCATTCCTTGGTTAAAATAAAAGAATTTAGTATGCTCCCGGTTGTGGTTAAGACTTGACAATAGTCTTAATCTTTTACATTGGGAGTATCATTGATTTCCCAAGTCTTTGCCATATCACTCATGAAAGTGGTAAATCTGAAATCAAGTTCTTCGAGTTTCGGTGGGTCCTTGTTTGAAATTTTGAAATTTCAACTTGAGAACTTCGAACTTGTTTTCTTTGGTTTTCGATTCGCAGATTTCTTCAATCGATTCTTGGCAACTTTCGCCGTTTAGCACCCACAGTTTACTTTGTATGTGCTCAGTGTCGTCGATGATGATATTACGAGCTTGACCATCAGGCGATTTCTCTTGGCATCTTAGATGTCCAGAGTTCTCTGGGCTTTGGTTCGTAAATAACTTGACTAGTAGATCTCCCACTTGTTGACACATCAGTTTGTGAAGATCCTTCGCTTTGATCTCTGTCTCTACCATTAGAAACCTCCATGACTTGTTTAAGTTGTTAAATGACTATTGGGCCATTCTTTATCACTTCGATCATTTCGTCACTTATGGCTTCAAGGTGGAGCATCATGTTATTTTTCCATTTCTCGTAGTTCTCTAGTTTGAAGCAGGTGCATCACTCGAGACATTCTGCACATTTAACACACAAATTAAATAGTCCTTGAAAATGGACAAAGTTTCTTCACTATCGGGGATCTAGGTTCGGTCTGAAGGCTTGTGAACCTCTGCTCTGATACCACTTGTTGGTCGAGATAACGACAAAGTAAAAAAGACTAGAGGGGTGAATAGTCTTTTAAAACTTTTGTCGATAAAAACTATTTCTCAGATATCTGTGTAGATATCTGATACTTATATTCAGAGCGCGGAAGACTTAAGATAGATAAGTGCAGAAACAGTTAAAGTGTGTGTGTGTGTGTGTTCTTTGAAATGTAAGTCTGAAAAGTAAATAACACAAGTATATAGTGGTATCTGGAGGTGGCGTAATCCTCCAACTAATCCACTTCGGTCTTCGAAAGACCTAGAATTCACTAGAATAGATAATTGAGGTTACCTTACAAAATCCTATTCTAAGATTCCTTAAACAAATGGTTCCCGACCAAATGTTCCCCGAGTTGTTCCCGGCTTTCCTGACGAAGTACTTCTGTACTCGAAACCTTTTGAGCTATTCCTAGCTTCCCAAGTACTTCACATGCTCAATAACCTTGGAGTTATTCCTTAGTTTCCCAAACTATGTACTTCCTGTACTCCACACCAGTTATGGTGTTGGTTTTGGTTTGAGTTGTCAGATGAGCTTCTTTATTAACTTTTCAGTTAATCAGAGAGCTCTGTGAATCAAGTATACTTAAGACACTTTGCAATGTATGGTATCTTGTTCTTTTTTCTTGACCCAGTCTTGAATAAATGTTCTAGAGAATGAATCTCGGATACTTGATCTTTCAATTGACTCTTTCACGGATATTGTGCTTGTTTAGGATCAAGACACTTAGAACTTTAGTACCACTTAAGATCGGAGCTTTGGTGCATGAAGCTTTTGAGGATAAGTAGTTTGCTTGAGAGAATATGGTGTTCAGTAAGTTCTTCAGGTTGTGTTATGTGTCTCTTCTCAAGCAGTCTAAGTGTTGATATTTATAGATGAATTTGAATGCCGTTGAATAGTATCAGATTAAACCGTCAAATTCAAACTATTGATATCGTGTATAATCTTATGTGAGTTTGTCTTCTTCTTGAAGCTACCGTTGCTTTTATTCGAACATCTACATCGTGCATTTAATGCATTGTACTATACTTTTGTCTGTAGTGCCAGCGGAACTATGCTTTATATCGGAGACTTAACTTTATCGGTTTTCTACGAGTTTTAGCGTCCTTACCTTTAACTTCAGATACCACTTTTATCGAAACAACTTTGTTTGCAATATATATTTCTTTATCAGAAATGTGATTTAAAGCTCAAGATATCTGAGTGTAGATATCTGTGGACACTTTCCTTGTTTTCAGATAGACCTTTTATTTCTCAGATATCTCTTGTGACACAGTTTGTTTAAAACTATTCGTGTCTTCAAGATATCTGGCCAAGGTATCTGTAAAACTGTTTCAGTAATCTTGTGCAGTTTCTTCAAATCTTCAATGTCGTTGAACTTGTTACCTTGGATGTCTTCTTCTTGGTCTTCTCTTCATAAAATAAAAATTACATTTTGAGACCTAACATCCTATACAAGATTAGCTAGACTATCATACTTAGTGGGCTTCCTCTTTTACAATGTTCAAGTGAACCAAGAGTACTAATCACCTTTCTGAGACTAAGATAAGTCATCATGTTGCTGATCAAAATCTAAACAGATATTTCTAACAAAATATCTAACAAATTTCCTAACAAATTTCCTAACAGTCCTCAAATCCATAGTTTATAGCGGAAAGTTGACTCAGGATGTCGTTCTCCATAGACACTTAGCATAGAAACAAGCAAATAACGTTTGAATTTGAATGCAGAAAATGGCATTAATCTCGAGAGAATAATTAAATGTGCAAACCACTAAATTGCTTTGTTGTAAATCAATGATGGAAAGGCGTAAAGGTTCCCGACCTCCCTTTGCTATACTACTCCCGATTTCGAGTTAAAAATCCTACGATTACCTCTAGCGGCAATGAGGGCATAATACTATGGTGCTCAAGGCGCGATCGACAGTACCCCTACTCGATTTAATGAAACTCTTGTGTCACTCGTGAACATCACACCACGAAGGATGTATAGGTTGTACAACCACGGTTTCGTCGAATAACTATTCCATTAACATATCACGGTATGTAAAGAAGTAGCAAGCGAGTTACGGTTACGCCTTTACAAAAGAAAGTTAGCTACTCGTAGTAATCTAGAACATGAATCGAAAATTAAGAAGAAAGGAAGAAGAAGCTTAGTCTACGATGTCTTACGTTTCTTCTTCTTAGGTTTCCTCATACAGGTGCTGACGGCCGGTGAGTTGGGATTTCACTTCCAGAGGTGGTTCTCTCTCGGGAGAGTTGCTTTGTGAGTTGTATAGAATTATGAGACCCCGAGGTCTTATTTATAAGTAAAATCTAGAGCTCGAGCCGCCGTTCTTGATAAAGAAGGTTTAGGAAGATGGGCGTACAGTGAGCGGGCAGAAAAATAGCCGAGGACCAAGCAGACACTCCACTAAGGTCGCCGTGGACCACGGTGGCCCCATCTGCGTCCCTTGTGAACCTTGATCTTCAATTTCCTCGACTTCAAATCTATTTTCTTCGTTCTTCAATTTGAGGCTTAACCCGTTTCCTCGAAAAGTGATGCGCTTCTGAAAGTTGTTGCATCTTCAATTATCTTCGCATTGGTTGAGTGCATAAAACATGTTTTGACTCCTTGAACTCCGTAGCGGTCGATCCGTCGTATTCGCCCTTGTCGATTTGGCACAATTATGCGTTTGGTGCACGAATCGTGCAAATCTTCAAAAATCGATCATGATCATGACCTACATAAAATACGAAAAGTTGGTAATTGACCATAAAACGATATAAATATTGCATCTAGGGCAAAAAAGAGGGTCTAAAAGTATGATATACTGCACATTTCATTGTCACATCAGAAGTGAAAGTGCGAAACAAAACTATGATGCGCTTATCTAGTCATGCTTTATACTAAATACTCATATCAATGTTATGTCCTCTTCACAAAAAGCAAATAAAACTTAGATGTAAAGGGTAAAGGGGTGCTAAAAATCTAAAGCGAAAAGTAAAGTGCGGATAAATAAAAGTACGAATCGTATTAGCGACCAAATACTAAATAAATCAAATAAGTATCAAATTCGAATTCTCCAAAACCTAGACAAAAGCAAGTAAATTAAACTAGGAAGGAAAAATGAGAAAAAGAAAAAGATGCTCCCCTTCTTGTTGCTTGTCCATAAAGAGGTGCTTTAGGAAGATGGTCCTTTTCGGAGGGTGGAGTGAAGAAATTTCCTTGGTAATACTGTGATGGATCGACTCCGGGTGGTGGATAGAATTGTGGGGGAGGATATTAAGGTGGGTACTCTTGGCGTGGATAGTCCTAGCAATATTCTTCCATGTAGAAAGTTTGTTGTTGATTGTGGAGGTATGTCACGTGAGTATTCCACTCAATTAACGTCATGTTGATCATTTATTCTCGTAAGCCTTATGTCCTCTTGGAGATCTTGATATTGCCTAATGAATGCTCGAAAGAAATCATGTCAAACACCCTTTTGGTGGATTTCCTCCTCTAATAGCCCTCACATGGTTGTACCGCTTTCTCCATGAAGTTTAAGTAGTAACTTGATCCTTCCTTGGGTGAATGGATCGATGATCAATAGATTAATTGCTAGTTCATAGGTACCATTCTCCTTGCAAGTTGCGGTAATTAAACCGGTGAATGGTAGATTCCTCCTTTGGTTATTCTTTATAGAGTACATTTCTTCTACAATAGTTCTTCCCACATCGATGTAGTGGCCTTCAATGATTGTGTGAGCTTTTAGATTTTAACGATAGTACATTCTTATCTGCGTTTAATAAGTAGTATGATTATTATCTAGTAAAAATCATTAACATATTGACAAATACTATGATATTAAATGAATGATTTTTCCTAGGAAGGCAGAAACTTTTCAAAGTTGGATGTTATTCAAAACTGTGTGTGGCTATATCTTAATCTACGAGCGGATATTCGATAGAAACCATAAAAAAAGTCAACGTGAAAATTCAACCATTTTAATATTGAAATTAATGAATGAAAATTCTGAAATCCTATTTGTCACTAATGACGACATATGCAATGACGATGCAACTAAAGTTCACCACGTGGGACAGCCTATCAATATCAACTTGATCAC